>CM037032.1:11278180-11307786 GCA_020882235.1 Schizaphis graminum
TTAATTTTCTCATTTAAAATATAGTGATTATTATTGTATTTTAATTTTTGTTTACATGATAAGTGAATTTTAAATATTAATATTTTTTTCATATAGTAAAATAGGATTAAAGAAATATTAAATTTTACTTCAATCTTTAGTGTTAGTATATAGGAAAAGGAACATGAATTGTTTAATAATAATAATAATAATAATACAATAAATACTGCATGATAATAATTATTCAATTTTATTGTTTGATTAGTTGTTATTTTTATAATTATAAATTACATAAAATTAATATTGTAGTGTCAAATTAACTTCTATATTATACAGTCATTGATTTGTAATTTTTAAAATCGTTTGAAAATTGTGGAATATCTGTAAACATATTTTATGCAAACATTCAATTAAATTTCTTATTACATTCATCTAAATAGATAACTTTATTAAACCTTAATATTATTTTGTAAATATTTATATAGGCGTTGAGATATTTAATATAGTTTTATCATTGAGTTGAAATTCTGAAAAAATTGTAATTTTAAATATAATAGTTAAAGAACATTTTTTTTTAGTATGAATCATTGAAGAACATAGAGTACAATGTATATGTATATGATGATTGGTGATTGATGATGCATGATATAATGATTTAATATTTCATTTTATTACACCTGCGAATTATTTCGTAATAATGAATAAAAATTATGTTAAAATGCGTAATAATTGTGTTTTTCATTATTTTCTTTAACGATATTAGTTCTAAAATATAAAATCAATAGCATGACTAATACTGGATAATTAAATATATTATAATATTAATGGTATAACCAATGTCTGCAATTATTTACTCAATATATTTGTATTATATATCTATAATTATTAAACTATCTTAAACTAGAACTCTCACCTGGAACGATAGAATAATGTTAACTGTAATATCCATAATTATTGGAGATAAAAACGTCTACAATAATGCTACACCATAAAAGACAGAATTAAATATTTATAAAGTTAATTGTACACAGTATAAATGAACTTGCTTACTATTGACATATTTGGTGACCATATTCATCGACGTAGTAGCTTCTGAAAATTTAAAATTAGGGTTTAACATAGTATTTAAAGGTGTAAAATAGATTAATAGATTTTATACATAGATTTAAATCAATTACTGTTTTTTTTTTTTTTAATGTCGTTTATTGGTATTCATAATATAATACATGATACAATATTGTTTGGTTTACTGAATACCTATTGGTAGACTTCATATTATTGATGAAACACAATGTGCAATGCTTGATTGGAATTGCTTAACTTATTTTATAGAAACCTTTATAACCTGAGACCAACCTATTTTTATCGTATTGTGAGTAGGTATTGTGAGTAGGTATAGTGTGTTGGGTGTGTGATTTACCATGCTAACCAGACTAACCGGTATCGAAATGGAGTTATCTTGTCCAACTGCCCCAGTGACCCGACTTGAATAAATAGATCGTAAGACTAGTCGAAATACCAAAACAGTAATCAGTACATTTATAATATAATTATTTAATTTATGCTGAAATAGTGTTAATTGTTTTTCAAAAGACAAACGAGAAATCATGTTTCTTGGGTTACTTATGGAAAAAACAAAATTGTAATTTTTTTTGTTTAAATGATGTATAAATACTGACAATACTCACTTAAGATATTCATACCATATGACGAAGAAACAAATAGGTATTATCGCCATTAAGAAAAAAACGTAAAGCCATGTTTTCTTGGATCCAATCATTATTGCGATTATTGGTTTCTATAAAACAAATACAAAAATTATTTTTTTTATAAATCAATACAACCAAATAACCAATTTATACTAAAAGGCTGTACTATCATGTAATTCACAAGTAACTTTGTGTCAAATTAGCTTATAGCTCAAATTAAATAGTTAAAATTAAATCAGTTATTTTATAAAATTTATCTAAGCAATTAATGTATTAAAAAGTTATCAGGTATACAGATATTTTGATCATGTTTATTAGGTCTATGAATAAAATTTAAAATTTTTTAATTAAATAATAATATAAATATTGAAATTTAATATTTTCAATTTAATTGCGATTTATCTTGCAGTAAAATCTGAAAAACTACGGAAAATACGACTTATTTATTGCGATTATTTTTTATAGTAAACGCGGATATAAAACAACTATAAATCATATAAAAATTTATTTTGTATATTTATTTGAATATATATATAATATATTGATATATATTTTTAAGAAGTGAATACAAGAGTATAGACAAACTCAATTACTATTTTCCATACCCACTACCATACGTTTTATACTCTAATTTTTATTTTAGATTCTGAACGGAGTGATGAATGTATTGATTTTACAATGATGTGTGTTTTTTTTTTTTTTTTTTTTTTTTTTTTTTGTTTTTGTGTCTGTGTACAGCATAACTAGTCGAAATAATGCTTCAATTTCAAACTTTGGGGGTGGTTTCTGATGGCAAAGTGGATATCCTTGGTGCATTATAGAGGTGAAAAGTAAACATTTTCCAACGGTTTTCAAAAAAATCGAGAAAAACAAAAAAAAAATGACAGAAAAACGGGAATTTTTACGCAAAACCAGTTTTCGGCAAAATCGAATTTTTTATTTTGCTATAACTCAAAAACTAATCGATGTAAACACTTGAAATTTTCACCAAATGTTTATATTAGCGTTCTCCATACACAGTTAAATTTTCAAAGAATTTAGACTTTTTTCGAGCTATTTATAGACAATTGAAGTTTTTAATTTTTTTTAGTATTTTTTTTTAAAATAACGATAAAAATTTTTTGGCCGGCCAGAAAATCTTGAAAATTTAATACAAGGTTTCTTATGAGTTGTTTTTAAAGTGATAAAAAAAAATCCGAAATCGTTAGTCACAATTTTTTTTTATAAGTGCTTAAAGTTCGAATTTATACGAAATATGTCAAAATTGCGAAAATTTGCAAGTAATTTTGTGGTTGAAAAATCGTAAAATTTTTTTCTTTTATAACTAAGTTTTGAAAATTTGATACAAGGTTCTCTATACATTTTTCTTCAATTATCTGTAAAAAAAACTCTACCGGATTCAGACAAAAATTTTTTATGAGTGTTTGAAATTTAAATTTTTACAAAACCGCGTTAAATAACGGTTTAGCCTCAAACGATTTTTGATATTTGTTGTTATTCAAACAGTATAAGTCGTAAATACTTGAAAATTTTACCAGTTATTTAGATTTCCATTTTCTTTACGTGATTTGATTTTCAAAACATTTTGACTTTTTTTGAGCTATTTATAGACAATTGAAATTTTCAATTTTTTTTAATTTTTTTTTTATAAATGTTGATAAAAAAAATTTAGCTGGGACAAATTACTTGAAAATTTAATTGAAGGGTCCACATAACTTGTTCTAACTCTGATTCAAAAATTATAAAAATACATAGGCACAGTTTTTTTTTATTAGCATTTGAAGTTCAAATATTGACAAAAATTCGTCAAAATCATGAATATTTTCACTATTTGGTAGTTAAAAATTTATAAATATTTTTCTATCAAAAGCTAAGAATTGAAAATTTAATACTATGCTGTCCATAAGTTAAGCTTAGAACAATTATTAAAAACTTTGAGGATTGTTCAATTTAAAAAATTTTACGTGTGTTTAAAGTTTTAATTTTAATTTGAAATCAAAAATACGCGTGTAAAATTACGTTTTAGTCGTTTTACTAATAAATAATTTTCGATTTTTGTTATTTTTAAAAAATTAGCATACATAAGATCTTGAAGCTTTTACTTAAGTGTTTGAATTTGTGAATTTTTTTCAGAATGGAATGTATGACAATATTTAAATTTAATATATCCCAGACTGACAAATCATCTCCGTTCAGAATCGTTTTTCGTATACAATGATACCTATCATTGCATTCAAATTTAACCTACCCTAGTCCGAGGTCCATCCCACCCCCTAATGTACAGCAGAGCGATACTCACTTACCCGCTTTTTTTTTTTAATTTAAATGACTATAAGTTCTGTGTAAGTATGAATTGTTTTTATTTAATAAATTAATGATTTTATTTTGTATTTTGTAAGTTTATGCGTTTAGTTTCTGTAAAAATTCTTTTATATTATTACAATGTTAATAAATTCAATAACCAACATAAGTACATATTATTTGAAACATTTATTTGTTGGTATTTTAGAATTATATATTATTTAAATTCATAATATTCTGTATGAATGTATTGAAAGAATTCTAAAGTCAGATACTTATACCAAAAAATAGATATGAGTTGAATAAGTTTTTTAAATCCAATTATTAATTTACATAATGAACAAACGATGAATAAAAATCTAAAATATTGACGTTATAATAAAAATATGTCAATTTTGAATTTTTGAAGATATATACGAGTATAAATGAATAAGTTATATTTATTATTAGTAATGAATTGATAATTGTACATTCAAAAAATGATTTTAAGGAAAACAATAAATAAATAAAGAAAATTATATGTATCCTAAAATACTGTGTTTACTTGTGACTAATAATGATGAAATATAGGTATATAATAATTTATCCTAACTTTTTTAATTAATTAAATCAATATATGACAAGTTAAAAAATGATAAATATAATTATGTATCTCACAACGGTGTTGTATAATATAATATTTTTTAAACAGTTAGGTCATTGATTGGTTATTATAAATTTATTGATGTACACAATAATTATAATGAAAGTTTAGTAATATTAAAGTTTATTTTTAAATATTATTTCTAATGTAATTTGATGCTTTAATGTAAATCGTGTGGAATAAATTCAGATAGTATGTAAGTGTTGAATAACTAATTGAGACACATTTTCTAACTTACACAATAAGTTTCATTTAAACATCACTATTCAGTAATCCTTATTCACTATAGCTACTACAAATAGTATCTATATTAAGACATTTAAATAGTGAAAATACTATAATAATAATATGGACGTCTTAGATAGATTACTTAGGTAAGGTATACAGTTGTTATAATGCTCATAAATTTGTTTCCTTTAATTTTTATAATCACGATATTAATCATGTTTCAATTATAGGATGATGACCAGCGTGATGACTTAACCGTTGGATAGGTCCACGTGCAACATTTACCACACCATTGGTGTTTGGCTGCGGTAACCATCACACCGTTCTATCAACCATCTACCTAGGCGTATGATTATAACGTCTTCACAACCCTAGAACTGTAGGTTTTGTATCATTAAAACTTTCCTCTATCATTTTATGAATATAATTACATCATAATTAGGGGAGTATTTACATGTTTTCCGCATACAAGCATGTTGAAAATTGCTAGTTGTTACCCTAAATAACTTATAATTTAATTAGCTACAATAAAATATATATTAATTAGGTAAGTATGCAAAAGAAATTTTATTTAATTACTAAAAGTCTAAAACATAATTTATTCAGAGATAAACCATTTTATTAATAATTAAAGACAAATTACATTCATCAAACTTGTAAATAATAATTATTGAATTTAAATTTTAAAAAATTGAATTAAATTAAATTGGTTTACGTCAACACATGGTAGCTGCAAATGTGTCAATTGAATCTTCACAATTAAATTCTTTTAACATGTAATTTTTTATCGAAAATAATGCTAAATTGTTTAATTTTCATCAGTTTGAGCGGACCTTCGAACATTTTTTATGCGTTTTAGGCACGAAAACGATCCCTATATACAATTAGACACTGCAGATACACTCACGAAAATTCTTAATGCTGTGTTAAAGTTCAAAAATATTTCAATTTTCAATATGCAAGATTTTGTTTTATCAAATACTAGTTTGATTGAAGATAAATTATCTATGTCAATATCATTGTTTGATAAATACGATTGTGTACATATTCCGAGGAAAAATTGATGTCCAAATCATTTAAATATATTTTTTGTAATTTCTTAGCTAACTCAACTATATTTATAAAGAATTTAAAGATGTGTTTTGGATTTTAAAACTATACATTTTAAAAATTATGTATACACTGAACTAAATTCATGTATTATGTATTTAGTTCAGTGTATGTATAACCGTAAAATTTATATGTACAACCTTAAACAATTTGTCGCTGTACGCCCGTGCCTAAAAGCCTATATAATATATTTGATATCTAAGCTATCTACCCGTGCTACAGTGCTTAAATATAATTATATAAATCCACCACTATAATTTAAATATTAAACATAAATAATATTATTTAATAATAATATTTATACAATTATTTTTTATAATACAAATTATTGTATAATTTTTTATTGACTTTCAGGTTAATACCATTACACCTCAACAACTATTGTGATAAATGTGACAACAGTAAACACAAAGTGTATATTATGATAAATTGAAACGATCGAATTTGAACATTTATTTAAAAAAAATAATAAACGATAAATCATTTATATTTTATTTTATTTTTCTTCTAGATAAACATTTTCTTGAAAACAACAATTTGGTATATTATACTAGTTTTGGTTAGTTAGTGGAATGGGTGATGTTTTGTAAGCTGTTAAACATTTGTGTCTATTTTAACAAACATAAGTACTTTGTAATAACACAATATTCAAATATTTAGATTGCATTTTCATTATTCTTTCAAAAATAAAGAATTGAAAAATATTGAATATGTATAAATTATTTTATGTGAATTTAAGTCTTTTAAGCAGTCTTCTCGTTTATGATATCATGATTATTATTGTATATTATTTGAAAACATTTTGCACACGTTTTTAATGGTAAAAACGGGCTATAGTATTTTTCATACAATAAAATCATTAAAAAAAATGCAATACATTATATTTACTTCGATCTTTATCTTTAATGATAATAGTTATAGGACATAGGGAGATTCATTTTTTTTTAAAATAAAACAGTAGTACGATAAATATTATTTGATAATTATTATTCATTTTTATTTAATTAAATTATGCAATATTAATACATTATTGAAATAATTTTTCATAATGAATTGGAAATTTTCAAGTGCCTGTGAACATATAATATGCAAATATTAAATAAGTCCCTTATCATAAAATACTGTATATTTAAATAGAAAATATTTTATTTTACTTTATTATTTTGTAAATATTTATATAGATGCTGAATTTTGTAAGGTAAAATCTTCCGCGAGTTCTAAAGTCCTTTCAACCCTTTGAGAATCTAAAAACAATGTAATTTTAAACACAATATAAAACAACGTGCAAGTAGGTAACGCTTTGCTGTACAGTAGGTGTCGAACAAATCACTGTTAAATACATTTGAATTTCATATATAATTTTATTCGAAAAATAATTCTAAGCAGAGACAATTTGCAAACTTATTTCATTAAGTATACTTGAAGTTAAATTTTTTGAAATTGCTATTAAAATAATTAATTTTACGTACTATTAATATTAAGGTAAATAATAAGTTATTACTGATTATTTATAAGTAACTATACCAAGAATTTTATCTTTTTTCATTAAAAATTTTAATTGTAAAATATCAATACCATACTTTGAACTGTTGTAATAATACTATTGAATTAAATATATAATAAAACATTTGGTATAACTCATAACTAAAATTGTATTTTCACCCTAAATTATATTATTTACTCCTAACTATATATTACTGTTATCAGTACAAAATCTTAAATTAGGACTAATATTTTAAATAATAGAACAGTAGAACAGTGTGATTTGATAAACTGGAACATATATTTATTATTCTATAAAAGTCATAATAAAATATGCATAAAGCTAATAGTATACTGCAGTATAAAATAATCTTGCTTACCACTGGGATATTGATTTTGAAAGTCCATCCTACTGACTTCTGAAAATTTTGAGATTTTGGATTTTAAAAGTATTAGAAGGTATAAAATTGATAAAATAACTTTTATATTTAGATTTGGAGAAAGTTTTTTTAAAACTATGTTTATTGGCACAGTATGTCAAATAATGCTTCAAATCATTTTAATTACCTATAAATAAAGTTCGTGTTTTTAAATATAAAGCCCACTTAAAATTCTAGCTTTCATACAATGTATAAAGATTTAACTTATACCAAAATAGTCTTATTTTTTTTCACAAAGAAACATGGGAATCCTAATAACTCAGTTTCTTTTTCATTGGTAAAATTATGTAAACCCAAACAGTAATCAGTACATTTATAATATAATGATTTAATTTATGCTGAGATAGTGTTAATTGTTTTTTAAAAGACAAACGAGAAATCATGTTTCTTGGGTTACTTATGGAAAAAACAAAATTGTAATTTTTTTTGTATAAATACTGACAATACTTACTTAATATATTCATACCATACGAAGAAGACATAAACATTGCTATTACGAAAAAAAAGTAAAGCCATGTTTTCTTAAATCCAATCATTATTGCGATTATTGGTTTCTATAAAACAAATAAAATATTAATTTTTTTATGACTTAATACAACCAATAAGAATTTGACTTTGAAAAATCCTATCATAAATCAATGATTTAATAGACAACTAACTATTTGACATATTCATTTAATAACTTCAATAATTAAAAATACTTAAGTAAATCAATATCAAATTATTATATTTCTTGTATTTTCGTAATACGTTTTTACGTAATAATCATAGTTTAGCTTAGTAAAATGTCATCATTTATATTGCACACAAATATAACGAATATATTTATCACTTATTTAGAATTTCAATTACAATTTTTAAATTATAATATATTGATTTCTTCATCTGGCTATTTATGTTATTATTATAATCATCGTAAACTTTCATATTTGCTTATTGTAATGTTTTTGAACAGAATGTAAATTGACTTAAAATATATAAATATGCAGTGTGTGTAGTGAGGATTTAGCCTTTGCAGTATCTCCTGAAATAATTGTGGTCCTTTTTAAAAGATTCACAGAGATAAGGATCTCAAATATTTCATATTTTAATTTAATTTAATGTTTGGTAAAAAGTGAAAAAAAAATGTTTTATTTAATATTTTTAAAAAAATTAAAGGTAACTATTTTATGAGTTTATTTTTCTAAAAAATTTGACGTTTTAATATTTTATTTTCATTTGTATTTTAATTTTTAATATTTTTTTTTAGTTTTGAAAATATTTTTGTGTTATTAATACGAGAATGTACCCGCCCGCGCCGACAACATGTTTGATACCACTCGTACTTATAAGGTATTAAATAATTCTTAATTTTTCTCAAAACTAGAAAAAATACTAAAAATCATGTGATTAATGAAAATAAAATGTTCAAATGTCAATATTTTCAGGAAAAATAACCAATAAATGGCTATTTTCGATTTTTTTAAATAATTAAATTAAATTATGAAATACTTGTAGTTCTTGTCCCTGTCAATCTTATAAAAAAAAAATAATTAGTTGAGGAGATATTGCAATCGGTAAATTCTCATGAGATACTGTATATATAATATAATGTTTAAATGTTTCATTATTTATTGATCGTAAATATGTCTTATAAAATATGAATTATTACGTGTTATACTTTTATATTCTAATTTATTTTTATACTTACATACAAAATATAAAATTATTAATAGTATAAAACTATTTAAAATTAATAGTAATATACTTTTACCTCAAATGATTTATGATAATTACAAATTTTATATTCAATGAACGTTTAGTCGAGAATAGGATTGGATTGAGTGAACTTAAGAGTATAGATAGTTGTAATTTATATTTTACGTACCACAACGTCCACAACTAATTCTGTTTATACTATTATTCAGTGTAAATAAGTATAAATTATTTTTATTTATTTACTTATCAATGCCAGTTTGTGTGTTCATGTATAAGAATTTTGAAACAAATTTTTTATAATATTTTATTAAAATGTAGATCAATACAATAAACTGTGCAAAAAAACATTTCTTTATTAGTATTGTATTATATAATATTGTATTATATCAGTGGTTCTCAAACTTTTTATGGTTGTGCGGACCATCAATTTTGTAAAAAATCTTTGAGATCCACTAATACCATACCTATATATAAATTGTTTATCAAGAAAAAACTTTATTGAACCTAATCACAAGTTAAACAATTTAATACAATTGTTGACATTGCTTGTCTCTTATGAGAGAGAGTTAATATATTGATTCAAATTGGATAGTTTTAGTCTTAAATCACTATACCTATTAACATTTAGTTTATTCCTATATTTATTAAAAATAAAATAAAAATTGAAATAGCTTGTTCACACAGAAAAACTATTAATTTTCACAGAGAAATTTTAGAAATTACTGGATAGTCTGGTCGAATATTTAACCAGAACGGGACTAACGCGGTGTGGTTTTAAAAACGATTTTAGTCTGACCATGACTGTTCAATCAAAAAATCTTCTTCACTTGCTGGTATCGATTTTTTTTAGTTATGTTCTTCGAGAAGATTACTGATCAATTGGATTTCTTCTTTAGTTTTAGGGAATAAGACCTTAAAAAAAGTGTGAAAATGTTTTCAATTAGATTTATTAAAAAATATTGATAGCAATTAAGAAAAATAACACGACTGTTTTCGATAAAATACGATAAAAATTATAAATAACATATATTAATAATAAAAATAATAAACTTGTAGGAACTACATCAGATAAAATTACATTTATTAAAATTGTTCGAGAACATTAATTGTGTAGTTATTATTGATTAAATATCATTATGATCAGAAATATTATTATATAATATAACTAGAAATATAGACGTTAGTAATGTTAATATTATATGTAGTCCACGGTATCATACTGCCTGTTGCCCATATGTAAGCCGCGAGCCAAGAGTTAGAAACCACCGTTTATGTATATAGTATTAAATTCATTATTCAGTATGCATACACGTTTTGAAACAGATTTTATGGTTAGTGATTATTATGTGTTTCTATGTAGTATATATGTTATATATATGTTACGGGTAATGTTAACATTTGGATAATGTAGACATTGGCCATCCGTTTTGGCTAATCTATAATTTTTCGTTTAAAATCATGAAATATCAACATTATCCGCATAATGTTAACCTTAACCAGTCAATATTGAATAATGTTAAAAGTAATTTTATTAAAAAGATTAGAGTTTTTGTTGGCATTCTATACAACAATAAAGCGTCGGAGTTTCAGAGTTTAATATCTTATCTTGACTTATATCTGAGTTAATCAGTTATCTTACCGATAAAGTGAACAATATATCGATAAATAGGCTTAATATTTATCGACATTTACGACATTTTTTCTAATAATTGTATATACTATACAAAATACGACGTTGTGCGTTGATCTGTTCTGAAACTTTTAAAATTTATTAACTGAACCAAGCTGAAAAAATGAAATTAAGGTTACTCCAGCTAACATTGAAGGTAGTGTTAAAGTCTCTTTACGGGATGTCGGCAGAGGACAAGCAGACCCAGGAAACATTTTATTTGCAGTTACAATTAAAATTAAATAGTACTAAAATATTGATCAGAAATTAAATGTAGTCATTAAGCAGTATAAATATTATATAAACGAATGGTAAGAAAAATAAAAAAAAATATAATATAATACAGATAATGACAACATTAATTGTAATGAAGTGTTATGGTTGTTGAACATTAATTGAAAATTAATTGTGATTTTATTTATAAGAACAGTGAATAGAATAATTGGAGGGTTTAATTTTAATCAGGAAGACGGATATTGGATCGGAAATATAATTTTCCAGTTAAGTTGCTGTTATGAGTGTTATGTTAGTATACTAATCTCTATGAATATAGAATATAGAATATATACTTATCTCTATGAATGTGATTTTTTTTTTAGTGTACTTAGTATGCGATAAACACGCAGTGGATTTTATGACGCAACGACGTGTGCGGATCTCGCATTTATTACCTATAACTAATTTGTACAATAATTAAGGATGTACGAGTCTATATGTTTAATCTTAATCATAAATACCATTTAATGTGTTTTTAAAAATATTGTGAACACATAAATTAGTTATACGTATTTCATAAACAACAAATTATTCTAAATACACTATCACTACTATCACATTTATTACATATACGTTATAAGTTTAACTTTAATCCAAAAATTAAGTATTGTACTGTTGTGAAAAATCTCTACAAACTTTGGGTTTTGTTTTAGTATTATTTATCAGAGTTTAAAGATGTGAGAGATTTCATAAGATTATATACCGAACTTAAGATACCTCTATTCTAGATACGGATCACCTATTGAAGTCTATATTTTAAAGTTGATATTAAATTTATTAAACGTGTCAAACATTTTTTACTTAAATTTAATATTATTATTTATTATTGATAATCCCACTCAAACATCATTAATCAGATCCTTTTAATCATTTCAACTCTAACTTTTAGGTATGAATTAGTTTATATTTTATTCTTTATTTAATAGTTGGTAATTATGATTTTGTATATTATAAATTCAATTGATTTCGTTTCAATATTTTTTCTTGTAATAACCACTACAATTCCATGTTTATTATACCAACGTAATACGTATGTACCGGCATATATTTTTTTTTCACTATTTTAGGTGATTTTAAACTCACAACAAAATAATGTTTTGTTAAACAAAATATCTATTTATAAATATTTTATATTAATTAATATTTTTTAGTAATTTTTTTTGTTGAGCTTTTATGTTAAATTTAAATACTGTTCTAGTTTTTAAGCTTCTTATCTATATTATTGGGCCTTAGTCAATTTTATTCATTTGAATAAATTATCGTTATTAAAATTAATGAATATAAATATTGAAATACCAAATTTTTGAATTACCGTTAATGGTAGTCAGCAATAAATTTTAAATTACTCTTAAGCAACTCTTAACAAAGTGTTAAAATGACGCTCAATGTCACCGTGAAAGGGATTTGATATAGGCAAGGTTAGTTACATTTTTAGAAAAGAAACCAGTATAATATATTTAAATACTTATTCACATTATTAGACGTAAATAAATTAGTATCATTGTTATACAACGAAATCAGCCTATTGTTAATTTATTAGTGTAATTTAGTACTATAAATAGGGAATCAAGTATGAGCCCGGCGCAACCTAAATGGCTTTCTTTCATTGTTTGCATATTAGAAAATGGTCTCGTCAAAATAGGCTTTTCATTCGAAAATCCAGTAATACCATAGATAATATATACTTAGTTGGGACATACCGTGTATTCTACAACTGTGATCGAAGATCATACTAGTTACCAAAGTGGTTATACATAATTTAGGTGTGGTATCAACCAGAAATGATTACGAAAACAATAGTATTTCAAAATTATCAAAATTAAATATTCAAAAATTGGCACAAATCGGATTGATAACGATAAAAATTTTGTTTATCATAAACCAGTATCTGTAACCGCATATAACCATTATGGTAACTAGTAGACTCTTCGCTCACAATAAGTACAATAGGTACACTGGTACAATAGGTATAGGGATGTCCTATCACTCCTATCCATGTATATATTATCTATGAGTAATACGTAAATTCCTGGGGAATCGTAAGTACATGAGAGTAACAGGTAAAGAATTACGTACGTTTATTTCTACATATGTGATGTGTAAGTTCCTACACGAAAAAAAGTACAAAAGTTAGTTTCTACACGGCGGAAGACAGGTACATATATAAAAAATATTAGTACTATATTTTATATAATATTATAAGTTATCAAACTGATGATACTGTCTTAAAAAATAAAAATATTATTATACATTTTAATAGTAAATAAAAAAAAAGCGGGTAAGTGGGTATCGCTCTGCTGTATATTAGGGGGTGGGGTGGACCTCAGACCATGATAGGTTAAATTTGAATGCAATGATAGGTATCATTGTATACGAAAAACGATTCTGAACGGAGATGATTTGTCAGTCTAGGATATGTTAATATATTATATTAAAATATTGTCATATATTCTATTTTGAAACAAATTCAAACATTTAAGTAAAAGTTTTAAGATCTTACGTTTGATAATGTTTTAAAAAACACACATCATAGTAAATGCAATACATTCATCACTTCGTTCAGAATCTAATATAAATTTTTTATAATATTATAACTATAAGTTATCAAATTGATGATATTAAAATAATATAATTTATAAGAATGAAAAATATAATAGTGTGGAGTAACTGAAAAAATAATAAGACCACATATAAATGAATTAATTACCTATTATTATATTAAAATGTATTGTTATATGATATGACTGCTGATAATATTAGATTGATAACTTACAAATTATGTATAATAATATACGTAGTGTAGGAACTTACATACGTACCTTTTTTTTACCGAGTAGAAACTTACACACGTACCTAATGTATCGTGTAGGAACTAACATATTATGTATTTTTACCTATTAGGTTTTATATGGGAATTTACATTCGCCAAAATTCCCAAATGGCTTATGTATACGACAATACAATTTTGTATTTAAAACCTGTCTCATACGACTCGTAAGCACAAAGAAATCGATAGTGTGTGTGTTGACGTCTAATTGGCGACAATAATAAGTGTTTTAAAATGGTGAATATACAGTGGCGCAACTAGGATTTTTTCAAGGGAGGTGTCCGCCAGTACATTATAAATATAAAAAAAGATTGAACATTTTTTTTTTCAATGGTTATTGAATATTTATTGAATATAATTAAATATAAATTTCCTATTACACGGTTCAAGGGGGGTGTCCAGACACCCAAAACACCCCCCTTGGTTGCGCCACTGTGAATATAGATTTATAGATCACTATAATCAATAACAATTTTTGTTTATATTTAACCGGAAAGCATGCAGTCAAATTAATACACCTAACACTAAATAAAAAAAGCGGGTAAGTGAGTATCGCTCTGCTGTACATTAGGGGGTGGGATGGACCTCGGACTAGGGTAGGTTAAGTTTGAATGCAATGATAGGTATCATTGTATACGAAAAACGATTCTGAACGGAGATGATTTGTCAGTCTAGGATATGTTAATATATTATATTAAGATATTGTCATATATTCTATTTTGAAACAAATTCAAACATTTAAGTAAAAGTTTTAAGATCTTACGTTTGATAATGTTTTAAAAATAACAAAAATCGAAAATTATTTATTAGTAAAACGTTATTTTACACGTGTATTTTTGATTTCAAATTAAAATTAAAACTTTAAACACTCGTAAAATTTTTTAAATTTAATGAACTGCAGCGTTATTAAACTTAAATACATACATTTATATACCTAATATAAATGCTCATACTTACAAAATATTTTGTACATTTTTAGGAATACAAGTTATGTAAGTATTCAGGTATTCAGGTACATTATTAGATACATAAAACCGTGAGATATGATAGAAAAGCTATCGATACTATAGTAGTTATAGTACCATACTACTGCAAGTATATCAATTTTATCAGATAGGAGAAAATTATGTATCATAACTATTTAATACGAATAATTTACATCAGATAACAAACATAACTAGTTTGAAATTAAATATAACAGGTTAGGCTGTTGAAATATAAATGGTTAGACTTGTGTGATTATGGAAATAATCGATCGATCCGATCTATTGAGAAATCAAATTTACGATTTTGTTGTTGTATTTATCTTATTAGTAATTATTTAAACTCATTTTATTATTAGGTTTTTAATTTTCCACAAATATAGTTAATACGACGCAGCATTACGGTGTTTTAAATACGAGTGAATATGAATAGGCTTATAAACGCGTACGTAGGTATATAGTTTCATATTTTAAACTTTCAAGCATGGGTGGATAAGCCATTTTTGGCCTACCCGGAAATTTTAAAAAGGGGCCCCCACATGAAAAAAAGTCTAAAAAGGGACCCATTACCGAAATACGAAGGGGGGCCCACCGGGAAATGCCTGGTTTCTCGGTAGGCCTATCCGCCCATGCTTTCAAGTGTAAATAATATTCATTGATGTATGTTGTACTAATTTCGAACGTCGTATATTTCTGCAGATTTCATTAGACTGATATTAAAATATTATGTCGTTGAATAATGATTTTATTATTTTTTTAGAAAATTGGTGCATAAGTTGGTAATACTGTTTGCGTAAAATGTTTTGACAATTCCTTGTAAGAATCGTTGTTTTCTCGGCAATGTATAATTTGTGAATTTTGTTTTTTACCATTATAGCAAAATTACTGCATAATACAGAAGTTTACACAAGTTATGTTTGCAAAAGCATATTTGATCAGCACAGTCGTCATTTTGATATTTCATACGTATTTTTTTTAAGTCAAAATTATTGCAATTTCATTTTATTGGTGAGATGCATTTTACGATCATATTGTTGATTCCAAATTTAAATTCCTGTGGACATTTGGGATATTTAGGAGGTATAATACTTATTATAGCTAATAGCTATATTATATATATTTGATATATTATTTACAATTACACAGAGTTAATTTACGAATTTTACTTATAATATTATTACATATAATACAACTAAAATTTTTATTTTACCTACATGAGGCTAATAAAATAAATGCTTGTTAAATAATAATAATAATGAGACTGCGTGGAGGCTGCTGTTTAAAATAACATAACACTATATTATTACAATATAATACTCTTTATTAATTGTTTCCAGCTTTTCTATTTAATTTAATGGCGTAAAAGTATAGGTATATTTTATTGAATCCAATTTATTTGGTTATAAATTCACTCGTGTATAACAATTAATAGCCATTATTAATGTAATAACTAATAACACATCGCATTGTTGTATCATACTCATAAATAAACGTATGTATCTAGGAATTTTCCATAGGCATGCAAAATATAGAATGAGCTAATCAATGTATATGAGTAAACTAAAAATTGTTAAAAAAAAAAAATTCTATAATAAGTCTATCATATTTTATACAATATTGTTAAGTTAATCGAAATTTTGTGGGGTATCTTCGTACCACTCCATTATGGTATTGAATACCCGATCAAGGAATTCTAATAACATACTATGTAAAACGTATAAGCTATGTATAAACTCGTATAACTGCAATCTAGGGGAGTGGGATAATGCCCCACATATTTTTTTATATTTATATTATAAGAATTATTAAGTTAACTCGAAATCATTTATTGAAAATGTAAGGTGTAGGCCGTAGGGCTTTCATAACATACCGATAACTTAGCGCTTAGTACTTTCATTATGGTATAAGTATGATGGAGGAAGTATCCACAGTATCGTTTCTTGATTATAATGCTAAAACTTTTCTTATTCTAATTTTATTTAGAATATAAAATTCGTTAAATTCGGTTAGTATGTTATCATCGCGTGTTTTAGTAGGTATGTGAAAATTATCGTTATAACAAATTAATTGAATAGCCTTTAAATTAGTTTTTTAATTATAATGTTTTTCGAACAATTATTTCTTTTTATAGCTGTCACATACAATAATTATATGTGTACAATTATTCACGAATGTGATTTTAATTTCTCGTCATGGCCTCCGCGTCTATTGTAAATTTTGTTGTTAACTTTTTAATAATATTGATTAGTGTAATAAAATTGATTTACACTTTTCATTATTTTTGTTATTAGTAATAACTAATAAGTTTGCGTTTAGACTTTTTCATATATAATGGTGTAGTATGTAGCAACCATTTATTATACGTACAATATATATAGGTAATATAACATAGTCATGTTGAACACAAGTGTTCACGCTTGTTTTTTAAATGGTAATATTCCAAATGTCACAAATATTTAAAATTCTGTAAAAATCAAAACATTTAAAACTACTAAGAAAACTAATCCATAGTATTTTTTTAACATTAATTTTTTATAACACGATCTATGAAAAATATTTTTACAATAAGTATCATTGTTGTAGGTATTTAGTGGGTTTAGTATGTACTTCAATGTAGAGACTTTCCAATGAAGGCATTTTGGCAATCCATATAAATTTAAACTAATGACCCTGTATACATATAAATTGTTAACTGTTAAGTAATATTCGTATGTATAACATAATGGGTTTTTTAGTTTATTAACAGGTGTAATATTAGATAATGATTAATTAGTTTTTTAATGAATTGCGTATATTTTGTTTTTATCTATCATTCTATTTTGAAGCTGATAATCATTGCTTCAATCTCAAATATTTATGGTTTTTTTGTTTCCATAATTTGAAAAAGTAAACAAAAAAAAAAATAGTAGGAAAACGGCAATATTTTATACATAACCATTTTTTTTTTTGGCAAAATTGACTTTATTTAGTATTTCAATTCAAAGAGAAATTAGTTATTTATTTATTTGACACCATATGACATTTGTCGAGACGTAAAATTTATAGCAAATAGTATTGGTATGTTAGTAAGATCGTACGTAAAAGGAAATTAAAAGTATGCAATCGAAAAAACATAAAATAGAATACATTCAATTATGTTTAAGTAAAGTAAAAAGGGGACCGAAAATATAAAATAAATTATTAAGCTAGTGGAGCATTATCGTATGGTTACATTTTATACATTTAAATTTTGTTTGCGTCACAGTAGATACATTATAGCACATCTTTATAAATACAATAGTTTGAAATTTGTAAATATGTCTTTGAATTCTGAACGCAAAAAAACATATCTAGAGTCTAGATTCTAGACATATTGTTAATTATGTTATAATATAATATAATCTGCAATGATATGATAAATTCAGCAGTAAATACTATTGCTTGAAAATCGAAATTAAGTAGCTACCTATTGATTTAATTTTAAATATATAATTTATAGTTAGTTATTATTTAAATATTTTAAAATATAATCATATAGTTTATAGCTGTTTTCTATTGAATTTACTGTTTTGAATTTAAGTTGATATGATTTGATATTTTTATAATATTATATGAATAATTGTATATCAAATGGCTAGAAATATAATAAAACTATATGAAGTGCAGGTTTTGGAAAATTAGTTATAGAAGCAAATTTTAAAAATATACAAATTTCTTTTAAGTTCCTAAATTAGAAAATTATTTTACGATTATGAAACTAGAAGATTTGAATGTATGATCTAAAATCTAAATAGATAAATGTCACATTTTTAAAGGGAGAGGTAAGGGTGATATACACAATGCGTTAAAACTTTAAATACTTCTCTGCAATTACAGTAACTTACTCTATGACGAGATACTCTCGAAACCTACTAAACAACAAAAGCAAACTCTCCGAATTTTTATATTATTTACTTGCTTATACTAAATATATTATTATTTTTTAGGGAGAAGTCTCGACAATGAACTCTAGCAATAATCAACAAGTTTTAAAAACTCCCGATCTCCCGTACCCAAACAGCCCAACCCCACCACCGACGTACGAGGAAGCAACGCGAAATGATCATTACTATCAACCACAATCGTGGTTGCCTTCAACTAGCAGTGGGTATACCAGCAGTGGCCAGTCGACAGTACCCGCTGTTTTCAGTGTCGAGTATCAGTACAACGATACCATGTCAAATGTCCATAGTGGAAGACCGGCTACGACTAAGGACACAACCATACCCAATCATATCCAAGACAATTATACGTCTACTCATAAGACAACGATCCAAAATATTCCCAGTGTGACCATAACATTGGACAGCGATCAACATCAAACTGAAATTTAATAAAATAATAATACATAGCTGTGAGTCTAATGTCGAGTGTCCACATTAAAATGTATCGGAAATTTAGGATTATTAAGACATTCAAGATAACTAAGATAGACCGAATCATTTGGATTGTTAGGACAATCCAAAGAGAATTTGAATGATTGGATTTTTCAGCTCTTATTGTTTTTAACTATTAAATTATTTAATTGCATTATTATGATTATCTAGGCATCATTTTTAATATTCGTCAAATAATTATTTGTAAAATTGTTATTGAAATGTTTATGATTCTGCATAATAGTTCATAAATCATAAGTAATTTCAATTCGATCAAGTAATTAGATTACTGAAAGTATAAATATATTAAGTATTTGGATACCAGGATATCAGAATATCCAACAACTTATAAAATCCAAATTATTTCATAGCATTAAATTTAATTTAATTATTATCATGATATTATAATTTTACAATATATTGTTATTTAATTTAAATTATTATTATGGTTTGTGTACAATATAATTACTATTGTAAATAGTAAATAATAAAGAAATAATAAATAATATTGTAATCGTTGTTTTAAATAGAATTTGGACGATTTGAAGTTTGTTATGATTTTTTTTTTTAATATATAAGTAAATTAAACAGAATTAAAGTGTTTTAAATTAATAGATTATGTGATTCTAAGATTTTAAATATGCTCAAACTTCAAATTAAATAAATTATAAAAAATAAATTTGGGAATAATTTATTTGTTCAGCGTTGATATAACGCGATGGTAATTGCAATTTTTGATATGCTTACAATACTGTATTTTAATATTTTGATATTATAGTCTATATTTATTTTAATTATTATTAAATTACTTGTATTATTTTATTGACATATACATTAAGTAATCCTTTTTTATATAATTTTGAGTTTTTCAATATTTTATAAAAATGACAGCAAAAAAAAATTTTGCTGGGTTTATAGGTAACAATTTTAGTATAAGGTTCTTCATTAGCTTTTCTACTAATAAAAAAAATAAAAAGTTCATTGGAAAGTGATATTTATTTTTTTTATGATCGTTTGAAGTTAAAATGTTTATGACATTAGATATTCAGTATTCACCCATATAATAACTATTTCTTCTTAGACAATTTTTGTTTTTTATTATAATTCAAAAACGAATAACTATAGATACTTAAAAAGTTTACTAAATATTTATATGATCATTTTATATTACAATTTTCAAAAATATTTCATCTCTTAATTATTTATAGACATTTGTAATTATAATAATGATTTGTTTTTTTAAACATAAAACAAAAATCTCACGACTCTTAAGTAAAATGTTTTTCTTATATTGTATATCATAAATACATTGTATTTTATATCACATATTAAAATGTATGTAACTAGAACAGGTTTGTCTTATTTATACAGTGGGTATTAAAATTACTTAGCGAAATATTTTATTTGTTACTTTTACACAAAACTTATAGCAGCACGGCACATCAGAAATACAATATTTTAACTAGAATTCTTACGAATTAAAAAAAAAAAGATAGCTCGTGTAAAAATTTGTGTATCAAAAAATCAGAATTGTTTCAAAAATTAATATTAATTTTTTATAATCTGTGAAACACCATTAAACCAACGTGCTAGTCACTTATAACTGCAACAAATGCGATTGTTTTAAGCTTATGATGTAAAAAATTAGAAATTGATAAAATGTTTATTCTGTAGTTTTTATATATTTACTCGAAGAAAAATTATTAATTATAAATACATAATATTTGTAAAATTAAAGATTAATTAAAAACACATATTTATTATTAATTAAGGATAATGAGAATTTAATGGTTACTCATTTACAAAGTTCAACATTAACTTTATACTAGCGGAATTCGATATATGAAATAAATATTATACATCTATAAATTTGAATATTTTTTTAAATGAGTATACGAGTACATTGTTGTACATAATTATATGATCATAAAAAATAAATTAAATTAATAATAACGTGTTATGCTTAAATAATTTATAAATTTAATATAATATTTATAGGTAATAAACACTTATATGGCTATAAGTTATATATTACTTATAAGTTATAACTATATGGTGTGTTTTTTTATATTATGAATAGGAAGTATCGATTATAATTAAACTATAGCTGGAAGAAAAATGGAAGTCTAACAATTAATAAAATTAATTAAGAAAAATCATGTTCATTTTAAGGTGTAGTTACATTAATTATCTCCTAGAAATTGAAAAGTACAGTGTTTCGTGAGGATTTATACCTATTGCCATATCTTCTGAAATAATAAAGATAGCATAATTCTAGCTGTTTTATATGACTCATATAAAGACAAAGACTACAAACAACTCCGAGTCTATAAGTATTTCATATTTTAATTTAATTTGTTTGGTAAAAAAGTTAAATTTTTTTTTAATTATTAATAAAATGTTAAAACGTCAAAATTTTCAGAAAAATAAACTAACTAATTTTTTCTAAAGTAATTAATTAAAAATAAACTATTTTTTTAAAAACTTTTTTACCAAAATCTTAAATTAAATTAAAATATGAAATACTTGGAGTCCTGCCTCTTCAAGTCTTATAAAAAAAAACAGAATTATAATATCTTCATTATTTCAGGTGATATTGCAATAGGTAAATCCTCACAAAACACTCTGTATACCTAATATCATTAAAACCCCTTGAAAAGTTAAAATAAATATATAGTATAGATCAACCAATTTTAAAAATTATTAAACAATTGTAATAAAATGTTATCAATATTATTGAATACAGTACTTTAGGTTATCAATTAAAAACATTTTATAGATGATATGTCAATTTTCTTTATTATTGAATAAAAAAATGCACAAATGTTAATAGTCAATAAAATTGAACTTTATATTTTAAATTTTGCTTTGAGAAAAGCATAAGTTGTATTGATTTTACAAAGGTTTAATATTTTTTGTATTTTTATACATGTATTCACATTTAAGTGTATATGATTTAAACTAAAAAAAATGATTTGATTTTAACTCTCTTACTAACTATTCTTGAAGCATAGTGCTTGTTTTTTTGGGAGGGGGGGAGGTATATAAGTTTTTAATAGGACATTTGATTTAGTTGGTATTTGGTAATTTTTTCTAAGTTTAATTGATTAATTAAGCATTTAATTGGAGGTTCTTCATACATTTTTGTTACAAAAATTATTAATCATGTTGAGCGTATTCTTGATTATTTTTTATGAGTGTTTGAATGAGTTAACATTTTGATGAAATCACACGAAAAATAATGATTTCTCGATTGGGTAGAACATGATTAAACACGGTTCTTATTGGTTAAATATTATTTTTTTGATTTTCCGACAATTGTTCTCAATCGTGTTACTAAAAAAATTAAACGTTCTCAATCATATAACACCGTTAGTTTTAAAAATGTACAATATACTGTAATATTCTAATTTCTACAGCAATATTGTTATGTTTATTAACAGTTAAGAAAATTAAAATATTAATATATATATATATATAACAGTAATCAGTAGGTATTGTATAAAATATCAATGCTGAAACATTTGATCTTGAATATTTTGAAAAATATTAAATAATAATATTCGTCTATATGTTTTATTTTTTTGGTTTTAGTATTTTTTTTCTGGATTTACTTATATATTTTGTTTGCAAATAACAATATGATAGTTGATTTGATATTTTTTTAAATGTGTAAATGTGTTATGTTCGGCATTTGTGTGTATTTGAACAATAACAGAACTTAATATCACAATATTAAAATAATCGTCTAGTATGTATTTTATATTTTCTTCAAGAATTAAACACAAAATCTAAAAAATATTTTGAGTGTTACATAAAATGTATTTATTTGCTCTAGAATTATTTATTTTTTATAAAAATGTAATATACAGGTTGTAACCCGTCTATTAGACAAATTCAATAATAGCACAAATGTAATAATGTCAAATAGACGAGTTACACTTTGTATAGTTACATTTGTACAAGCTGATGCGTTTGTTAACAATATATTATTCTTCACATAATATAATCAATTATGATTTAGATTATGGTTTTGTGAATCATAATAACATACGAGTTAAATTAATAAATTAAATTTTAATTTGATTCGTAGTTAAATTCTAATAATAATTATAAAATTTGTGTTAACAGCTAGGGTGAAAAATATTATAGAAAAATAATATTTCATAGGCATTTGTATATAGTCAATAAATTTCTATTTTATATAATTGTCCTTATTTAAAAGCACATTAAGGCTAGATTAACAATTAGTTATTTTGATTATTATTTATCATATTTTGGATTTAAAATAAATCATATTGTTTTAAATAATATCATTTTTATGTCAATTCAAAATTAAAATTATTATATTTTCAGATTTTAGTATTGATAGTACATTTTAGCTTTAAATTAAAAAATTAACAACGCATACTGATTTATGCTACTTCATCATTTATTGCTGTTACAACATTTATTTTTTTTAAATGAAGTAATGCTTCAAAATAGAAATAAAAACCAAGTACTCTAAAAGGCTAAATGTCTATGTCTATGGTTTATATTCTAGAGTTATATTTTAGTCACACCTGTCACCTTTGATTAGTTGATCAAATGATAATATATTTCCGATATAATTATTATTATTCTTAATTCACGTTTTTCATTCATAATAAATAATAATGCATTTATTAATTTAATTTGCCTTTAAAGTTAATTTTCTCATTTAAAATATAGTGATTATTATTGTATTTTAATTTTTGTTTACATGATAAGTGAATTTTAAATATTAATATTTTTTTCATATAGTAAAATAGGATTAAAGAAATATTAAATTTTACTTCAATCTTTAGTGTTAGTATATAGGAAAAGGAACATGAATTGTTTAATAATAATAATAATAATAATACAATAAATACTGCATGATAATAATTATTCAATTTTATTGTTTGATTAGTTGTTATTTTTATAATTATAAATTACATAAAATTAATATTGTAGTGTCAAATTAACTTCTATATTATACAGTCATTGATTTGTAATTTTTAAAATCGTTTGAAAATTGTGGAATATCTGTAAACATATTTTATGCAAACATTCAATTAAATTTCTTATTACATTCATCTAAATAGATAACTTTATTAAACCTTAATATTATTTTGTAAATATTTATATAGGCGTTGAGATATTTAATATAGTTTTATCATTGAGTTGAAATTCTGAAAAAATTGTAATTTTAAATATAATAGTTAAAGAACATTTTTTTTTAGTATGAATCATTGAAGAACATAGAGTACAATGTATATGTATATGATGATTGGTGATTGATGATGCATGATATAATGATTTAATATTTCATTTTATTACACCTGCGAATTATTTCGTAATAATGAATAAAAATTATGTTAAAATGCGTAATAATTGTGTTTTTCATTATTTTCTTTAACGATATTAGTTCTAAAATATAAAATCAATAGCATGACTAATACTGGATAATTAAATATATTATAATATTAATGGTATAACCAATGTCTGCAATTATTTACTCAATATATTTGTATTATATATCTATAATTATTAAACTATCTTAAACTAGAACTCTCACCTGGAACGATAGAATAATGTTAACTGTAATATCCATAATTATTGGAGATAAAAACGTCTACAATAATGCTACACCATAAAAGACAGAATTAAATATTTATAAAGTTAATTGTACACAGTATAAATGAACTTGCTTACTATTGACATATTTGGTGACCATATTCATCGACGTAGTAGCTTCTGAAAATTTAAAATTAGGGTTTAACATAGTATTTAAAGGTGTAAAATAGATTAATAGATTTTATACATAGATTTAAATCAATTACTGTTTTTTTTTTTTTTAATGTCGTTTATTGGTATTCATAATATAATACATGATACAATATTGTTTGGTTTACTGAATACCTATTGGTAGACTTCATATTATTGATGAAACACAATGTGCAATGCTTGATTGGAATTGCTTAACTTATTTTATAGAAACCTTTATAACCTGAGACCAACCTATTTTTATCGTATTGTGAGTAGGTATTGTGAGTAGGTATAGTGTGTTGGGTGTGTGATTTACCATGCTAACCAGACTAACCGGTATCGAAATGGAGTTATCTTGTCCAACTGCCCCAGTGACCCGACTTGAATAAATAGATCGTAAGACTAGTCGAAATACCAAAACAGTAATCAGTACATTTATAATATAATTATTTAATTTATGCTGAAATAGTGTTAATTGTTTTTCAAAAGACAAACGAGAAATCATGTTTCTTGGGTTACTTATGGAAAAAACAAAATTGTAATTTTTTTTGTTTAAATGATGTATAAATACTGACAATACTCACTTAAGATATTCATACCATATGACGAAGAAACAAATAGGTATTATCGCCATTAAGAAAAAAACGTAAAGCCATGTTTTCTTGGATCCAATCATTATTGCGATTATTGGTTTCTATAAAACAAATACAAAAATTATTTTTTTTATAAATCAATACAACCAAATAACCAATTTATACTAAAAGGCTGTACTATCATGTAATTCACAAGTAACTTTGTGTCAAATTAGCTTATAGCTCAAATTAAATAGTTAAAATTAAATCAGTTATTTTATAAAATTTATCTAAGCAATTAATGTATTAAAAAGTTATCAGGTATACAGATATTTTGATCATGTTTATTAGGTCTATGAATAAAATTTAAAATTTTTTAATTAAATAATAATATAAATATTGAAATTTAATATTTTCAATTTAATTGCGATTTATCTTGCAGTAAAATCTGAAAAACTACGGAAAATACGACTTATTTATTGCGATTATTTTTTATAGTAAACGCGGATATAAAACAACTATAAATCATATAAAAATTTATTTTGTATATTTATTTGAATATATATATAATATATTGATATATATTTTTAAGAAGTGAATACAAGAGTATAGACAAACTCAATTACTATTTTCCATACCCACTACCATACGTTTTATACTCTAATTTTTATTTTAGATTCTGAACGGAGTGATGAATGTATTGATTTTACAATGATGTGTGTTTTTTTTTTTTTTTTTTTTTTTTTTTTTTGTTTTTGTGTCTGTGTACAGCATAACTAGTCGAAATAATGCTTCAATTTCAAACTTTGGGGGTGGTTTCTGATGGCAAAGTGGATATCCTTGGTGCATTATAGAGGTGAAAAGTAAACATTTTCCAACGGTTTTCAAAAAAATCGAGAAAAACAAAAAAAAAATGACAGAAAAACGGGAATTTTTACGCAAAACCAGTTTTCGGCAAAATCGAATTTTTTATTTTGCTATAACTCAAAAACTAATCGATGTAAACACTTGAAATTTTCACCAAATGTTTATATTAGCGTTCTCCATACACAGTTAAATTTTCAAAGAATTTAGACTTTTTTCGAGCTATTTATAGACAATTGAAGTTTTTAATTTTTTTTAGTATTTTTTTTTAAAATAACGATAAAAATTTTTTGGCCGGCCAGAAAATCTTGAAAATTTAATACAAGGTTTCTTATGAGTTGTTTTTAAAGTGATAAAAAAAAATCCGAAATCGTTAGTCACAATTTTTTTTTATAAGTGCTTAAAGTTCGAATTTATACGAAATATGTCAAAATTGCGAAAATTTGCAAGTAATTTTGTGGTTGAAAAATCGTAAAATTTTTTTCTTTTATAACTAAGTTTTGAAAATTTGATACAAGGTTCTCTATACATTTTTCTTCAATTATCTGTAAAAAAAACTCTACCGGATTCAGACAAAAATTTTTTATGAGTGTTTGAAATTTAAATTTTTACAAAACCGCGTTAAATAACGGTTTAGCCTCAAACGATTTTTGATATTTGTTGTTATTCAAACAGTATAAGTCGTAAATACTTGAAAATTTTACCAGTTATTTAGATTTCCATTTTCTTTACGTGATTTGATTTTCAAAACATTTTGACTTTTTTTGAGCTATTTATAGACAATTGAAATTTTCAATTTTTTTTAATTTTTTTTTTATAAATGTTGATAAAAAAAATTTAGCTGGGACAAATTACTTGAAAATTTAATTGAAGGGTCCACATAACTTGTTCTAACTCTGATTCAAAAATTATAAAAATACATAGGCACAGTTTTTTTTTATTAGCATTTGAAGTTCAAATATTGACAAAAATTCGTCAAAATCATGAATATTTTCACTATTTGGTAGTTAAAAATTTATAAATATTTTTCTATCAAAAGCTAAGAATTGAAAATTTAATACTATGCTGTCCATAAGTTAAGCTTAGAACAATTATTAAAAACTTTGAGGATTGTTCAATTTAAAAAATTTTACGTGTGTTTAAAGTTTTAATTTTAATTTGAAATCAAAAATACGCGTGTAAAATTACGTTTTAGTCGTTTTACTAATAAATAATTTTCGATTTTTGTTATTTTTAAAAAATTAGCATACATAAGATCTTGAAGCTTTTACTTAAGTGTTTGAATTTGTGAATTTTTTTCAGAATGGAATGTATGACAATATTTAAATTTAATATATCCCAGACTGACAAATCATCTCCGTTCAGAATCGTTTTTCGTATACAATGATACCTATCATTGCATTCAAATTTAACCTACCCTAGTCCGAGGTCCATCCCACCCCCTAATGTACAGCAGAGCGATACTCACTTACCCGCTTTTTTTTTTTAATTTAAATGACTATAAGTTCTGTGTAAGTATGAATTGTTTTTATTTAATAAATTAATGATTTTATTTTGTATTTTGTAAGTTTATGCGTTTAGTTTCTGTAAAAATTCTTTTATATTATTACAATGTTAATAAATTCAATAACCAACATAAGTACATATTATTTGAAACATTTATTTGTTGGTATTTTAGAATTATATATTATTTAAATTCATAATATTCTGTATGAATGTATTGAAAGAATTCTAAAGTCAGATACTTATACCAAAAAATAGATATGAGTTGAATAAGTTTTTTAAATCCAATTATTAATTTACATAATGAACAAACGATGAATAAAAATCTAAAATATTGACGTTATAATAAAAATATGTCAATTTTGAATTTTTGAAGATATATACGAGTATAAATGAATAAGTTATATTTATTATTAGTAATGAATTGATAATTGTACATTCAAAAAATGATTTTAAGGAAAACAATAAATAAATAAAGAAAATTATATGTATCCTAAAATACTGTGTTTACTTGTGACTAATAATGATGAAATATAGGTATATAATAATTTATCCTAACTTTTTTAATTAATTAAATCAATATATGACAAGTTAAAAAATGATAAATATAATTATGTATCTCACAACGGTGTTGTATAATATAATATTTTTTAAACAGTTAGGTCATTGATTGGTTATTATAAATTTATTGATGTACACAATAATTATAATGAAAGTTTAGTAATATTAAAGTTTATTTTTAAATATTATTTCTAATGTAATTTGATGCTTTAATGTAAATCGTGTGGAATAAATTCAGATAGTATGTAAGTGTTGAATAACTAATTGAGACACATTTTCTAACTTACACAATAAGTTTCATTTAAACATCACTATTCAGTAATCCTTATTCACTATAGCTACTACAAATAGTATCTATATTAAGACATTTAAATAGTGAAAATACTATAATAATAATATGGACGTCTTAGATAGATTACTTAGGTAAGGTATACAGTTGTTATAATGCTCATAAATTTGTTTCCTTTAATTTTTATAATCACGATATTAATCATGTTTCAATTATAGGATGATGACCAGCGTGATGACTTAACCGTTGGATAGGTCCACGTGCAACATTTACCACACCATTGGTGTTTGGCTGCGGTAACCATCACAC
>CM037032.1:11908286-12314494 GCA_020882235.1 Schizaphis graminum
ACTTTAATGTTTCAGTTTCGTAATGTTTTTGAAAAGTCAGAATAAGATCACTGTTCAAATCAGTTATATGTTTGGTAAAAATAACGAAAACACATAACAAACCTCGAGATTTTAAACGATACAAGTTGAGTGTGACGTTATGATTTTGTATTTTTTTGAGTTTTAAAACATAACTTTTTTAATCAAAAATATTATGGCTCTGTAAATCATTCGTACGACGTCGTCTAAGATCAACGCAGCGAATAGAACGGCGTAGATAACAATAATGCCACGAATGGAATCGGGATTTGCGCCATAACCTCTCGCAAATATTGCAGCAATAGAACTCGTCAAATCGTAAAATACAGGAAGAAAAAAATTATTTCGTGAAAATATACGTGATATTACGATTTATTATAATATTGTCGTGCGTTGTCATAATAATATAACTCTAGAAAACATTATGTGCGCGCTGCGTGAAATCCTTTATCCTTAGTATTACTCTATCTTGGCTGCAAATATTGTCAGTCGTAACCCGTAATCTGGAGGCGTATCGTATCATTGTGCTTCGTACAAACGTGAAGAATTATAATAATATTATGAGGTACATACATGCGTAATGCGCACATGTCATATGCAATCGTAAGTCTTAGTCGAGATATATTAAAAAATATATAAACTTACAGGACCATAACAAAAAAAGTTTACAGTACAATAATGTATGAAAAGGTATCGAAACCAGAATTCAATTTTTTCCACGGCCGTGCGATAATTGTTTAATGTGTCTTTCGCTCGAAATAAAAAAAATAATTGCAGCAACACGTTGTATAATATTATTATAAGCACCGTATGCATAATTTATTATTTCTGTTTTAATAGTGAAACATAAGTATAACTATTACAGTCATCACATAGACTATAGAGTTAATGTTTAATTATAGAAATTATTAAATTGTTATGATGTTAATAAAATATTAAAAGATCGTCATTTACAAAATCGTCAAATATTAACAATCGATCTTAATATTAACTAATAATCAAATATGGAGATTTATCTTAAGATAAAAATATTAGATATAAATCTGACTAATCTGAGAATAATATGTTTCAACAATATAGACTACGACCTTCCCACTGCGGGATTAAATAATTGAGTAATAATATAATTTACAACCGTGTGATTTCACATGCTCAAAAAAATAAAAACGCCCAAAATTCATATATACTGATAAGCTTATAAAAACTAATACGCCCGTCACGAACTTATATAATATATATAAACATATAATTTTTTTTTTAATCGTTACGTTCTGTTATCATTTACTTCGTGTCCTCTTCAGGCCTCCAAACTGTAGTTTAACGTGTCTACGGCACAATTTTCTTCATAACAAAAGATCGTACGGCGACCATTTCGTCTCTGCCACCGAAAACTATAGGATTTCATTATTTATTTTTATTCTATTTTTATAATAAGGACATTATACTGTATACATAAAAGAACATTGCATAATGAAGGAAACCAGATCCAATTATTTTCGCTGCGCGACCTCGCCCGCGATAGCGCCCCCTCGATTGTCCTGTGTCTGCGGGTTCCAAATGAATCTGCAGACAAACGGCACAAACGCGAAACTTTAATAAAATAAATTGTACGACGGCAACAATAAAAAAAAGAAAAAGGATTTCGGAGACGACAATAATATTGCTGCAGTCGAGCAAATACGGTTTGTTGTCTTTCATTGATCATAGACCGAGCAAACTAATTCGAATTCCCTCGGCAATGAATTTTTTTTCCTGTCCATCTGCCGTTCTTTGATAAAAAATAAAACATTCTTTTTATCTCGTTCTGTTGTCGGAAAGAAAGTTTTTTCTACGAACTTCTGCACGTCATAGTAATATAATATTACTAATATTGTTATACGTTACCGTCGTTATAGAATTTTGTGTCGCACGCACCACACGTCGGTTAGAAAATTAATTAACAGGTGTGCTGTTGTTGAGGTGTATATATAATATATGCATATACACGTATGTTTGTGTGTGTGAGTGTGCGTTCATAAAAAATGTTCGGACGAATTTAATTAACAGGACACGTTAGTGTAGTAATGATATTAATACTGTATGTTGCAAGTTTGTGTAAGTACCATGTTTCAGGTTCGAAAATGTATTTTGACGAATTCCATTGTGGTAAAAAATAATTACACGTAGGACTGCAGGAATACCGAATACTAATCGTGTCGACAAAAAATTACGTTTTACAGAGATATGTTTTCACAAGTATTTTAATATTTATATCCTGTCAAATTTCAAAAACATGTTATATTGTTCAAATCATAACATTATTATTATATTATTATTATTATTATTATTTGTTATTACCTCCAGTGAGCAAAATGTGCGAATATCAGAAACTGTACTTACATCGTGGCCCTAAGGAGTTTTCACTGAAATTATGTGTGGCGATAAGGATCGCGTCGTTTTTGGGATATTCAACAACGTGAATATAAATTCGATGAATTTGTCTCGACAGATGTGTTTGAAAAAATACAATAAAAAACGTCACGATCAAATTTGTCACGTCATACAAACGTAAATACGCATTTACTGAATACACTCGGAAACAAAATCGGTGATGGCATTTTGAACATTATATTATTCGATATTATATATTATAATATTATTGATATGACGTTTCGTGGGATCTTCTTGTACAAGTATAATATTTATTTCTTTTGGATATTTTTATTGTTCGCAATGTCGATGAATTACAGCTGTTTACGAGCTTTAATCGAAATGTATGTGGAAATACCGGGTAATATTAACTAATAGTTTTTAGGGCAAAATGAAATCGTTTTTAAAATCCATACAAGTGCAATAATATATTGTACAAAACAATATTCAATCAAATAAAGTAAAGGCAAATTATAAATAAATAAATAAAAAAAAAAAAATTAAATCGCTTGATTTAAAACGATCTCAAACTATGGAATATAATGCATGAACATTGAGTATAGATTTATGAATTATGTTTAGTAATGTCTATTTAATATCCTAATTGATCAGAGTCAACCATATAAACGTAATACCTAACCTAAACATAAATGAACGGGCTTCGTCCGACCCGAGTGTGGATCATAATGAATATAGAGTTTAGGTGTTTAGATCTCGATCGTACTTTTCGCGGTTAAAGTGTTTTGCACAATATAACATTGTCGTTGATAATATTATTATTATCGTCAGCATCACGCCGATTAAACAACAGACTCGTTCACGAGCCACTGCTCAAAGTTTAGAAAACAGAATGATTGGTCTGCGTCGCGAAACTGCGCATAGGCAATCATGGATATAGGTACAATTTGACGAAAGCGAGAGCGCGTGAAACACTTAGAGAAATTATTAGTGGAATGGCCCGGAAGAGAGGCGCTCATTTTTAGTCGAAAACGTTTACACGCCACCACCGTCGCGTGCAATATACTGCGTATATGCTCGGCACTATTACACGCACTTTTATGTGTATAATACTAATATATATATATATATATCGTAAAGTATGATTTCCCCGGGGACCGGCAGCCTTACACTATTACGCGGGATTAACCGGCCGAATAACCGTTTTGATAATATCGGATTAACCCGTGTGTATATAATAGTAGTCGGCCGGCGGATTAATCGCCCCACCGACTTACGGCGGTTATTAAATCGTTGATATTTCCGGCAACGCGACGTTTGGCGCGTTGGTTCGGTGCGAAGACGCGTCATCCATTCCGACTGTCGGGTAGGGGAAGATTTCGCTAGGCGGTTTAGTCGTCTTCCCTCTCCCCCCCCTCGTCACCGTCCGCTAAGGGGAGAAACGACGTATCGACGTTGTTGTTGTAAACGCGCACAGTACATTTTCTAGGTCAATTTACTTAGCACGGGCATGGAATAAATGATGGTATTTTTTATTTCAAGTCCTTGTTTTTGTATAGTGACTATAACGACGAAGGCAGAGCGAAAGAAAACAAAAAAAATGTGACGATTTCTACGACAGATAGAACACTCGCAGATACGCGTGCATTATAGTAATCCGGCAGTCTTTACATTTTAACTATAGACACTTGACTACTCGACAGTGGTATCGTCGAGCACGACAAATTTAAAAAGAAAAACTAACAATGAGTAGGCCATGCGTGCACTGTGATATTATGTATTATATACGTATATATTGTTATACATTATCCACTTTCCTCGTTATATTTTCGTCGACGCTGAAGTAGTTCTTAAATTAATTTGTTTTTATAGATAACGGAACTGTGGTAAATAATAATAAGGACGAAAACGAGAACTCTCGTTAAAACAATATCCCCTTGTGTGACGTATGCATGTATAGTGGTAACGTGAAAATGTCTCGTGTTTCCTCCTCGGATTGTCCGCGCACCATCCTCACGCGTTTTCCCGTCCGCATAACGTACCGCAATCACACGCATGCGAACGAGTCTATACATAATACATAATAATAATAATAATAATATATGATATGACACAACAAGTGCGTATACAATATTAATAATTACACACACACTCGACGTGGCTTTAATATTAATAATGTATTTCGCTATTCGTACCACCTACTACAATAGATATTGTGTGTTACACGAAATACGCAGAGATATTAACAGGAAAGTTTAGTTTTAAACATTTTCTAAATAAATCAAATCTTTTTGAAAACGTAGTAAAAATTTAACAATTTTCTAAAATACCGGAAAACATTTTAATACGTCATACATGTCAATTCATTAGATAATATAACGTATATTATGTTGTTTTAAAATTCAAGAAAATGAAATGAGTTGAAATTATATGCTTGGATTTTATTTCTAAAACTATTAAATTTCAAAAATCTTTGTAAATTTATCAAAACTTAAACTTCTGAAATTTAACAACACTATAGCGACATGTTTATAATATTATTATTTTGATGAGTAATATGGTAATTTATATTAAAACTTATATAATATCTGCAATGCGGTGTAAAATAATTGGGAATAGTAAGTTTATACACGAAACATGGCATTTAGAAACATATACATAAACGTTTGTTCCTAGAGCTCCTACACAACGTTAAAATTTAAATATTTCATCTTCTGCAAATGTGCAAAACTAATTTCGTACCCGTTTCTATTTACACTTACGTATACATAGTACCGACAGTACCGTTATTAGTTTGATAGAAGTTGTTAACGTGATTAATAATTGTATATTTTTTTGTTTTACATGAATAAATATAAATCAATATATTAAGTATTATATTATATTATTCATATAATATTTTTTTTAAACAAAAATAATTCAACAGTTTTAAATTATATGTTGCTAGTTATATGGACGCCAAAATATGAAACGTGTAATTGATTAGGAACTTGGTGATTATTCTAGAGTATGATAATCAGCTATTTTTAAAGTATTTTCAATCATTTTATTTGGTCTGTTTTAATTTACAGTTCCAATGTGTACGTACATACTATTATATACTATTGTTGGAGAAAGTTTTATTTTTTTTTTTACGACTTCTGTGTCATGGAGTATGATATTTTTGATAAAAATTAGAATGAAAATTTACTGTTAAAAAACTAATATCAAAAACAAATTAATTTAATTGTTATTTCAACGCCTCATAATAACCATTAAAAACATAAATAGTTTTATACTCGTGTAGAGTGAAATTATTTCATATACTCATATATATATATGTGTTCACCCGTTACTGAACCCTCACCGAAAATAATACTCTTATTAATATAAACTCAGATTCACGAGTGATTGATGACTGCGGTTCATCGTTCAAAGTTGTTGAATAATAGTAATAATACACGCACTACAAATGTCACGCATCATATCCTTAATATGACTAACTTTTATTCGATTTTTATTTAACGCTTCACCCGTCCGTCATTCATATTGTATTCAAACACACGTAACGCATAGTATAATATGATTACAACGTGTTTTTGTGACCTTGGTCGAAAGTTTTCAATCGAAATTATTATATTTTGCAAAATAACATAACATCCCTAGCAAAAAATGTTTCTAATACATATATATATATATATATATATATATGTCGTGCAACTAATCGGAATAAATGAAATGAAAAAAATATTAAAAACTCATAAAGATACTTGGAAAATATTTAAACATATCTTTTGATTTCAAATACATTTGAAATACGTTTTGAAAGATAAGTATTTGAAATATTTATATTTTTAATTTATTCAAAACAAAATAATATATGTTAAAAACAGATTTTTACGCAAAATTTTTTGAAAATATTTATCGATTTATATCGGCATATTACTGTTAAGACTTATACATGATTAAAATCTATTATATTTAATCAACATACATTAAAAGTGCATATTTAAATATTATACACAAATATATCAAGATAAATTCTGGATTCATGTAAAATAAAAGAAAATATTACATATGTACAAACTAAATATTTCAAACGTATATGTTTCAACAAAACTAAAGAAATTATTAATTATTTAGTTAAGTTTTAATATGTATTTTTCGTATTCGGATTAAGTATAATATTATTTATTTTTACATGAGACAATTCATAATGGAGATTTATTGCGCATTTGATATTTCGGTATTGATTCGATCGAAGACATAATTTTTAAAATTTATTTTTAACGGTCACACAGTCACGGTGCGTGAGTGATGGTCAGGATTATTTTTTATTTCTTTCAGAATTCTAAGAAGCATAATGTTATTCAGACTTGACGCAGATTCGACATAGATTTGATTTTATCTTTATTATACCATGACAGGCTTGAGTTGAAATAATGGCGGACTTTGTGAAACAATATCGCAGCCACTAGTAATAACCATGATACCATGATATCGTATTATTATGCGCCTGCGGTGGGCGTCGTATTGTGAGAAACACCGATTACGGGTCGCAAACATTGTTTTGAATATAGTCGATCACGATTATCACGCCTACAACGTGTACATATATCAATGAGGTTGGTGGTTGGTATTTGACAATATCGTGTTTTGAACTTTCGGTAAAAGAAATAATGTATAGGAATTAATCGGTAAACGTATTTACCCATAATGACACTTTTAAAAAGTTTATCCCGAAAATTTCGAAAACTTTTTTTTGTTCAATAGACTGTTCGATTGAATCTTGAGAGGGATTCTTGAGAGATACATCTTAGTTGGAGTACTAACATACAGTCATAATAATAGTATACTTTTAACATTATTAAAATATTTTTATACCAATATAATACGCGTTGGACGTGTTTGAAGGAGATTTTCACGCGATCTCGAGTGCAATCTTGGCCATTGGCAGCGATTTTAATTTTATAGCGTTTTAAGCTCCCTTAACAGAGAGGATAAAGTGTGCACTTTGGATTTTTGTGGAGTGACTGATAATTGCTAAATTGACTGACACCAATGTTTGGTAGGGGGGTGAAACCATCTCTTTAACAGTATTGTACCTCAAGTAATTGATCTCCTTATTTTCGATTAAGTATTATAAGTTGAAGTATTTAGATTTTTTGTCAAGTTGATAGGTAAGGATAAATCATTTTATTTATTATGATAAATTATGAAGTATATTATATATTATTAGTCATTTATTTATATGAACTTGAATCTTTGTAAAGAATTGTGATTAATATGTAATACAAAATGGTAAAATATTCAAAAATAAATAAATATATTAATTTATATTATTGACTATAATAGTAACTATAATAGTTTTAAAATAAAAACTGATCACAAATAATAAAGTTAAGTATTTTGGAAAATTCTTCAACAAATGATCATAACTTAAAATCTTCACTTTAAATTTTAGAAATTTATCGAAATTATTTATATACATTTTTAAAAATCTACACGGCATTAGTAAATACACTCAAGAACAACCATGCTTATTAAAATACAAAAATGATATTTTACTCGATATAATTATCCACAGCTAATAAGTTATAACTTATAAATAATACATTTACGGAAAATAAAATAATATTTATAAAACTCCATTAGGTTTTAAATTCGTTTTTAAACATTTAATAGATACTTATTCAAGAACTCGAAAATATGATATATACGAATTTTAATTGAAATATAGGAAATTAATCATACTAAAAATGTGTTCTATTTAATTTATATTACCTATATTAGTATCAACAAAATCGTGGACATAAAACATGATAATTATTATGTTTGCACTAAAATGAAATTATATTTTAATATAATATATATATTTTAGCTATAGAGACTTGTAACCAATATATTCATCGTAATAATGTATATTATAAACTTTTCGGCTTTAAAATGATAAAATAAAATAATATATTATAATAACCAGGTTTTTATGATACTGCGAACCAAATTTAATGCGGAATTTAGCTAATAGAAGATGACATTCATAATTCATATCATACTAACATACGTAAGTCAATAATTTCAACACATTTAAATATAATATAATATTATAATAAATAATATTAAACAATTTTGAAATATGCGGGATAATTCGATTTTTGTTTTTACTCTGATACTTGATATTATTGTTTGTACCTTAACCAATATAATATTCTTTCACATAAAAATGAAAAACAATTATATTCAAATTAAATTAGTGTTGAAAGAAAAAGGTCATTTATGCCTCGTGTAGCATTTATCACACTTATACATAAATTGGGTACATACTGAATACGTATACAACAGTAGTACAGTAGAAACACAATGGCCAACACAAATATATATATTCTCATTTTTCAGCTCCGTCCAAATTATTATTTATTATTAAAACCATACAAGGTAGTTAGTTTAAAATTCATCATCAAACAATCAAACTAAAATACACAGTTATTAACATTTATTCTCTAATATAGGTAACAGTAAAATATTAATTAACAATATTATAATCATAGTTTTAGAGTTAGCTTTCAGAAGTGCTCTAATAGTCCAATCTACAGGTACAGAAAACTTTCATAAGAAAAAATAATATTTTAAAAATAATAAAAAGCTCTCCGACCATGTTACACATGATGCATATTCTATTCCTGGTGGAATTTGCACATTATTAAAACGTTAAAAGTTAACAAATTAATAATGCATATTCAATATTTTTGTTTTATATCACTTTTTAAACAGTAAACTGTTATTATGATACTAAAAATATTTTATTTAAGCAAAAAAGTATTCATTAGTTATATAATGTAAAACACTAAAACGTAATATTTAAAATGTGCTCATTGAAAATTTGGTACCAATCGCAAAAGATTTTGAAATTTGCTTGAAGCAAAGATTTGCTGATTAATATTGATTTACACGTCTTTATTCGAAGTTATTGCTATATACAATAATTAATACACACATAATATATAGTTCACAAGTTCAATAAACTTATTTTATAGGAACTCATGAAATATAAATCATAATATGGATGTAAATCCTCGAGTAAAAACGTAAATTATTGATTATTAAAATAAATTATAGTATATTTTCCTAACACTTTCCGAGCATCGATAATAACAAGATGCTATTCTACAACGCTTAATAATATTATCGGTAATAACACTGTCACTCACCTCTTCGTCGTGGTCGAACGCATTGAACACGTCGTACGGCAGACATGACAGCAGGTCGATAACGAACCACGACCGGAGGTAGTTCATCCGAATGACTTTCGGGTCGGACACGACCTCGCCGCCGGGCCCGACGAACGTTGTGTGGAAGTTGAGCACGATGTCGATGAAGAATATCACGTCCACAATGGAGTCGACTACCAACAGGGACACGTCCTCGCTGGTCTTGTTCTTGAACGCCACGTTGTACGGCACCATGATGGCCGTGTAGAACGTCAGGCACAGTATCACCCAGTCCCAGATCGCCTTGAACGCGCAGTAGTGCAGCAGGATGTGCGGCGGCGTCTTCGGCGCCTCTTGCCTGTACTGGGGCATTACGTCCGCGTTCAGGCTCATCATCTGCACAAGACCAAAGTATACGCACACGCACGCACGGACACCCGCCGGCTTAGCCAAGAGCCGCGTGTGTCCGGGAGGAGATGACCGCAGTTTCGGAGTTCTACCCACCCTCGAATCGCCTCGCAATGCCAACCGTGGTAAAAGTAAATGTACACAAAATTTCTGTTTGATGACGGGACTGTCATCGACATTAATTCAGTTTTTTTTTTTTAAATTAATTTGATCATAAATATCATATTTAATCTTAAAACTGATAAAATTGATTTGAGCTCGTTTTTGTTTAATGTAGGTGGTGAATAATGATGTGTCATGTTATAAATAAAAAAAAACACACAACAACGATTTAAAAAATATCATTGATTTTAAAACTCAAATTAATAAAAGGAATATCACGTAACATATTTTCAGCATTAAATCATTTTACCTTTGAATAACATATTTGGTTTTAGTATTTTTGATATTCTGTCTATTTATATTTACCGTTTTATATAATGAGTCGGTTTTCAATCAAGACTCTTGATGGGTTGTCATACACAAAGATGAAACGAAAAACTATTATTATTTTCTTCTTGGCTAGTTAAGCTTTTATACTTTCGTTAATCAGTTCGTTTTGTTTCGTGACAGTGACGTAATTTTTCTAGACTACACATAACGTTTCAAATACATATATTAGTTTTCAACTGATCGTTCCCGGTGACGAGAAGTTTTAAAAAGGTCATTCATCAAAGGTCTTTCGTGATGGTCACGTTCTTGTAATAAAAAAAAATTCTCGTATGTGTTTAAGGAACGTGACCTGGTAAAAGGGGCGGGAGGGTAGGAAGACCAAATCGAACACTGAATGGACAATAACGACCAACATAGTTCGATTAGCGAGTATGTTATATATTATTTTAGTTTTTTTTTTGCGCACATAGGGATTTTACAGGATCAAGTATATAATAATATCGCCAAGAGAAGAAAAAGCAAATTGATATCGAAACGTCCGACTCAGCACCAAATGATACGTATATATCTATTATAACGTCTATGTTGTGTATATACGAATTTAAGTTTATTATTGTGATAAAATACGATTGCGATTTTTCTTCAAATTCAATAAACACAACACTAGATTAATATACTGAATGTCTTTTTTGATTACACAATGAGTACCTACTTTGAATGTTGACAACAATTATTTTTTTCATTATAATATTTAGGTATTTATTATTTTCCTTAACATTTTGAATTATAATTTTTTTTTTGGTTTTCTATTTTATAAACTACGAAGATGTAGTAAATTGCTTAAAAGATACAATTGTATTTAATACTGAAATAAATAAGTACTGATTCTAAAATTTAATGAATTTGATTTTTTGTTAGGAGCTTAATTAAGTCTCTGATTTAATTAAAGAAACATATCAAGTTATATTTTAAAAAAATTTGACTGACTATCTTTAATAATTTATTGTTTTTTTTTTTTTTTATGCAATAATTGATCAGTGAGTTTAAATCTAACACATTTATTACAGTGACCTGTTTCATAATGAGTTACAAAACATATTCTTTACAGAAAGCGATTTTGCCGGTATTTTTTTGTAAATGTATATGTTTAAGCATATTTTAATGTTCATTGGTTATTTTTTTATAAAATAATATAAGTAGAATATTTGTAAGGTTTTTTTTTTAGAGCATATTAGCTTTATAATATTTTAACTTAAAATACGAACCTGTTATAATATAATATTATTATACTAAAATGCGGGAATTTCATTAAAACACATGAAATCGATATCGTCATAACAAGCAGGGAGGTAATATTATTATAATTTATAATTTTCACGTTGTCCGGTGGGCGGCTAATTCGCGTAATATTTCTTAATTATTAATAAGCTACCTACGGCGTATTATACGTGAAAGGGTATAACGTAAAGTCATTAAGCAAAATATGGTGTCTAGACCTGATACCTTGTACATTTATAGAAAACAAGAGTACAGGGCATTTAATCGACATATTTTCACTTTATAAAACTTTTTGATTCGTAAATATGCATAATTTTATCAACGTAATTTTAATATTTCGAACCAACTGGAGTTTAAATTAAAAAAAAATATTTAATACAAAAATAACCATTTTTAGATTTATTATAAATTAAGTTTAAAAAAATATATTGAAATATTAGGATGACTAAACTTTTTAATTAATCGAAAACCGTTTTTAAAATAAAAATTCGTTGTACACTGTTTACATCAAACTTGTCAAGTCAGCATCAGTTTTTAATTGTTTTGAGTGTCTCGAAAATAGAGATCGAAATATACGGTTTGACACGTTACGTCATGTGCTATCACGTAGGAAAATGTAATGTCATGTGCCATAAACCATTAATTCATCCTGATGAAGATCGGCCTTCCAGATTATATTCCCCTACACAAGCAGACCAATGTTCATTTTTTCTTTCGTTAAAATTTCATAAAATACAATTTTATCAATCATATTTTTCTTTAAGTGGGCAGTAATTGGCTAATTACGCAGGTTCATATTTATCGAAATAAATTCTTTTCTATGAATTTATCATAAATGAAAATCTGTTTCAAAAATCAAAGTGTATGTTGACAACATTTTACAGTTTTGTTAATCATTTAAGCCTAAACATAACTTTTCTTTAATTACCTACTGTTATAGATCCCTTAAAAAAACGGATTATTGTGGTCCTCTTGAGGATAGCTGCGGTACTCCCTCAAAACATTTATGAACGATTGGACTGAATTATATAAACTATGACAGATTAATTAAAGAGTAACATCAAAAACAGTTTATTCAAAACTTCAGCGATTGATAACATTTAAACGACCGATGCAATTTATTATATAAATAATATAAAGGTTAACATGCTATTTCCGACACGTGTTGTTCGGGAAGATCTTAATTTAACCTTTAACCTACCATTTAATATATGTTATATCCGATAATTTTAATTCTGATTTTTACTCATCTTGTTGTTCTATACGGTTGATTAAGATTTTACAACAGTTTCAAAGTAAAGGAATTTACTTTTTAGTAGTTAAATGTTTATTAAAATAAATGACATTTTTTAATTTAAAAACAATTGGCCAATAGGTATATAATATTGTATTTTCTGTTTTTATTATTAATAAATTTATCTTGAAGTATTTTAAATCAATTAAAGTACTATTATAATTAATTCCTATGTTAATGTGACATTTAAAAAAAATAGTTCAGAACAGCTTCTGAAAATCTACACCCTAAAAAATTAATATATTTTATACCAAACAGGACTTCCAATTACAATAATTTAGAAACGTGTTTTACTTAATTTAAAAATAAGCGAATACTAAGAAATAACTGATTTTTAAAAATAGGAACTTAACCATTTTGTTGGAAATAGCATGAAACCCTTCGGGGGAAACCTATCGCGTTTTCTTTGTGCAGCGTTCTCTACGGTACTATAGGTATACGGTCAATCGCCCTTCACCGTGTCTGCCGTCCGGATATAATAGCCGTTTCTGCTGGTCACGGTGCGGTTGTTTAACAATAGGCGATATAATAATTAATGATCGTCGAATGTGAACACCTCTCTGCTATACATTTATTCGATACACACCAAACAGCAATAATGATCACGACAAGACGTTTATTGGGTGCCTGCGCGAAAAAAAAAATGGCACAATCCACCGCCACCATAGGGAAATTCCAAACGTACAACATATCCAGACATCGTGATTGTGACGTCGAATTCCGTTAATATAATAATATTATAAGAGTAGTAGTACGTTGACTGTGTAGTTGAACGGATGATAATTACGCTGTAACGCGTTGTATCATAGCGATTGGTGTACACAATATTTTTGATCGTCATAATAAATTATGTTTAAAATAAACTGTAGTTAATTAAAAAAAAAAAACAAAAAAAATTAAAGTTAATTAACATGGATGATATTAAATATATGCATATAGTTTAATATCCTGTGTAGATCGAGTATAAAATGAGATGTCAGTTCAAACCGTGCTGTCGTTCAGCTGGGGGAGGATGCATTGTTGATTTTTGTGCCTTTGTGGAAAAGTATTGCGATTTTAAACATAACAATACTATTATTACATTCTAAAACTTTTCAAACTTCATTGAAAACTATTATCAAAATAAATATTTAATATGTATATCATTTAAATTAAAAATAAACTGTTTATTCGATTTATTTTTATCTTGAAATTAAATGATCTGTAGTAAATTATATATTATAATTATATCATACATTGCCATGGATATTTTATTTCGAGTTAGAGTTCTATAATATAATGCAATAATGATCTTAAATCAATGTCTTAAACACATGTTATAATGATTAAACGTAAGGAAGTGATTAAGGGCGAATGTAAGAAAATGTTAAATATGTCATTAAAATAAAAAAAATTCACGGGATAATCGAAAGTACCTATATTATTATTGATTAAAAAAACATCAAATGTTTGGCGATAGCACACAGCATTATATTATTATGTCAAAGCTGCTTTTGGGGGTAATTTAACGTGAATTTATAAGTTTTTTGTGTCATCATTGATAGAACCGGGTAAAAAAAAGTTATCTTCAGATTTCTAATTAGATGCGTTCATTTCGAATTAGATAAAACGCTGATAATAATAATTAACCGTATTTTGCAAAGTTCGAAAATGTTTCTTTTGTAAAACGAAAATGAAAAAAAACATAATGATTTTTAATTTCCTATTTAAAAAAATTTCTGTCTTACCTCTGCAATAATTATTCCTAAATTCTATAGCATAATGGCTATAATAATGTTTTTTTATTTTTAGACTGGCGATCAGATTTTAAAATATTACTCTAAAATTATAAGGTTTTATGATTTATGAGTTTTTCGTTAAGTTGACAATTGTTATTATTTTTAATCATGTCCAGCACACTAAATACACAATTTCAATATTTTAATAATAATATAACATTTCTATTAACTTTTCTCGTTTCTCAATATTGTTATTGTTTTAGAAAGCTTATCTTTGTCGGAGGTGACATTGTATTGTTATTCAAAAATAAATACTCAACTAACACTGGTATTATAAATAGTTTCATTGTTGATATTTATTTTGATGAATTTCTTACGGTTTTCTTTGTTACATATATATATATTATATATAATAGGATGCTAAACAAAATTTAATATCGAAACCTGTCGCGTTATTAATAATGTTTTTGCCTTAGTTATTGTTATTATTATTATTATTATTATTATTATTACTTATTATTATTTTTTAAATCAAATAAAATAATGATTTCATCGAAATAATAATGAAATATTTTACAAGCTATTTTGAATTAACGTGACCATAAAATAAAAAACACAATTCGATATTTGATACGAAGGTCATTTTCGTCACGTTGTATCATATTATAATTATTATTCTTGTATAATACAGTATACTCTGGGTAGACTAATTATTATTGTTACATAATATAAATATCAGTAGCGCCAACTAACAGGGATTTTTTAAATTGTATAACTTTAAAATTGCATGACAATAAAAATGTATTTATTCAATGCATTATTTCATGAACATATTTCGAAGGGATTTTAATTCAATTTAGGGGGGAGGTGTTTAGATAAAGGATATACAGACAATTTTGATAAATGTAGGTAACTATTACAATTTACAATGTGAAACATAGGCTAGGATTTATATGCAACAGCATGGTTTTTTTGCGACTTCTGATTATTGATTTTGTCAGTAATGTCCACAAATCACCTCACAATGAGATAAATGGTGGTGTTTTTATTTTGCATGTTTTTGCATATTTTGGATAAAACGCATTTTATTGCATATATTGAATAAAATGAATATTATTGCATATTTCGATTATAAGAATGCGAAAAATTCATATTTTATAGTATATTTTGTAATTAATATATATAATTTAATATTAATATTTCGTATTTAATTCTAGCCCTGCTGATTAAAGTATAAAACTTGGTTTTGTTGTCAACATAAATTTTATTTTTATTAATACAATCTTATGGTACAATACGATAAAATTTCAATCAATGTAAATCAATACTACGATCAAATCGCTAATCATTTATATTCGAAAATTTAAAAAAAAATATGTGGTCGTAATACACGTATTTCCACTATTGATTGTGAATTATAAATTTTATTTCTCAATTATATTACGAGTATACTAAGACAAACGGCCAGACACTGATTTATTTCAATAAATAAATATTTTTTTTTGTAACTATATTTTTGTGTTTAGTTTATAAAAATGTAAATGTATATTTTTGCATATTTTGGTAGATAAAATGCATATTTTACAAATTTTTATTGCCCTAGCCCTAGGGATAGTTTTTGTTATTAAATAGGTATATATATATATTGTTTTAATATTAATTAAGTTTAAAAACAAAATGTATTGCGCAATCTCACAATCAAACTCGTGATTTGTTTTTGTTTTACTCTGTGTATGACTTCATGTGACATGTAAGTATAATATTACACATGTGATAGTCCTCACTAAAATTACCTACGCGGGTCGTATAAAATTATAGCAGTCGTCTCCTCCACCGTGCGTTGTGTTCATCCCACAAACCTCCTTCGTCCAACTCAAACGACAGGTCGTTTGAATATGGACTACATTATATTATATAATATCCTGTCTCAAAAGAGAATAAATATTCGGTCAACCGATTGTTGTCATTTCCACGCATTTCCCGCCGATAACCCGAACTATTGAGTGGTCTTCAAAATATGTAATATAATATTACTAATTATGAATATGAGTTGTAAATGTTCGGACGTTTTCTTCGGAAAACGTCGGCTAATGAGGTGGGGGGAATTTGGGCTCGCCACTACCAGAGCCATCAGTCGGTATGTACGAAAAGTGATTATTTTCTTTTGATACAGGTTATATAAATATAATAAGACTTAATATAAGTGGCTGTGGCATAGATATAACAGAAAAGTAAGAGGGAAAGTGGCAGAAGCAGATACGTATCCTGCAATTATCATCCAATACGTAGGGAAGTTACAATATAAACACGTCTTGCTAATTGTTACATAGCCATGCCACTGATTTATACATATAAATCAGAGACTGGTACCTTTTGTCTTTTTCGGTTTCAGTACTCAATATTATTTCATTAAGAGGACGCAACACCCGCATGTGTTTTCCACATCTTACAAATGCGCACATATCAAATTTACGCTCAGCAGATCACATTTAGCTCCATTACTTTAAAAATTAGAGTAAATTGACCTATATGAAACTTGATGGTAAGAAAATTATCTATGTTTGTATGTTGATTTTTTACGATAGTTTAATTTTTTAGCAAGTTATGCGTATATTATATAGTGTAAATTAATAATGCTCATAACTCACTTAAAAACTGAATAATCGTAAAAAACCAACATACTGACAATTTTCTTAATATAAAGCTTCATAATAGGTCTATTCACTCTAATTTTTTAACTAATGGAACAAAACGTGATCCGCTGAGCGTAAATCTGTTATGTTGCGCATTTGTAAGACGGGGACAACACATGCAGATGTTGCGTCCTATTGGTTCTGGTTCTGATTTTTTGTAATATAAATTAAGGATTAAGATTAGGGCTCGAGTTATTTAAAATTATTTCATTTCAGTACTGGTTTTCAAATTTTTAAAGGTTTTGGGGTTCCTTATTGGTTCGGTTTCCAGTCCCCGAATTAAAACTACATCAACGTGCGACGACATTGATGATTATACTATATACACGAGTAAGTAATTATAAAGATAAAATATGTGATACTCACGTGCGCTAAATGGGACTGGACATGTCTGGTGGAGTCCTTGATGGAAACGGGGTGCGACGAGAACTGCGACACCAGTGTCTTGCTTCTGGTCACGGACCGGGCCAGCTTGGCAAACTTGCTCAGGCCTGCTAACAGATCTCCTGGTGTTGGGCAAGGCAATGGAAAAACGAAAACAAACGGAAAAAACACACTCAACATGCACGTCGACAATGTAAAAATATAAACGAAGGACAAACGTAAACAAAAAAAACAATAAGCAAGACATTAAATAACACATAATACAAATAGTAATAATAATGATATGACGTGGGTATATCGATGAGATGTAATGTAATAACGAAATCGGTTATAAGGTACTTTACGAATATATTCAATTATCGATTCTAAAACCAGTAAATTGTTATCGTCACTGCCTGGGTGTATTCCAGTGATGATCCCACACAAATTGAACACGATAATAACATAATCGTGGTCCACAGATGTATTTTCCCGGGTAGAAAACATGTATTGATCAAATGCAATATTAAATTTAAATGTACGTTATTTGATTTTAACTTCGATAATTGGTGGGTTCTAGAATCAAATAATCGACGCGACCCATTTTGAACGCCCGCAAAATAACTTTACGACTTGTAAGGGGTATTATATAATTAATTATCGAACAATATCGATGTATGTTATGTGCACAGCATATTAATATCGAATAAATATCTAAATGTAAACTCATTCTGTCTTTGTGGAAAACAAAATTATTTCTCAAAAATATAACGTGTGTAAATTATGCATTTAGTTTTCGTTTTGTATGTATGGACAATCGTGGCGAATCGCCCGAAATTGATTTTCTACCGGAAAACGCCTTCCACACAATTGTTTATTTTTGACACAGTGTCTAAAATTTTAACGCACTGTTCCGGAATCGATATTCCGGTTTAATATAATAATATATTAAGTCGTATTTTTTTTTAAATTTTGTTTTTCAATCGCTTTGTATCCTACCAAAAACGAACATTTCAAAACGCTCCGACACCTGTCCCGAACAAATGTATGGTCGGAATACTAAAATAATAATATTCGTGTATCGATTTTATACAACTACGGGAGATTACAATAGTGGATTTAATAGGAACGGTGCAATTTAGAACAACTTATCTGTGTAGAAACAGACGTGATTTCAGTCGTATTTTAAAAACATTGGACATACGAAATAAGTCACCGCTGTCACGAATTATGGGGTATCCGTACACGATAATGTTAAACCGTGTTTCGAATTTTTCGTATGTACCACATCCGCACATCGCTTATAATGTATTCTTTTCGGTAAAGGGCTTTACGCCCAAAGTGTGTAATCTTACAAACGTATACCATGGCTAATTTATTTTCAGCATTTGTTTATGTTAGTTTCTACTATGTTAGAATATATTCAGATGTATACAGGAAATTTTCAAATACTTGAAAAGGCAAGAACATCATTGTAAATTTTCTCTCGTCATCGGTTATTTTCGTTTCGATTATCGAAATGTAAAAAAAAAAAAGAACTGACGAGTGATACCACGAGATATTATTCATATTTTTAAATTTTATGGAAAACATAATAGTTTGTAAAGGCAAATTATCATCGTTAATAGCGATTAAGGAAATACGTAGGCGTTTCTAATCAACTAGTCGTTTCCAAACTTGCTATAATTGTCGAACATTTGAACAGACTTGGGCGTATCGTAGCGAAGCCATTTTATCATCGTATCGTCGACAAATTACGTTTATCGTTTAACGGCGATCGGTGTCGAGCGTACGTGAGTTAATGATACACCGGGTCGTATCGAATCATAAGTTCTGATGCACAAGTACGCGCACGCACTCGTGAATGTGTGCTGTTGTAAAGGGTTCGAATTTTCGATGAAAAGTGTTTTCGTAGACCAATGTCGTCGGTTTTTCGATTGGTTCGTAGTATAAGTTACGACAACACATCATCGAGCTTATATATATAAATGGTTGTATAGTATACGTGCTCACAATAACCGCCAAAAATATGGGCAAAACGACACGGAAACTGTTCAATCGGCGTGTATTGCAATTGACTACGTGCTAAAAATACACGGTCACAGCGACGAGTCACGACAAAGTTCACGGTTGCATTTACAGAGTGTATCCAGTTTTCCGGACAAACTTTAAATATGATCTCGTTTAATTCAGTAAAATCATAAAACTTGCTTGACTGCGAGAATCGTTATTCCTCGAAACCCGTGTTTTCATATTTCACACTACATTTGAGATTTTCACGTGAAATTACGCACATCGTATCGTTGAAATAACAATAACTGTGGTCTATGAGGATTTACATATTAAGGTAATTCAAGCTACAATAACAGTGGTTTACAGTAGACATAGCTGTCTCATATAAAACACGAACAGTATAAATAGTATAAACAGTAAATAAAAAAAAATATTAATAGAAAAAAATTAATATATCGTATCGTAACTAGTAAGTCAAAAAAGTAAGGAAATAAATAAATATAAATATTAGTAAAACATATAATTTTAATAATCTAAGTCAAAATGATTAATATGGATAACGTGATATATTTCTATAAAAACATAGATGACTTATTTACACATCACTCGATAGTATGGCGATGCTTCACTATGTTTGATGTTCACGCCATGGAATTATTTTAATTATTTTTAGATTTATTTTACTTTGGAAATAATTAGATATATGTAATATATTTATTATGAATATTACTATTCCAGCTATTTTTTCTGAAAATGTCGATGTATAAAAATATAAATCTCAAAATACTTGAATGGATTTGAAGCGCAACGTTTCTAAGAAGTTATATATATATATACTCAATAATAAATTTCCTGCATTTGAGTTGTGATAGTGTGAGAGCGAAGTTAATGCCCATATTATATAGCTTATGATGAGAAGATATACTGTACCACAGAACCAATGGACAATGTCATAATCGAGGGACATTCGATCGATCTGTCTCAGATTGGATATTTTACTTATAATAAAATATTATTTTATTACTAAATGTATTAATATTACACTTTTATTGAGTATAGATTTGAACATTTTAATATACTATATAATTAAACGTTTGAATTCTAAAAACAGTTTTTTTCATTTATTTATCTAAAGAATTGTTTTAATATAAAATAATACATAGAATACCTGTATGTAAATATTTTCAAAATAAGATTTTTATATGAATACGTTAAAGCTTTCTTTAAAATTTGTATTAATAACTAAAGAAGATAGACGGGAAATCAAAAACTGTTTTTAATATCTATACAGACCATAATATCTCGTGATTAGTTCAATCAGTTACGTTGGAATGAAAAAAGTTTTTTAGTATGTAACAAGTAAGTTATTCTGAAAATAATTCTATTGAATTTCTCCTGCTGGGTTTTACTTAACTTATCAAAAACATATTAGAGGCATGTTGTATATTCTCTTAAAAATTCAGTATTCACAATATGCAAATTTAATAGTAATTCCACTCACGCTCTGAAAAGGGTGTTCACGTCGTCTATAAGAAAAACCCAAGAACGCTCTATATAATAAAAGAAAACCTTAGTTGTTGATATTTTCGAGTAAAAGAAAAATAATTATTCTGACATTACAAATTTTAATTACATAACGTATAATAATGTTGTTTCATATTTCAAGGTTAATATTTATTTTGTGTTTTTAAACAATATTGATTGTAAGCTTATATTTTAATATCCAATTAACAAAATAATAAATGTTTTATGATTTTTTATTTTTAATTATACAACGTCTCCTTTTTCCATTAAATCGTAATTAAGATTAGTTATGCGTTCACCCGAGTGGGAAATTAATAAACTAGAGTAGGTCAACGTGTTATATTATTAATCGTGGATTATAATTATGTGATATTATAACTAAATAAAAAATATATATATAGCTTGTAAGAACATTACATGGATAACGATACCTAATTAAGTTTTGCAGGTTTAACACTTTAACCCAATTTTAATAGTATAATACGTTATAAGAAAAGTCAATAACATATTATTATCCTATAGAATACTTGTATTTATTTTTATTAAAACAATTAATATTTTATAACATTCATAAATTAGTGCAATTTAATTATGTACGGATATTTTATGAGGAGGCCCACAATTGATTTTTTCATTATTTTTCTGACATTAATTGTAATGACAAATGTTCGCTACAAAATCATATCAATGTGATGAATTGTATTGGGTAAAATCGAGAATCTCACGTGATACGTAATTATTATAATGCATACGACGTAAGTCGGTTTTATGCACTATAACCTTCTTGGTATTTAAATTTCCGATTCCGAATTACGTAAAAATATAATCCAGCATAAAAGGGGTATCGAGAAATGACAAAACATAAGCATTGTCAATAAAGTCTTTGTTGCAAAGGATTTTTCCGATAGAGCTGAAGAGCCATGTAAAACATATCACGAATAAACATATGGATATGTGCATTATATCTCCACGTGGTATTTTATAAAACATCTTAACGATTTTTTCGACGTAAAAAAAAATTAAAATAATGGGTCACAATGGTTTTGTTCTCTAACATAACTATAGCATAACAGTTATACAGGTTTTAAATATTGTATACACCGTAGTGTCGCTGGTATTATTATAATTATATTGTTGTAATGAAATTGTCGTCCACTTCAATGTTTGCACGGATAACGCTATGGGTGGTTATTGTTATTATATACATGGGCGTACACGAGGCGTGTATGCCAAAAACTCGACAGGACGAACATCTAAGTCCGCTTGAAAACGTAGAGCGCACCGAACATTACGATTTTGTCATAGCCGTCGTGGTATATCCATTTCGGTATTTTAACACGATACTATAATAAAAGCACACCGCCATAAACTCGAAAACGTCGTAAAACAAAACATGCATTGTTTTTTAGTCCCTTAAGGTTATTTTTTGTCGCCCTCCCTGCGGCGTCGTGTCAGAGACCCGTCACACGGATGCGCACGTTTGTCCGGCACCACAAACGTACTTAGTCGAGCACGACGACGGTTTTAATGTTTTAAAAAATATTTCGCGCTTACGAATTAAAACCGACCGACAATAAGCGCAGAAACGAAAACTGACCGAAAAAAATAAGCGTTCGTTTGTGCAGGTAAACACTGCAGTGCTGCGAGTGACGGGGATAGAAATCTAAACGACTAGACCGAGTGGTGCGAATCGGGAGAGTGTCAAGAACACGAAACACGGAAAGGGTCACGAATTAGACCGCTGTTCACAACGAGCTGTAACAACAACGATGATGATGACATTAATGACATTGTAATATTATATATTGTTATAATAGCGTACGTGTCATGCGTATTACAATACGTGACCGCTGAGAGCCGCGAAAAGGGGACGATCATCATACGCCGTGGAATAAAAGCCGCGAACATCTTAATCCTTAATCAGGGGAAACTATATATCCTCAACGGTGTTTATTACAAAATTATATTTATCATTATGTTTCTCTTCTCAAAATACGAGCACCACTGGGGGTATACATTATAAGAAACTCGGGATTTCGGTCGTACGATGACGACGTAACCACGACAATACGATATGGGCCGTGCACGGTGATGTTTCATTATCATAACATTTTGTAGAAAAAAAAATATTCCACGTATTTTCTATTACCAAGTACTACTTGATTTTATCATTTTTATATTTTGATAAAAAATCTTTGATCTCTGATAAATGAAAAAGTCATAACGGCCAACGAAGAAATTAGAGAATTATTTTTTTGTTACTAAAAAATTAGTTAATTTGTTCATATATTGTTATCACACTCTCCTGTGTAACGACAACAATATTATTATACGTATACAATTAATCTTTAAATGATCGTCATTCATAACAACGGTGACTTTAGATTTTAAAGGTAGTAAAAATAAAAATTATCGAAGTATTATAGTAATTTATTGATAAAAAATGGCAGTAAACTCACTATCGAGTTATAATATCATATATAATTTAGGGTACTCAAATTTTTAAATATAAATAAAATAAGAATATTTGGATAGTCATCTATTCAAATATCACATTATGGATCAACCTCTCTTCTAATAAAAAAAATTTAACATTATATACAACACACCTATTAAATAATCAACAAATATTTTCTATACTAATTAATATTTTAGTTGCTAACTTATTCTAACTTTCCACTCGTTCCAGCTAATCGGTTACTAACCTCTAACTAATTATATTACTGAATAATACCGAATAATTTATTTACAATATGTAGGCAATACACAACTATTGGGTTTTAACATTATTTGATAAACATTTATTTCTCTAGGAAAAATAAAACAATTTTAAAGTCTATAGTAAAATGAACAATTTATCATTACTACTGTTTTATAGTAAACATAGGGATTAAAAGGAATTACAAGAAATTAATGAATTATATGGGACATTTTAAAATACAGGACATTTTTTTTTTTTAATTATTACAAGAAAACCTGCAGAACTAAAAAAACAAGGAGGATTCCTGTATTATACAGGACATTTGAGAACCAAATTATAATTGTTGTATGTAAATGAAAATAATTCTAATTTAATATAACATTATGTAATTATTTTTTCTCGTATTTTGTACACTCAAGTAAATATTAGTATACTTTCCATATATCTAAATAATTACATGGATAAGCACTAAATAAATATTTTATAAAAAAAATTATATTTTACTTATTTTATTATTTTGATCCTAAGATAATTTAATGTCTGGCTAAATAAATTTATTATTTTTTGAATATTCAATATAATCCTAAATTTATGATTCACTATTATTTTAATGAAAATTGTTTAATTATTACGAATTGATAGAAATAATGATTGTAAATATCTTACAAATATTAATTAAAAAAAAAATTATACCATAATATCTTGATGTATATTTTTGAAAATGTATATGCCTAATTATATACATATTTTACAATAAAAAAGTGTGATCTATATTGTAATCACAAATATAGTGAATGGAAATAATTTACTGTTATTAACAGTAAGTTTTTTTGGTGATTGAGCCCAGGTGCAATAATTATTCAGCTTATAAAATTTATACAGCATAATAGTATAGTCAATGTAGACATATAAATAGATAAATAAATAAATAGATAGATATAGATAGATAGATAGATAGATAGATATATAGATAGATAGATAGATAGATAGACAGATAGATAGGTATAGGTAGGCAGATAAGTAGAGTGTTATGCGTAGAGAGATGTGAGTGTATCAGGAAAATGTTCTAATCGATGTATTTATTTATTTTCAATAAGTTTAACGAATAGATGAGGGCCCTTTAATAATAATAATATGTCCATAGTCGTATGTTAAACATAATATTATTATTGATATGAATGTAATTTATCACATGGCGAGCTTATGAAAAAAATGCATGTTCTTTCTGTTGAACTTTGTGTATACCGATCACAGTATGTGTGTATTATAATGATACATACGCAGAGTATGTTAGGTATACAATTTACGAAATATGATAATATCTTAACATATCTGATGTACAACAATTGTCCATGCAACTCAAACACACATCAAACATAATAATATAAAAACTTGCACAAATCAATAATATTATATTATAATATTATCGTCGTAAACTGAATATAAGTCCACCGAAAAAATGTTATTATTACTCTACGACCTACGAACACACACTGTAGTTGTATTGTATAATATGCATATTATTAAGTAGAACAACAATAACAACAACGGCAGTAATGATAATAACAATTATTAAAACAAAAAAACAAAACGAAACGTAACGAAAAATGCAAAATAGCTGTGGATGTCCGTTTGATTCGTTGAAGTCAAACTTCCGTTTGACTAAAACGAACCACACGGGTGTATCGTAATGGAGCGAGGGTAAAAGATTAACACTAAACGTCAAATCTTGTATTATTAATTTGGTGATGTCTGTAGTGATTGGTGTAGTGATACGGAAGTCGGTTAGACGCTGTTGAGATATACTTTTCGATAAACCGTTTGGCGTACACACGGTCTCGGCGGCGGCGGCATTCGCTCGTGAATTAATATCTCGGGCGTAAAACGAAGTAAACGAATGACGAGCAAAATGTGTTTATGCAGTTAAACAGGATTTTTTTTACAGTGTACCTCCATATGCGCAAATAGTGTTTAAGATGATTTGAGCTGAAGCAACCAGACTCTAATGACGCTTTTCTGAAATCACTAGACCTCTAAAAAATATTTTCGCTACGTTTGAGTGAGTGTTATATAATTTGCAATAACTATTTAAACATCGTATATTAATTTATTTTAGTCTTTTAAAAATACCGCGAATTCAATATTATTATAATGATAAAATAATAGATATTTTTTGGGTCGTCGTTCCTATAATATAATAGCGATATTGTATTTATAATATTTATAAAAATATTATAATTATTTATATTTATATACATATATTTTTCAAATTTAATATTATTTAGTCTTTAATGTAGAATTGAAAATGTTTTAGTAAATTCTAATATGATGTTAAAACTTCAGTTTTTTTTTTTATTGAGGGGGGATCGCAGCAAAAATATAGGTATTAAGTTAGGAAACCTTATGCAGGTAGTTTATCACTATTTGTGCCTATAATTGCACGTACCTACGCACAAGAGCGTCTCGCTCGAAATGAACGGACTATATAATACGCATGGTATATCGATTACATTGCGCGCATCATCGACGTACGAATTGTTTTAATATTTTAACATAATATCGTCAGACCTATGCGAAACACGACTGGGGCCACACGTGTTAATTCGCGATGAGTAAACGGCCGAGTGGACGATGTGCGTTGGTATTGGGCGTGGGCTTGTGTTTAGCAAGTCGGTGTATAGGGAAAAAAATGTTCTTCTCCCGTGCTGACCACCACACTACCGCCCCTCGGCAGTCAACCGTGAATTGTTCGATTCGTTTGTCGTCATTTCGGTTTTTTTATTTGTTTATTTATTTTTTGATTGATCCTAAATAAACTCGCCGTTCGAACGCCACCGCCGCGCCTCGGCGCAAAGTCAATACTGTTGGTAATTTAATTCCGACCGGTTGAATTACGGACGGACGGTTCACGCGTATATTATGCCCATCGATTGTCTTTCGGCTGACATTTCAGTATATATATATATATGATTATTGTGTACATCCATCGATACGTGCACACACGCGCGCGTTTAGAAACAGACGCAAAGGTTTGTGTATTTTCCCGACCACGCGTTAATTCCGCCCGTGCGTCGGTCAAGTGTAAACGTATGATTGAATAAATAATCATGTCGTTATAATATTATGATAAAAATGTAATATATTTTGTTTGTGTGTGGGTGCGCGCGCATGTGTGTGTGTATGTGTGTGTGTGTGTGTGTGTGTGTGTGTATGTGTTTGTATATTGTATGCGTGTGTGCAGAGTCGTTATGTCGATTGAACGAAATTCATTTTTCAAAACTTACCGCCTTTGGAGTCCTCCGACTCGATGGGTTGCTTGAGTGCCGTGATGTCCCTGAACGTGAGCAGGAACAACACGACGAGATCCCTCTCGTTCTTGATCGGAGCTATTTGCATCAGCAGCCATAACGGTGTCTCTAACAAATATCATTTAAAATCGGTTATATGTGATCGCAGGCAGGACGTGGTTTTCGTGCCGTCCGACGTGGCCAAAAGCGTGTTCGCCGTTTCCCGCGACGACGATATCGTAATATCATAATCTATCTATTATAATATCATCAAATCGTCGTTGCGCTATGCTTGAGATATTATTGTCTCGTTTGTTATATGATTAAAATCAGTTGAAACTGTTGAAACTCTATCGGAAACGACCAATACTTTTCACCACGTCGACGTGTTTTTTTCTTTATACAATATGTTTTTGCAGATATTGTAACAAGTATTTTCAAATGGAAAAAAAAACTACCAACAAAATGTCGGATACTGTGTATCCAACCGACATATAAATTTAAGTATCTACTTTTTGGAAAAGTTAATTATTATATTGGTTATTTCAACTTATATCTAATTATTATACCCAGCCTCAATAAGGCCGTCTGAAGGCTGTTTCATATAACGGCCAATCGTTACGCGTTCAATAATATTTATAACAATATAACAACATTACACACGTGTCCGAAAAATCTCCACAAATTTGTCACACATCGTCGAAATCGTAAAATCGTATCCATCGTATTTGGCAATACTATAATATTCCGTAGCTTGGTGACAACAATCAAAGCCGTTTTTGTATCTCGACGGGACAGAGTCGTTTACCCGCTATCATCTGACAAATTCGTGGAAATTTTTCAGACAACTCTCACGTAATGATAATTATACATACGTATAAGCGTTTCTAATATAATATATTATGTTACTCCATACACTTGTACTTGTATATAACTGTCGAGGTGTAAGAAGCGGTTTAAAAGCTATCTATGTATAGTAAGTATTCTGTTCCGTATATAATATAATAATAATAATAATAATTAACAATAATGGAATAACTACGGTCTTCACGTGAGAAATAATCCACTCACCAAGCGATAATTTATAACGGTGATGGTTTTTAATCAAGAACAATAAATAATATCAATAATAATAATAACAATAATAATAAACGAGTTTAGTAATATCGAAATAATAAGAGGTACCGCCAAGCTATTATAAAATTATAACATTATTATTGTCTTAATTAGTACGTCCGACCATTGGTGGCGGCGCACGGATTAAATACAAGCGGTTAATAGTTAATTTTTCTAAAAATATAACAAAAAATAAATAAATAAATTCGGAATGATAGTAGTATAAACAATAATAATAATATGCAATGTACATTTTAAGATAATATACAGAGTAATTAAACAAACATGCTCATCCCCTATTATCCCTTATTGATGATTTTTTTAAATTTCTAAATGAATATTTTAATCATGCTTAAAAATCATACTTTTAAATAATTCTAATTTTTATACCACTTATGCAATTTCTAGTAGCATTTAAATTTTTTTTTCATGAGTAAATAACTCATACGTAAATCGTTACCTACAGATGAGTTTTTCGAAAACGTTGACGCATCTTTAATCGAAATTCGAACGAGTAGTTTCTGAGTTATTAAACTTTACGTAGGTACCTATTAAAAGATAACAGTCCTTAATAACGATTTTATATAAAATATAAAATTTATTACGAAATATTTATTATTGTATTTAATACACTTGGACAATTTTAGCAAATTTTAATAAATAAAAAATTAATATTAATTAAGTACCATAAATCTAAAATCTTTATTGTCAAAACCCCTCAAAACTTCTGAGCTTATTACATGATTTATCATTCTACCTAAAGTTTAATAACTCAAAAACTAATCATCATTTAAAAAAAACCCGTATCTTCTCAAAATTTTCAGAAAACAATAGTGGTTTTCATTTGAAATAAAAGAAGTTTATATCGCCACAAATCACTCCATAAATTACATCAAATATGGAAGTATTTTAAAATATAATCTTAAAAATTCAAAAAAATCAGCGTTTGAATAAATCGTGATCATGTCTGTTGAATTACACTGTATATATATTTGTGGTTTAAATATTCACCTAATAAAAATAATAATAATACACGATCTTAGACCCTAGGCTACTATAGCTTTTCGAACGTATATATACGGACCTACGTATAATAGTTATATAATATACATTTATATAATATGTACAATTGCGTTGTTCGACCGCATTGTACGTTGCCATTACATTTGTCGGCGTGCTTGGCTTTACAGGTACGCATGAACGTTAAAAATAATAATAATAATAAAACAATAATAATATATAAAAATAATATAATGACAATATAATATATAAACCATAACAATAACATAAATGAATATAGGCACAATGCGATCATTTTTACAAATCTAATTAAATATATTTTTACCAGATGCCCATCACCTGATTGAATTGAATAAGGAGCAGTTTGTGAAGCTAGTGCGTTATAATCATGTATAGGAACATGAAAAATGGTTAAATCTTTCAGAACACGTACTTATGTGCTATAAAACTTTATTTTAACATCTTGTTGGGTATTATAATTTTTAAGTGAATATTGATTTCACATAAATGAGTATTAAATCAAAACTGACTGAATGAAAGTTATTTAAAATTAAATCATTAAATACGTTTATAATAGGCTACTTTAATTTATTAATATTATGTTTGTATGATTGAAATTTTTCTTAATAATTATAAAATAATAATTATTTAGAAAAAAATAAGGCTACTAAAATACGTTTTTCAAAAGTAGATACCTATTGGTTATTGATATTTTTAATATTATTATGAGTATATCTGTGGTGCATACGCATTCTGAGAAAGTAAATTATTTTAGAATAAATGTTTTTATAAATGTTTGTGTATGTAATTACCCCATTGTTTGACAAAATAATATGGACCCAACCAAGAAATTTAGTGAACTAGAAAAAATGATCACACTGCATATCATTATATAATATTATAATATTATAACAATACAAAATAATAATAAATAAAAAATATGGAATACATATATATATTGTCATCGTGCATATAATGCTGTTAAAACAATCGGCTACAAGGTGTAGTTCAAAATGGCGTTCGCCTGTGGCTTCTGAGGGTGTTTTTTAAATTAAAAGCGAATAAATATATTATTCTCGCGGGTTTCTATGTATATGGATATATATAATATATAATATATATATATATATATATAATGACAAATGCCTAATTAATTACGCCGGGGGCTTATCGCAAATACTGAGCAAGAAAATATTATGTAAAGGATTATTTATATACATTAAAAAAAAAAAATAATAATAATAAAAAAAATATATTATATTAAATTAAAGAAATGATTAAACCGTTCATTCTACGGTACCTGCTTGGTCTTAAAGCCAACATACCTTCTGGCAGATCTGGGTTGGTACATATTTAAAACAAATAATAACTTCTGTTAATTTTTTTGCACAATAGAAAATCGTTGCGTATCATATTGTAATATAATGCAACGACAATGACACAAAAAATAATACATAATATTATAATTCTATTATATAGATACAACACGTAACACACACATATATAACACATATTTTAACAACGTATGATGTTTGGATTTATTTTCTATTAAATGTAAAATATTATAATAATATTACATGCATGAATATATTACGATTTATTATTTCATTTCAATGTGCAGGTATGTTATTATTAATAAATAATAAAATATTTTTGTATAAATGGTAGACCGCCAGGAATCCGATGAAAATTCAGCAACCATCCGCATATAATATTATACGCCATTGCATACCGGTGGCATAGGTATTTGGGATTTTTGAAAGGGCCAATGTGTAGTGAAATATTATTTGACTGTAATAATAGATAAATTCTATGAAATATTTAATTGTACTATTATAATTTAATACTGTGTTTTTATAATAAACGATAAAAATAAAATACATGAAACTAACGACGTGTTATTCCACCTACAAACGTCAACTAAGTATTAAAATTAGAAATAAATTATATTTTGTAAAAACCAGTATAACCATAGACTAATTTGATTAAGAATGCAGAACCCAAGTGTTAACACTATACAATAATGTCACTTTCAAATATGCTGGGCAAGACTTGCCCATTTGATTTTGATTTTGAGATACAATTTATTGGATACACATTCAAAATTCTATATAATAATAGTATACAACGCAAATAGATAATAATAATTTTTTGTACACGTATAATATAGTAAAATATGATTAAAATTTATTGTATTTACCAACGATTGGTAATTACAATAATATTAATCAGGGGTCCAGCAATATTTTTCTCAGCATATTGTCGTTATAGCATTCGATGCTAGTAAAGATCCCGAGGTCATCGTGTAACGAATAACAAACGATCGGTGTATAATAATATAATAATATAATGTATAATATGTAGTACAATAATATATTATATAGGTAGATATGCGATATGTGGTGAATATTGATTTGGGGTGGAATGGAAAAAAAAATTATATAAAACTACGTAGATGTAGACTTTGGGAAACAACGCTATATATAATGCACGTTCGCAGTACGATAATGTGTATTAATTTTCCGCCGGTTGGGGTGAAGCGGGATCGGAGAGTACATCAACGATAGGTATACAAGATGATTTAATTATCGATCACGTGCGATTTTTACGCTCCGCACACGAATTTTATATGAACCACATGACCCATCAAATATTGGAGTGAACAATAAAATTGATATGGTCCCAGTGGCTATATATAATGTAATATATGAGTTTTGAACAGCACTCTATCAGCCGTCTTCGAAAATCGTCTTGCATAATAATAATAATAATAATAAAGGTCTTGGTTTTCATGTATAAAAAATGGTTTTGCAATCGTATTTACCTTTGACTGAGTCGTGTGTTTGATTTTTTTTTTTTATGAAATCATATCGCACGCATGGCTTTGCGAAGGTCAACAGATCGATTTTGATCGGGTAAAACGTCTGTCTCAGTGATGAATTTAATTATTTAAACGAAAAACGTTTGGGAATGCGTTGAACTTCAGTCAAAATTTGTTCTTTGAGCTGTTCTAAATTTTAAGAACACCAGTTGAAACAAAATCCATTTTTATTTTAAATACAATTTTAAAATATCTAATGAATCTGTCATTACATATGTGATTTAAAATAAATTAAATAGAACGAGAAAAAATGTAGATACAGTTATAATTAAAATTATCACATTGAATCAGTCTTCGTCGTTATTGTGTGTTAAAATATAAATCTGTTGTCGCACTCGCGGTAATTTTGAATATGGTTTATTTTGGACTATTTGAGTTATTTAAAATTAGGTTATTTTCGTCGAATTTCTTAACTACAAGGTTCTTGGGAGTTCCACTCATCACCCCTAAGTTAAACATCATGTGCACTTGCTCGCACTGCGAACTAATGTAAACTATATATTCGGTATACTCGTACGAAGAAAGCCTTCCACCAATGCCTGCAGAAAACGTGCATAAATTAAAATATACGGTGGGCTTTAATTGTCTAACTAAATACTATGTGTGAAGGCAGAGGCGAGGGAATGGAGGTGGACAAGTTAGTTTGGAGAGGTAAGGTCCTGGTACGAGAAAGGCACGAAGTTTGTTTGAAATCCTTTTGAACACGCACGCAGATTGGTTGTGAAAGGGGAGAGGTGGGTCATTTATGTCTATTTGTTTTCTGGAGGACCATTTTGACATAATAATTATTATTACATCTAAAACCATGAAACGCGTGCCGTACTAGAAAATATTTTAATATTTTTACGATTAAAACCATTGGAAACTGACTAAATAACAGCAAGAAGTATAAGAATGCGAGCTCACATTTACATAATATAATAATAATAAAAATATATAAATATTCATCTCCGTCAATACAATGGTGTACGTATTGTGCATATGAATAGTTTTTCGCAACTAATATTCCCGAAAAATTCGTATTGTTGGGAATATATATTATAATAGTAATAAATAGGATATATTTTGTGAAGTTATTAATACGATGTGTTAATAATTTAATAATGAAATAAAAGTTTAACATTTATTGAGTATTTTTTATTCAGTAATTTGAATATTGTTATAATTAATTATTTAAGGAAATAATTTTCAATTTAAAATATTGAAAAATAGAAAAAAAATGGACATTAAAAGTTTATATTAAAAAATAAAAATCAATACGGAAAAATTTCTTTGAGTCTTAAACTTTAGAAAAATATAATATATCATTATAAATACTGCATATTGTCCATAATTCTTCTAACATTATTCAAAAACAAATATCCATCCAACTTCACACTTATTGTATAAATAATATGTACATCAATATAAATGTAACAAACACAGTTTATAATTATTACAGTAAATTCCTATTCAAAAAATTCTAAACTTTAAGTTACAATTATTATGATATCATCATATATTAAAGAATTAACATTAAATAAAATTATTTAAACCCCAATATTAAATAAATGATTAAAGGCTATATTATAATATAATAAGTTAATAAATAAAACTGTTAATAAATTCATGAATTATAGCTTAGAGTACGAAATATTATGTACAAAGATATTGTTTGAAATAAATTCAGTATTAAATAAAGTTTTAATTATTTACATAATTATAAAAATAAATAAAACAAATGCCAATAGATAAATGTCGTTTTCTATATTTTTAAAATCATCATATTTTCCAAACATTACCAAGGACATCAACCTATAATATACATATTATTTTATAAACATGAAACTACTAGTTTTAATTTGAATTTAGGTACGTAACAAAATCCAAAAATACCATCTCCTTTGTAATCTACAGTTGAAAAAGTGTTTTTTTTTTTTATATAAATCATATTATTATACACCTGACTATAAATTTTTGAATAGGACATTGAATCATACAGTGGCGTGACTACAAAATTTGGGCCCGAGAGCAAAATTTTTATCACCCCCCTCTATCATCATGACACTATATAGGGGGTCTGAAGGGGAACGAATGCATTCATCTTACTAATATTATTTCATATATTTAAAAAAAATATTTTTTAAAATTTTATTAATTCAATATTAATGTATAATAATTTTAAATTATTAAAAAAAAAAAAAATGTATTTATTGTTAAATATATTAAAAGAAAAACATTGAACTACTTCGGCCCCCCTAAGCGAACGGGCCCTCTGATATCTCTTAATTGCGCCACTAGAATCATAATCATGTCTTATAAATTATAGGAAATTCAAAAACAATTTTGTTTAGCATAATAATTAATAGTTAATGCATTTTACCTACGTTTATCAGGGCAATGGATAATGTGACTATATAGTAGAAACTGATAAAAAAATAAAATAAAAAGTACTTTGTATGCATATTTAAAATAATCTCCATGTCAAACAATATGTTTGCCAAATGAACACTTACTTTTTAAAGTCCAGAAAATATCTAAGTGTTTGAAAATATTATGCTTTTCGAGTGTGAGTACTTAATAATTTCAAAAATTAGAACTGTTATGAATCTGATATTATAGAGGGGGTTGCCAAGCGTACTAAATTACTTTGTATATAAATATATTATGGAGTATGAAACATTGCAATATCATGTCTTTCACTCATTCGCAAAACTATATACCAAAGTTCTAGGGAATAATATAAATATATAATAATATACGTAACGTCACGAAAGTGCGTCATAGTAATAATATGCGCATAAACTTTATTATGAATCGTTATTTTTTCAATGATTTTTTTACTGACTGAATACACCACCACGTGTCAATGCCTGGGAATGTAAAGATTCCAGTGGTATATTTTTTTTATTTTTACGCTGGTTTGTGTTGATAAATTTATAGATTACTATTATACGATGAAAGATTAGTGTGAATTGAAAAAATAAAATTGAATATTGATACCTACTGCGGCATATTATGCATACTATATATTATCTATATACCGTATTAAAATCGTTTACCCGGTTAATAATATTTCCATTAATGCGATAATTCACGTAATAAATTCACGGACGTATAGCGGTCTTTTTAAACTCCGACGTAATTAATTAATATTGACACACGAGATGTAGATAACGGTGACCAAACGAAAAGAAAAAAAAAGTCGTTTCGACGGTGACTACATTTATTTTTCGTCAGATTTGAGCAGAGGCGGTAATGCCGCTATACACGAGCGTGACCGGAAGAGGATATCCGTTTCGACAATGGGACGCCACTCGCATTGTGTCCGGGAAATTAGGTCCGCGGAGTGCGAACGAATAGGGTCATCGGGGTGTGATTTAAGAATCGAATCTTTTCGAAATCGCCCCTTTCTTTTCTTTTTTTTTTTTTTTTGTTGGCATCGTCACAAAGAGGTCCACTTCACAACGAAAGCGACGGTGTTCGTGGAAAAAAATATATATGTGTGCATGACTTTCGCACAGACATACGCACAAGCGCGCGCGCTGTCCCATAGTTGTCGTCACCGTCGCCGACTAAGTTTGGAAACTTTTCAATTTGGTTAAGTGACTTGTACCGAACCCTTTGGTGAAAACTTCACTCCGTTATTCCATCACCTGTTTCATCTCTGCACTACTTTGACCTTTTTGGGACGGCAACCCCTCAACGCCTCCCACCCGATTCACCGACTTCACTGACAATGCTGGAAGCTCCCGTGGTCATAACAATGTCAAAAATAGTTGTCAACGGCTGCTGTTCTTGAAAGCATTCGGCGGTTTTGATTCTAAATGACACGAAATCGAGGGAGAGGTAATGACGAGATAATATATTATTCTAAATATGCTACCCGCCATATTATATAATAATTATATGTCCGTTATACATAAATATCTGACCTCCCTGCCAACTCTGTATATGCATCCAAAAATAATTTAATTTTCGTTTTATTGAACATTGTAAATCGTTTTTATTACTATGCAAACGAGGTTTTCAAAAACGGAGTAAAATGCTTTTTTTATTAACCGGGATGTTGTAAACACCATTGTTTTACTGGATAATAAAACAGACAAAAGTTAATAGGTATGCGGTGGTTACAGGATGTATTTCGTGTATAATAATATTATTATAATAATATAACATTTGTTGTGTACGCCATAAACACGCAAATATAAAAAATTAATGTTATTTGTCTTTCGTTTTCCTTATACTATGTTCAAGAATTAAAACGATAAAAACGACTTTATTTAAACCAGCATATTATGCGCGTAGTAATAGTTTGTATTTATTTTATTTTATTGGACTATTAGGCGGATAAGACACGTGTATATATCTACGCATACACACTATATATTATTTGAAGGTAACGCGAATTCCGACTATATACTGCGATAAGAAGAAAAATGTTTTTATTTTATATTATGTGATGATGACCTTGTTTCAAGGTTTTGGCAAGATATTAAATTTTCGTTGGTTTACGGTTCATCAGTGCAGAAAGTCGGTCCCAATGGGACTCGGTATGAAAATATATTTTTGTGTGGCAGACGTAACAATATTAGTTGTTAACGGAGTAGACGCATACATATAGGTATACATACTATATTTATATAGCGTTTTCAGAAAGTTCACCAAAAGTTTGAGGAAAACGAATGTGTTCATAAACAGCTAGTATATTTATATATGCTTTTAAAATGGTGGGAAAAAAAATAAACACCACTGGTTGTAAAAATCATTAATGGTATTAAAATGTGTATTTGTGTGTTTATATTAAACAGAATAACCAAAGGAAATATATTGTAGCAATATTATTAGAGTAGAGTGATGAAACTGCGTCTGTCACTTATTTTATTTTAAATAATAATAATAAATTATTGTTTCCGAAAGCGACGCAACTTTATATCGAAAATCCTTTAAATAAATAACTTGTTTTCAATAAATGCCAGAAAAAAGAAAAGGCTATAGAAAAGCGTCAAACTGAAATTTCAGAATTTATAATTTTTTTGGTCACATGACATATTTTTACATACAAATACGAGTTTATGATAAAACGATGATTGGGAGGAATGTGCGGTAGGTACTTTGTGTTGAAATTAACAGCTCAGCGATTGTCGTATATATCAAACGTAATGAACTCGCGAAAAATCAACGATATACAACCGGCAAATGCGACTTTGATTACACACACGGGAATGTAAAACAAAATTATATTCTATTACATGTAAATCATCAGTTTGTTTGCAGTTATATGAATATTATTACGCTTCAATAAAAACGATAGGTATTGCGTAGGGTTAAATTACTATTCGATATGATGTCGGACAATCCGAAGTACTACGACAACAGAGTGCATAATATAAGTATCTACTCAAAGTTTCATACAAGCTAATATAATATTGTATCATTGATTCGTTTCGTATCGTTGATATATTTTAACAGCGAACACCACACATTTTCTCCTTCCGGTTCACGTATACAACATAATAATTATTAGGTATATAATAAAAATAATTTCTATTAATTCATCAATCGATGTCGATTATATTATTAGTTTTCGAAACTTTAACCTGTCAGTATTCACAAAGCACGCTCACCGCCATTTTTATTAAACAACAAACTTTTTCAAATTCAGATTATTGGAACTTTAAAGTGTACTTAATATCATCATCTTATAAGTACCTATACTTTTGTTTTAAATAAAACGATGTACTATAATAGCTTTGTGTCATTATAAGTAGTTTTTTGTGATTAAAAACATAGCCACAGGTATTTTTTTTTTATAAGTATCCTTATTTATTATTATTTTTTTTAAGGAGATGATGTTTTGAAAACTGTTGACGTACCTACACACATAAATTGAAGTCCAAACTAATTTTGTTTGAGTTATTAACTATAAGTACTAACACTATGGTGATAATAAAGCGTATGATTACTTAGAAATAGTAATTATTAAAAAATGCACAAACTAAATATTATATTAATAATTTATGATTTGTCCGTGATGTATACTAAGTAGGTATTCAACTAAAAATTAATTGTTTTATTTTATTATTTATGTATAACTATAATCATTATAGTACTTATAGACTAATATATAACATAATATTTATTCGAAGTATTCATATTTCGTACATCAAATATATGTTTAATATCAAAATATTCAAAATATCTTCCGATTTATAGATATTAACAGAAAAAAATATACTTTTCTTTGGAAAATATGATGTAAATATTATTGCATATTTGCATGATATTTCTGAAACGGAATTTAAATCTTAGTACTTATTTGAGATCATAGTTTTTAAGTACAGCTACTAAAAAAATCCAAAAATAAAAATTTGAATACATTTATGATAAAATGATTAAATTGGTAGAAGAGATGATCATGATTGTCAAATCATTCTGAATATAATAAATGTTTGAGTGATAGCGGTGTGAAATCCATATATGAAAATAAATAAATATGATTGGAAACAATAGAATCTTCAAATCTACGTGACGGATAATATCCATACCAATACGTTGGTAATAACAATTAAAGTGTCTAAAAAGTGATAATTTATTAACTCGCATACATTATTGTTAATATTGTACGACATGCGTTTCGTCAAAGGCAGTAATTGTACCATCCTGACAATAATTTTGATATACATATCGTTATTATTATGCTAAACGTGGTATTTTGAATTAGTTTCCAGTGTTATTGGTGGGGAAAAATGGTTTTGGTGGTCAACAAACGGGTATATAAACTGCGCTTTTTCGGTCACAATGCACATTTGAATAATAATGCAATTTATTTTTTATGTTTATGTAAAATAATATGCGTGTATACGTTGTACCTATATATGTTATATTAATCAGCCTGGGTTCAATTTCGCAAGCCAAAAATATAATATGGCATCACAAAACAAACACCACGGCGATCACGGACCACCGTAAAACGTCGATGCTCGAAAACGTGAGTTTTGAAACTAGTTGGGTAATTAACATTATGCCGATAAAATGTACATCATATTAATTAATTTTTTTAACTCTCTGGACACCGATCGACGGTAATTAAAATCCGGTTGCAAAGACAGTGGTCGTGGTCGGATCTATGGTAATCACGGAGACCCGGCATACTGCACATTATTATAACATTATGTTACCAGTTCGTGCCGGTTTTATCGGATCTAAAAACATAACACGTCAGCGTAGACACTCACTGTTCTTTTTGTAGAGCAAAATTTCGAACTGGTCGTTGTAGTGGCTCTCCAACACTTCGTCTATTCTGCATATCGTCTCCTTGTCCGTGAGATCGCCATACATAAATGAGCATCGGCATGACTTTTGCATTACCTATGTAAGGTGACAGGGAAAAAACAAAATCCAACGTATTGTTAATTCAGTATTTATCGATATAAGCACATGGTAAGTGAACAAATGAAAAAATCCACTCCGTTATAGATATTAAATTGTCATCAGTCAGCGAGAATAAAATAGTAGGTATACTCACCTCCGCCCGATTATATCCGGAAATTTTGCAGAACGACTCGTTGCAGTAGACGATCGGAAAGTCGACAATCTGAGCATTGGCCAAAAGGAAGCTGCTGTCTGCTGTAAGCGAAAACATACGCATTTTAAAAATTACAAATATTTTAATTAAAAAATTATATTTACATAACAGATTAATTTGTAATTTTTTTTTTAGTTCAACATTAAATATTAGCACATACATATTATTATGTCGTAAAAATAAAATATCATAATACATTATAAAATATTATGTAATATTTGGATAATTTTCGTGAAAACTATGGATAAGTTTGAAAGTATTTAAAAACTGCCAATAAAATTAATTAATTAATCCCGTAATACGCTTCACGCAAGCGTTCATAAATAAATAGGTATATTTTATTTTATTTTTTTCTCGAAAGGCATACCAAATATGATTCAAACTCATATTAATTTTAGCGGTATTAAAAAAATAAAGTCCTTGAAATTGCATTAATCCTTTTAGAACTACAGTCGAGTACAAAATATAACAGACATATTAACGTGAAAAGCACAAACCGTCTCAGTGAGTATAACTATTATGAATCTGTAATACATGAGACAAAATTATGTCAAAGTGCGTTATACAATTAACTTTCTTTGCTCCAAAAACTTTAATTGGGCGTTCTTCATAATTATATGTACATTTATAATGCGTACCAGAAAAGGCATGGTTTTAGAATGGCATTTTTACTCAAATAAAAAAAACTTTATGTAGCGGATGGTGTTTACTAAACAAAAATATTGTAATACAATCCAAATTATTTTTATTTTTATTCGCATAAAACCCAAATAATATTTTTGTTTTTCATATAATATATAAGTAAACAACGAATAGATAACATAGTGTTTATTTCTCTTACTTATTAATTTATTCTAGTTTAAGCTACCGGTAACGAAGATACTGTTCTCTCCGTAAAAAAGAAGATAATATAAAAAAAAAATCCCGATCCTTTCTTCAGGTCGTAAGTGGAGCAAGGATTAAAACTCGTTAATTCATTATGCGTAAATCGTATTACATATTAGCGAAAATAACAAAATAAGATGTTATAATAATTCCTTGTCATGTATTATTATAACGATATAGCAAGAAACTGTAAATTTGAGAGAAATTTAATTTAATTTTTTTTTTTATATAGTAGTAATGAATAAATAACAAGAAACTAAACTTCAGATACACAATATCGGTTTAGAAACTTGAGATAAACACTCGCATTATACGAATAAAGTACCAATATGTGTTTATTTTATGTTAAGGTGTAATACGTGTATTATGTCAAGTATAAAATATAAATATTATGTACATAATAATATTATGTATAGCTAGTATGTATAAATATTAATTTATTTAAACATAATATTAACTATTGTGGTTTGTATAGAAATTTGAACACTCAACGCAAACACAAGAGTCCAATATATCCCTTATCGTGTAAAATATCTCGTATGATATATGTTTGATATCAAGTTCATGTGTTTCTATAAAGTGTTTCAACGTCAAGAAACACGCAAACAATTTATCGCACAATATTATAGTTTATCGTAGTTATATTATGTTTTATTCTTCTAACAATTATACTATTATGAGGTTAGAATTAATAACCTAATAACCACCCACAACTGCAGCATTATTAGTCGAGGTTGAAGCGCCCCATGATTTCGTCATTTTAATCATAGTCGAATCTTCGGGGAGATTTAATACCGACGAATTATGTACATGTTAAATTATTCGTTTATTTTCTGCAACAAAGCAGGATATAGCTATAGAAATTGCCTATACAACGCGCCGCTAGTCAACGGATATAACTAATAACTTTACTATTAGTACCTACCTACTAAGGGGATCCGTTAAAAAAAAAAAATATAGGTAATTTTTAAAATTTGCTCGTTAGGACGCATGCGTAGAAATGTGGTTCGTAGAATCGTAGGTACAAATTACTAATTTGTAATTACTATAAAATAATTTATGTACGTTGGTCCAAAAAAAAAAAAAAAAATATACTTATAATAATATTTAGCTTTTCTAAGCGTGTGATCGGTCTTTCTGTTTTTTATTTTGTTTCTGTTTATTATATTATTATCTGTTAAAAAATGGATTAAATTAAAAAAAATTTTAAATCAAATTTAACTAATTTAATAATACTCAACATTTAAAAACTTCACTTTATCGGTACGAAAGACAAAAGAAAAAGTAACCAAAAACAGTCACTATCGAGTTTCGATAAGTCTTCGGATTTTATTTAGAGCCATACTAATCGACCACAGTAACATCGATTAAAGATGTGATCTTATCGAAACCTAATATAACAAATAGATATACCTAATATTATTGTAGAATACAGTCGCTATCTGAAAACGCTTAAGGAAAAAATAATACGATAACAAAATTCGTTAATGGGGTCACGACCGACTAAAATATATTATTATTTTAAAATGAAAAAATGAACGAAGTCTTAAAACAATATTCAACTACGGTGTTCAGAATATGTAGTCAGATGTAGTGTTCGCGTTGGGCCGAGCGCCTTGTATAATAATAATTTGATAATCTTTTCCGGAGTGACTAAGAGCGCGTCGTCGAGGAGCATTTGTTTTCATTAGTATATATGTATATATGCGCTTCTCTTGTCGCCGATCGATGGACCGAAAGAACAAAAAGGCAGCGTGTGCGAGTGTGTGTGTGTGTGTGTGTGTGTGTGTGTGTGTGTGTGTGTGTGTGTGTGTGTGTCGGACATACAAATAAACCCGTAATTGGGGTCAACAACGGAGTATTATCTCAACAAACGCCACCCGATAACAGTAAGTATAATACCAACGCGATGATACTCGTCCCCGAGCGAGACGGTTTCAGTGCGGGGGAGGGACGCAAAGGCGACGGACGGTCGGTTTCTCGATCTCGGGCCTATCTCGTCTCGTCCATCCTTATATATCCCCGAACCGCACGTATTGGGAGAGAGACCGTTTGTTCGCGATCGTCAGCGATATGATTGTGACGGGTGGGGGGAGGTGGTGGAGTGGTTGAATTTCGGGTAAAAATCGAAATCGGCGTCACCGGGGTCGGGTGATGCTGTGTGTGCGCCCCGCAGTGAAACTCGGCGCGTTAAACGTTTGCGGCACACCGGGAGAGTCGCGACTGTACCGGGAGTCGGCGAGGCGACCGACTTTGGGCGCACCCCGTATACAACCGGTGTAGGCGGTGTCGGGGTTGTCAGGGGGTGGCAGTGGGTTGCGCGAGCGATCCGGGTGCGACGGATGGCGGCGAACACCGCGGGGATGGAGCGTGTGTACGGTCCGTGACGTCGTATAGAATCCGAATGACGTCACGCGGAGGCACGCGCGCGGGTCAATAACCGTCGTCGTGGACCGCCGTTGCCGCCGCCGCCGCCGTACACCGGTGTGTGCGCGAACGGCGCTCCCGTGTACAAAGGTCACGGCGGTGGCGCGACCTCCGAGAAACGAAACGAAAGAACGGGAAAAATTGAAGAGGAAAAAAATAATCGCGGAAAAACGTTTTGGACGGAACGAGATAAATAAAAAAAATTCCGTCTCCGCGTGTAAAGCACGCGTGAACGGTGCCCGCAAAGGACCCGCATATATAAATTTATATGTGTGTGTGTGTGTATACGCGCGCAAAAAATTCCGGTGCGTGTGCGCGCACTCTACGGAACGGATTAAACGACTTTACGGAAACTCTCTCACCGCCCGGCCGAGTGTTGCCTTCCCCGCCATCGCGCTGACCCCCTCCAAGTGTAACGGGTGCTATTGATCTGTGTGAGACTCGTTCGTCCCGCCGCCACCACCACCACCACCACCACCACCATCGACCGTCTACACCCCTTCGCCTCGCTCCGCCGAACAGTAGCCCGCCCATCCACATGCGCCGCCACCACAACCCCCACCAATCACCCCTTAACGTCCTGCCGCCACTTAATAGGTTGTTTCGAACGAACGGCGTACACGGACGATACGGCCAAGGCGACAGTAAGTGACAGTGCGTGCCTGTTCATATACACATATATATACACGGCAGTGGCCGCCGATCAATTTTCACGCGGAACCCATGAATGGGAAATAAACCATTTCGCCGGCCGCGTCATAATATTATAATAATAATAATAATATGGTTTTGGTCGCGAGAAAGGATTTTTCGTTTTGTTTGTTAAACATTTTTTTTTTTTTTTTTTTGTTTTCAGTTAACTCCGATGACCGCCGTTCGGTGTAACGCCAATATTTTACGACTGCGATCTATACAATAATAATATATACCTTCGTATTATATCGTTACGACGATCATATTATTATTATCGTGTGGGGACCGCCGAACGGATCGTACCATTTAATATTATGTATAATAATATTATTATGTAGTGTTTTCGAGTACGCGTGACACAGGTGGCCGTCGAAGCGGTCGCGTAGGTGCGTGATATATTATTAATATGGGAGGATGACGCCGATCCATATTGTATGACGCGTATATCATTATGATGTGCAGCTGCGGTGTATTCATGCCCGGGTTTAGTTGTGGGGCGGAAAAACGTTTGGGGTGAACTTGGTTCGAGAAACGCATAATATTATAATAATTATGAAAAAGCAAAATACGATATACTTTAATTGTTTTTTTTTTTTACCAAATTTAATCGGGTTTTTCCGTAATATACAAGCGGAAAAAAAGTATTTAAAAAACTACCGAAAGGTATTTTTATTAATAATTTATTATTATTGTTACGCTTTTAATCTTAAAACTGTTCGGATTAATTCGTTTAAATTAAACATAACCGTTTGATAAGAATATAAACAACTAAAAAACGTTAAAAATATAATAATTCCGCAAATCGAGGACGAAACAGACATGATGTTGTAATGAATTAAGTGAAATATTTTTTTTTTATTATATTGTACCGAGTTAAAAAAAAAAATTTATAGTAACGTTATTTTTAATAACAATAGAATATAACATATTATTTCCTTATTATTATCGCTGTCGATGTCGAATCGATTTTTGTACGCCAGTTACTTCATACCATAATTATTAAAGTATTATATAAAGTATTATAGTAATATAGTATTCATTTTTATTTTTATTAGATTCTGAACGAAGTGATGAATGTATTGCTTTTACTATGATGTGTGTTTTTTTTTTTTTTTTTTTTTTTGTGTCTGACGACAACATTTGGAGCAGTAATAATGCTCCGATTTTTGACTTCAGCCCCTCTTTGAATAGGAAATTGAATCTAGTTGGTACTTTAGGGGGGTCAAAATTAAAATTTTCAAATAGTTTTCAAAAAAATCGAGAAAAACAAAAAAAAAATGACAGAAAAATGGCAATTTTACGAAAAACCACTTTTCGATTTTTTGATTTTGCTGTAACTCAAAAACGAATCATTGTAAATACTTGAAATTTTCACCAAATGTTTATATTATGGTTATCTCTTTACAGTTAAATTTTCAAAAAATTTTGACCATTTTTAAGCTACTTATAGACAATTGAAATTTTCGACTTTTCTAAGTTTTTTTTTCTTCAAATGCCGATAAAAATTTTTTGGGTGGCCAGAAAATCTTGAAAATTTAATACAAGGTTTCTTATAAGTTGTTCTTAAAGTGATAAAAAAAAAAATCCGAAATCGTTAGTCACAATTTTTTTTTATAAGTGCTTAAAGTTCGAATTTATACGAAATATTTCAAAATTTAAATTAAATTTCATACGCTCATAATGCGAATGTTGGCCATAGTAACCATAGTAACATATAAAAACTTACTATACTATTTGTTTCAAAATAGAAATATGACAATATTTAAATATAATATATCCTAAACTGACAAATCATCTTCGTTCAGAATCGTTTTTCGTATACAATGATACCTATCATTGCATTCAAATTTAACCTACCATAGTCTGAGGTTCACCCCACCCCCTAATATACAGCAGAGCGATACCCACTTACCCGCTTTTTTTTTAGTATTGATATTATTATTATTATAATTGTTATACATTTTATTAGATTGTGGGTTACCAATAATTATTCGTAATTTATTTCTGATATAATATTATGCGTTATGCGTAATGAAGCTCGTTAATAAACTAAATTTAGCATGCTAAAATCAATATAGCATACTATTTATAGCAATAGATAATATTATGATTAGAATTATACAGTTAATATTATTTTAATAGTTAATACGTTATATTTTGCAAAGCGAACGTCATATTATAGTGCGCATTATGCGATCGTTACACGATAGCCCCTCGATTACACAATAGCTAGATAGATACAATAATATATATATATATATGTTGGGGGTCAGGCGAGCATTTTTCTTTTCGCTAATCGGAAAATAATAGTGGCGTTTTCGCGGATGACAACAATACCGCCTATTATTTACTTTAATGTAATCGGTCGCGCACCCATTGTGATGAGTTCCGTTATTCGACGAGTCTGTTTGTTTGACTTTTTTATTAATACGCCAGTTGTAAGTACATAGAATTTATTATAACCACTACGGCAATGAATTATTCAAAGTTACGTATATCAAATATGTATTCAATGGCGTAATATGTACACAAGCGTGTTAATTATATTTCGCATATAGGTGTTTCTATTATTTCTGCATAATAACAATATTATATAGTATTGTATCGAAAGCGAAAAATTTGACTGCGTTCACAATAATATACTGAAGAGTGTGGTGTTCGGTTAAAAGTAAATTAATTTCCACTTACGAATTGTTTATGTCGAACATACACATCGCGAAAACGTTTTCGCATCCGCAAATTGTACACGATCGAATGTTCACGATATAAGTAATATTATCTTTAAAATACCACATCAGTCGCTTGCAGGATATAGTAATTGTATAACCTATTTAGTTTTTTGTATTATTGATAATCGTTATTGTTTGAAGAAGTTACGTACACGCAACATATTATTAATTAATATGTCAATCAACTTGTTTCGATTTTGATCAATATATAACTTTACGAATAAACACTAAATATAGATATACCTATCGTAGTTCGTATTTGCGACTTCTCAATTAGCCGTATATCGGATATTGATGACACTGAGAAATAATAAAAACAACAAAAATAGAAACTGATGAAAAATTAAAATCTACTTCCTAAAACTGTTCATTTTATCGGCGCTAGTTGTTTGGGACTGCAATCCGTCCGAATGATTTACGAGCACCGGTGTAGTCTCCCGAATTACTCTTCGTTTAGCGGCGTCTCTCAAGGCACTTATTAAAGCTACAACTTTTTTTTTTCCAATACGCTGTTTTCAAGTGACAAAACTCGAACAACAATTGTTATTTCCCAAGTACCGTATGAACGGAAAGTATATCGATCGTTAGCCTGCAGTCACAATCCGCCACTTAAGTGGATTAATCAATTCCAGGTGGGTTACAGGTGACGCACTCATCAACAACTTTTTTTTCTTTTCTATAGTATTAGAAAGACTCACGTCGAAGTAATATTCACCACTCGATCGATATATGCGACTTTCTATCAAGACATATTGTTTTTCACCGAAGAAATTGCCTATTTTCGTAATGCTAACCAGTGAAAAACCGCAAAATAAAATAAATTTATAAGAAAATCTTAACTTATTTGTGTCGAAGATCGATGAAAAATTATATAATTTATTTATCCTGTATTTATTTTGTATAATATGTAAACTAATATAAATAAATAATCTAATACCTATATTGAACTATTATGTATTATTTAATACGTTTTACAGATAGTAGTCCAATTTAATTATAATAATATATTTTATATTATTTTTAATGCCGAAGGCGCAAATCAGCATGAGACAATGGCTTGTATAGAATAATTTTATTGTTTAATGGAATTCTATACGGCGGCGATTTCCTTACGTATACGAAACGGATCGTCCATTATTTATTTCGGCGACGATGACGGCCAAAGCATAATGGGCTCTTCGTATATATTATTATTATCATGCCACTCCATTGTGTGCTTGGTGTGGGTGGTAAATGAAGAGGATATAATTTCCATAGTCCAAAATCTGTTGCGATCAATCATTCTTATAATTATTTTGGAGTCAGCCACCGTCGCCGGGCTGTCCCGAAATTGTTTCATTATTGTCTAGGACCCGCGAACGCGATTACTGCACGCGCGCTGACACCCGGAGATTTGGAATGACAATATTATTATTTTGTTCATACGTATGTATATATTATTACAATATAGTAACCAAACCTATCCGATTTACTAGACCTAATCTCGATTAGTACGATTTAAATTTATGACCAATAATGTACATCTGACAATGTGACGATTTAACGTATATTAAACGTAATAATCTGATTAAATTGAGAATAATACATCAACGTTTGATGAAAAATTAGTGAAGTAATAGATTAATGTGCCGGTATGCTCGATAAAACAATATAAAATTAATTTAAAAAAATAGCGAACATTTATTTTACTATAGAATAAGTAACGATAATGAATATTAAAAACAACTGTATTTATTATTTTGATATTATTATACATTATGTTTGTGTGCTTAGTACTTTGTAACTTAGAAAACATTTTATCTAATATCCACAAAGTAAATTTTAAAGTTTTTAAATAATCAACCTATATGTTTAAATATATTTTTTGGCCTTTCGAAATTATAATCAATAAATTATTAATTTGTAATAAAAAAATTTTACCTACCCAAACAATAATAATATTATAATATAATACACTTACATTTTTTTTTTGAATATGATACTGAAATAATTCAATGATTTTATACCAAAATAACGTAAACAATAGTTTTTTTTAAACCAACATTTTTAAATCGTGATGCACTGATGCAAATATTAAAATAGATAATAGATTAATCTTGCTATCACATCAATAAATTAATTGAACGATTCTCAAACCCATTTAATTTATTCTAGATTTATCGCAATACGATTTCCTTATCATCCACGAAATTAATTCTGTACTCGGTTTTCGTACCACGTCGCATGGTGTAAATAATTCGGGTATACACTTATGTGTCGTCTGTTAACGCTATCTTATAACGTTATACATATTATTATATTATGCTAGTAAACCTCACATTACAATTTATTATTTTTTCCACGACGGGGTAACCGTGCCATGACTGGCTGAGAGCTCCTATATGAATATAGTATAGTAGACTTCGCGAAACTCTTTTTGACCAAACCACATCACTTTTATATTATTATTCTAGTCGATAATATTATTATAATATCGTCATAATATCGTGTTGTACATCGCACACTAACACTGAGTTGGTTGGTAAATTATTATATTATTTGTTTCTGAGCGTTTTCAGTATCGTCCAAAATGCATGTCACTATGTTATCATTAAATAATAATTTATTATATTGTTAAAATAACGATATACTCTATAGTAACTCCACACAGACGAGTCGGTGTCTTAAACGCTTTATCTTCATTATAATACTTTTGAAATCGATGTTACTGATTAACTCACGCCAGCCGATATAATATGCGAATAACTGTTACGTTAAATCATGGTCGTATTACAACAGTAATGCTCGACCAGATGAAGTAGATATTTTTAAATAACTGATAATAATATTAGTTATAATATGTTAAATGACTATTGCATAAAATGGCCTATTTACATTCACGTTCTATACATTTTATATTATGTTATAGATATATTATGCAAATCCAGTGCACAACTATGATATAATACGAACTCTCACGCTATTCAAAACTTTTCGTTGGAACAGCGTTTTTTTTTTTTGACGTTGTTGTTGTTGTTGTTGTTGATATTCATACTCACATGCATTTTTGTACTTGCTTATTTTTTTCCTTTGACTCTGGTAATCTTTTCGATGTATTACGTCAAAACTAAGTGTACTCAAAATCAAAAAGTCTACAGATATACCGAATCCCGCGATATGATAATAATGTTTACAATTTACATATTAATATTATGTGGTAGTTCTATTTTTTTTTTTATCATAGTATCAGTGGAACTTAGATCAAATGCTCAGAAAATGTTTGATTAGAAATACGCATCTGTATTTTGGGATCGACATACTATTAACTATAGTTAATCTTACCCAATGTAAAATCGAAATCAATGTTTGCTGTAAAACAATTTTTGCGAGAATATATTAAAAATAATTTACTTAGGTACGGTATAGTTACTATTTTATTTTTACATCTTTTAAAATTTCTGAAGAATTCAAGCTTATTTTGAAGATTTTCTCAACAAGCTAATAACAGGTAAAATATTTTTAATATTTTTTCCTCTCTTTTTTCATTTACTGAATCTTTTTAAAAATTTTCTTTTTATTCACCGAATACGTCTCTATTAAGTATTATTATGCACCACTAACTATAACACTAATTAGTTTCTAAATAGAAGAATTTAGAACAAAGATAATGTGGATAATCAATGTAGAAATATCATTTTGCTAATTTTATTATTATTACTACTTTATTAAATATTATACTTCTTTTCCTCTTAGTGGAATTTGTATTAATTATATTATTGTAATTATTTATCATTGAATTATATTTTGGTAATTAATAAATACATTTTTAATTTTTATCGGAACTGAATTGAAAAAAATAATAATTGTTTTTTCAAACAGAGGTTTCTCGGTTTTTATGGACGGATATATGTCTTGTTTTGTTTAATCCTGATATAAATATTTCATTATAGCGATTTAAATGCATTTTTAGATGCTAAATAATTAAGTTATGTACTTAATATAAATTAAGCCTTAGTAATATAGAACATAACAAAATTAGATATAAAATTCCGATCTTAGCTCACTCAGGTTATCTTATTTCTCAATAATTTAACAGACTTCTAATTAACTGTTAGATATATTGAATATAATCTTAAGTCGATGAAATTGGTAGATAAATAGAAAAATGTATAATAATAATACGATTGAAATCGACAACGAACATTAAGAAAAAACAAATTTTATTAAAGATATATATTTACGATACGATGGTTTCGAAATTCAATGAATATGAATCATATCAGTGGTTGGTTGGAAATTCATGACACAAAATATGGTCTTTTGATTTAAGATCTCTATCAACGTCTTTATATTCTAATTTCATACAGTTTTAAATCATATTACTATAATTAACTATCTAGTATAAATCACATTAAAAAAAATATGTGAAAAATTCATTATTGATATTAAATTTTTAAAGTTACGAACAAATGTATAGTTATCTTACTTAGAAAATTGTGTGCTGAGCCAAAAAATCAAATAATTCTATTGCAAAAACGTTTTAACCTTACATAGCATAATACAATAAGTCTTTTGAAGATATATTAAATAATATAATACACATTATGCTTTTTAAGCATATTATGTACATGCACATACACACGTAGTAAAGTCACGCATTCGTGTAGGTGGTTTTCGTGAATTTATCACATACTGTTGTCATTATTAACTACGTGGTGCCTTGTATCACTATTACTAGTGGCTGTACACTGAACACTCGTGGCCGCATCACGTACAGTTTCCGTCGCATTGAAATATACGTTGAAAACAAATTCTCCGTGACGGTATATTTAGGTATTTTATCGCTTTGTAAAAAGATAGCTGCGACAATTCAAATGTTGTCATTTTTTGAGTAAAGTATATGTTTCGAATTTATATGATTGTCAGAAACGTGTTATAACTTATAACTATAAACATTTTTAAGAAATAGTTATTTGAAAAAATAAGTTGTATTGTTCAATTTTTTATCGAATATTCAAAGTTATTCGGTCAATGAACATGCGATCAGAGCCACAAATGACACATACACCATACTTATGTTTATCACTTATCAAACGATATTTGCCTAGTTTGTTTAACTCATGTAGTGCCTAATCCACCGTTGCACCACATTGAAGCTCAACGTTCCATAAAACGGTTAAGTACTATTTGGAACTTATTAGAGTTTGTTAAATGATATTTACCCACTTAAACTCGCAACGTTATAAATTAAACAATAAGCCACAAAAAAGCTCAAAGTTGCTTAAAACCGTCCTAAAGTACTACTTGGTCCTTGTTAGACATAATTAGAAAGTTATCAGGACTTCCGTTGATGCTATTTGCCTGGTTAAATTCATGTGGTGCCATAATTTCAACCACCGATAGTCCAATGCAGTACACTATTGTGCGGAAACCTGTTGAATTACTTTATTAATTATTATAACTGCATAAATTAACAAATTAAATCAAATCATTTTTGTGAATGAAAATGTACTATAAAATAAATACTGCTATAACGATTTGCATTTTGTTATAAGTATTAAAGTCATTAATCTGTAAATAGAAACTACTCAAAAAATATCTAACGCGCTTAAATATATCAATTTAGTACAAAACTACATTCATTACCTATTAGAGTTGTGGATGTTTTGTTTTCGAATTCAAGTCACGTGCAAAATTGGTCAAACACAGTAGCGAATTAAACAATCGACTTTTCCCCAAGGGACATCCACCAAAGGTTTAATGTTTTACCGTTAAATTCAATTTTTTTTCCAATGCCGTATTTCTCGTATTTGCATTTCAAACACATTAGTTTTATTTTAAAATTGAATTTTCTACTCTCACACAAACGATTATACATCTTAATATGCGAATCAGCGTATTCCTAGAAGGGCTGCATTATACATAGGTTTTATATAGGGTGTTATTGTTAACGTTGTAGTTTTTGTTATTATCGTCATTGTCGTAATTGGTTCATAATAATAATTCGTGTCGCGTGCTTATTATTACGGTTTGAGTGCGAGTAAAGCATACCCGTTTAACTCATTTGACTCGGAGTGGTTAACCATTGAAATCTCTCATGCAATTATAATCACTACCGTTATTTTAATAACTAGGTGTCGTTACGAAAATAAATTATGACGTATACGATTTGCGAAAAACCGAAACTTCAAACGTTGGCGTACGCGTTATAGTCATTAATTTATGTTTATAGTATTTATACATTTGAAGATCGCACACACTGCATCAGCTAAAGTGCGAATAAAATATTTAGTTTTAACAATATTATGTTATACAACTAAATGACGTATCCGTTTGTATAACCATGTCCAAAGATCCAAAGGATAGTTTAAAATACATAAAGTACAGTAGTTTAGATGATTTGATCATATTTTTAGGAATCGTTAAAAATATCAGAGCTATATAAATCGTTATTGGTCTTAATAATATTCCATTTATTCTATTGAAGTATTCGAGGAGGATCGATGAGTAATTGCATCTGATTACTTGGAAAGTCAAGCATTTATTTGTTCTTACATTTACACAGGCACATAATAATTCCATTGTAAAATTAGCATTAAATAAAATATTTATTTTGTATTTTTACGGATTTTTAAGAACATCAACGATGATACCATAAGAGCAATTTAAGATTATTGAAAACACGATCACTCGATATTGTAAAACTGTTTTTATATTAACAATTATGTACAATAAATAATTAAAAATAATGAATATAAATGAAATAATATTTTTATTTTTATTATTATTGTTTAAGTTTACCATACGCATTAATTGTTTACATACGGTGGAAAGCAAAATAAATATTTAAAGCACATCATTATATTTGGTCTTTCTAAAAATTATGTCCAAATACTAAATTGCTTAAACGATAGAACCACAATAATATACGTATTGTATAATGTCGAAGTTTAAATGTATAGCGTAAAATGTGGCTTGTATAATACCGATCTCAAAAGCCTAGCAAAATGTAATAATCGCTGGTAGTGGGCTCAACGTCAAATTATAATTCAAGAGAGGTAAAAGCATAGAGCTCGAAACGCAATGATTAGCATTTTTGTATTGCTCAAATAAGACGAGATATTGAACTGCGGTGGTATATATATATATATATATATATATAAAATCGGCAAGACCGCGGCGGCGCATAATTATTATAATTGCTTTTCATTTGCTATTGATTCGACTTGTGAAACGTGCAATAATTACGGATTCCGTTCGTTGTTGTTTCGTTTTTTTCAGCTCCCTTTAATCATTAAAAGAAAAATGTTTATTAAACGGGATTTGTTCGACACGGCCACCCATATTGTTTTTAATTAAATGAAATTAATCAAAAGTTAAATGAAAGTAATGCGATTATAGGGAAAATATCCGTTAAACTTTTATAATCTCGTCAATGGCGTTTGATGAAAAACACGCGACTTTGCAGCGACTGTATACAAGTGAATGGTGCCGTTCGATTAAAGAAAATACCACCTTGAACGAGAGCATTATTATAATAAAATGTAATATATTATTATAGCACGTGAAACGAACGAGAGGTAGTGAGTTGTTAAATAACCAAACACTTTGGAAAACATTATCACACGATCATTAGGTTTTTAGCTTTCATTTAATTAATACTGTACGATCGTGTAATAATATACTGTGCAGATAATGCGTGACGAAAACCATAATTATTACGTTTATTTTGGTATAAATATGATACATTCAAATACATTTGACGATATATCGTTATTGTACACTGTTTAAAATTTTTTATTTTGCGAAAATTCGATTAAAATAATATTATGAATTTATATATAATGGCTTCATAATATTTGTAAATATTTTTCCGAAGCACCTAGAATCGTTAATAAACTATATTATGTAAATATCTAATATTTACAATAATAATGCGTATGAATATTAAAAATCACAATATGCGAGTATTTTGCCATAATAATAATTCATTAATCATAGATAGAATAAAGCTATTCATCCAATGGTTGTTTAAGTGCAGATTTGATTTGCACTATAAGTCAATAGTATTAATATTTAATAGTAAATATATGTAATAGCATAAAGTATGATCACGTGAATACATTATTATGATGGTTTTCGATGTATTATTATATGACCTAAACAACACGAACTTTGTTTATGTTACAACGAATTAGCGACTAAATCTTTTAGAATTTGTCGACGAAAAATATGTACTTCGATACGAATATTATGCCATTTAATCGATCGAAACATATTTTTTGATCTATGCAAATAATAATGTACCTGGATCATTTAACAATATTTATATGACCAATCGTCAAATCTGCTAGCTATCGGAGTGCAAATTCTATAAAACACATTCATTTAACACACAAACCACGAATGTCGATTTATCGTCACCGTCGAAAATCAACCGAGCATGCCGGGCGATACGATCGTTTTACCGCAGCAATATTATTATTACAATCGTACGCTTGGCCGCGAATCTAAAACCGTAGCGTGATTTTGATGGCTAGCGCACCTGGTGATTGGCGAAATACATTCGTCTAATAATACGATTATGGTATGCCGGGTACATTATATTATTATAGAAATGTGTCTATACTATGTCGATAACACGACGTTAGAGTTCGACCGAAACGGGGCGGACGGCTGGCCCAATAAGATGAGGTGACTTTCGCGTGAAAACGAACTCGCTGATGATGTATGCGTGCGCATAAGTGCGTATGCGTGGTAAACGCGTAAAAATGCAGTTTTTACCAACAGAATGCCACTGCGTACCTATACGTCACGATGTCCGTGGAGGACGACGACGGGGTCGAGTGTACGGAGTAGTTGAACCTGATCTCGACCGCCATCGGTCACTGGGCGCTGATTATCCTCTTAAAGGTGAAAAAATAAATTCATTTTTTCGTCTCCATTCCGAAAACTCTACTCGTGAGACGCTTCGCTTAATACCTTCGCCGCGAATTTTATTTTTTCCATATTTCCCTTTATATTCGTTCGACTGCGCTCGTCTCGAAACTTAATCACACGCGAAATCGTATTATATATATAATTCGTGTGTACATTTGAATATATCGATGTAATCTCAGGGCTTGGGAACACTACATATGAGCGTGTTTTCACATTAAACGGCTGAATTATCATCGGGTGAAAACGCTTTCACGTCAAATCGTAATTAAATTCTCTGCTACATAGATAAGAAACGCGCGCAAAATATCACCAGCATATACGCACGCATATATATATATGATATACAATACACGTATGCGTATGTGCTAACTGTACTAAAATAATTATATTTTGATACCATTACGCTAACGGAACGCAAATACAATAAATATAATGTACGCACGCGCTGTAGTTATAATAGTAATAGTGCAGTGTTATTATGTTATGTTATACGAGATCGTTATAATAGGTAAGTTTATAAATTATATAGTATGTCCATTATTATGTTATGCTACATCGAATATCTCAGTCATAAAATACTTTAAATTGGATGTCTGTCGATCTTGGTAGCTATAAATAGAACAAATAGTAACACAATATGGGAATTTTTTTGTTTTTTACGATTTCGGTACGGACATAAACAAATTATATATAAAAATAAATATCGTATGACCAATGGTATCCATAAGATAAAAAATAGAATAAACAAATTTAATATTCTAGAAAGCTGGAAATTTATGAAAACAGCGATGAAAAAATGTTTCTGAAATAATCAATGATTTTTTAGATTCTGAACGGAGTGATGAATGTATTGATTTTACAATGATGTGTTTTTTTTTTTTTTTTTTTTTTTTTTTTTTGTTTTTGTGTCTGTGTACAGCATAACTAGTCGAAATAATGGTTCAATTTCAAACTTTGGGGGTGGTTTCCGATGGCAAAGTGGATATCCTTGGTGCATTATACAGGTGAAAAGTAAACATTTTCCAACAGTTTTCAAAAAAATCGAGAAAAACAAAAAAAAAATGACAGAAAAACGGGAATTTTTACGCAAAACCAGTTTTCGACAAAATCGAATTATTTATTTTGCTATAACTCAAAAACTAATCGATGTAAACACTTGAAATTTTCACAAAATATTTATATTAGCGTTCTCCATACACAGTTAAATTTTCAAAGAATTTTGACTTTTTTTGAGCTATTTATAGACAGTTGAAATTTTCAATTTTTTTAAGTATTTTTTTTTAAAATAACGATAAAAATTTTTTGGCCGGCCAGAAAATCTTGAAAATTTAATACAAGGTTTCTTATAAGTTGTTCTTAAAGTTATAAAAAAAAATCCGAAATCGTTAGTCACAATTTTTTTTTATAAGTGCTTAAAGTTCGAATTTATACGAAATATGTCAAAATTGCGAAAATTGGCAAGTAATTTTGTGGTTAAAAAATCGTAAAAATTTTTTCTTTTATAACTAAGATTTGAAAATTTGGTACAAAGTTCTCCATAAAATTTTCTTCAACTATCTGCAAAAAAAACTCTACCGGACTAAAACAAAAAATTTTTATGAGTGATTGAAATTTAAATTTTTACAAAACCGCGTTAAATAACGGTTTAGCCTCAAACGATTTTTGATATTTGTTGTTATTCAAACAGTATAAGTCGTAAATACTTGAAAATTTCACCAGTTATTTAGATTGCCATTTTCTTTACGTGATTTGATTTTCAAAACATTTTGACTTTTTTTGAGCTATTTATAGACAATTGAAATTTTCAATTTTTTTTTATTTTTTTTTTATAAATGTTGATAAAAAAAATTTAGCTGGGACAAATTACTTGAAAATTTAATTGAAGGGTCTACATAACTTGTTCTAACTCTCATTCAAAAATTATAAAAATACATAGGCACAATTTTTTTTTATTAGCATTTGAAGTTCAAATATTGACAAAAATTCGTCAAAATCATGAATATTTTTCACTATTTGGTAGTAAAAAATTTATAAATATTTTTCTATCAATAGCTAAGAATTGAAAATTTAATACTATGCTGTCCATAAGTTAAGCTTAGAATAATTATAAAAAAGTTTGAGGATTATTCAATTTAAAAAATTTACGAGTGTTTAAAGTTTTAATTTTAATTTGAAATCAAAAATACATTTGTAATATAATGTTTTACTAATAAATAATTTTCAATTTTTGTTATTTTTAAAAAATTGCTAAACGTAACATCTTGAAACTTTTACTTAAATGTTTGAATTTGTTTCAAAATAGAATATATGACAATATTTAAGTATAATATATCCTAGACTGACAAATCATCTCCGTTCAGAATCGTTTTTCGTATACAATGATACCTATCATTGCATTCAAATTTAACCTACCATAGTCTGAGGTCCACCCCACCCCCTAATGTACAGCAGAGCGATACTCACTTACCCGCTTTTTTTGTATTTACTTTTACCGACTTAGTAAGTTTCACATTTCTAATGTGTCACCTATATCGTTTAATATAAATGTGTAAAAATTGAATTACAAATAACTATGGTCATATTGAAAAAATAAAATGTTGATATAATTTGATAAAGAAACATGTAATTGTATGAAAAGAGCATTGTATTTTATAAGCAGCGTAATTAAAATAACACGCTTAACCCGCATTTATAGTAAATAATAATAATAATTTTATGTAATCAATCCAAACAGATATTCAAATAAATTTAATAAACTCTCAGTAATAATAAATAAACTCGTTCCTACGATAAACAATGGTGTTTTATTAATCTACCATAACAGTATTATATTATCATATTCTATACGTATAATAATGCGTTCAGAGGTACCTATATAATAATAGCTCGTTTGAATCTCAATTGATGGTATACACTTATCCTTTGTAAAAGGTTTCAAGTTATGATGCTTATGAAAGCACTTGGCCAATAAGCGATAGCGGAAAATCATGAATACTATATAAGCACGAAATGGACGTCAAACAACTAAAACAATAATCAAAGATTATAGGTACCTATTATAATATTATTATTTAATTTTAAAGGAAAATAAAAGCGAAAGATTCCAAATTTTATAATTATTGTAATAAAAGATCAAAGAAAAGAATGGCTCAATATTTAATTTAGAAAAACATTTATTTTACTATTTTTTTTAAGTGGCTGACCTCGATGTAAATTATACGTCTTTTTCATGTAAAATCAATTGATATATATATATATATTATTATTATTATTAGTCATATAGTATAATATAATATTAAAGTCGGCGTGTGAATAACGATACAAAAAAAAAAAAATGTAATTTTAAAATGAAATAATAAAATATCGCGTGTTGTAAAATAGGTAAATGGATGTTATTTGTACTTATCACGGATCTACACTACCGATACTCATTAGAATCGCCTAGATAAGTATAAAAAGTTTTCTATTTGTTTTCACATCAAAATTATCGTAAAAGCATTGATGGAGGTTCAAATGTTTTAATAAAATAAAAGTAAAAAATACAAAATATATGTTAAAAAAACAATAACAATTTAAAAAAACCGTATTGATGCGTGTACATTAATTATCAGATATAAAATAAATATAAATTAAGTGTCAGTTTTAAAAGTATAAAACATTCTATTTCTATAAACATCGAACAAGCAAAACATTTACTATTTTTGTGGTAGAAATTTCAACAAGTGCACTCATAATACTCATAAATACATTTTAAATGCATCACCTTACAAAATATTATGCGCATAAACCTATGTAAGTATATTCCACTAAGATAACAATAATATTGTATACTGTGATTGTTTTTAAAGCCTTAAATATAAAACATATGTTTTACCTTGAAAACATTTTTTATATAATTACCTAGTCAAAGTCATTATAAAACAACAATTTCAAAAATAAAATTATTGTTGATTTTTCTATCATTATAGTTCATAAAGTGAAAAGTAAAGTTTTTTAATGAAAAAAATACGTTTTTTTTAATATTATGCATCAGAATATTTTTCTGAAAATTTAAATATATGAAAATCGAATTTTAAACGACTAGGTAGTTAATTAGTCATAAGTATTTGAAGTACTGATGAGCAAAGTAATGGACGAACATTTTAGGGGTTCCTTATGTCATTTTTCTGGATTAATTTAAAATGTATATACTTATACAATTTTACTTTTAGTGTGAGATTTTTTTTTTTTATATTTTAAAACTTCTAGGAAAATAATTTGCTTTGAAATACGAAATTAAAAATGTATGCTATCGTTTAAAAAGCTAAAGGAAATTTTAAATTATTTTTTATTAAACAAATAAATGTTTACATTTTTAAAATCACATTGTTTGATTATAAAAATAAAATGACACCTATAAAGATCTTGTTTAAAAAAAATGTCTCAGTGAACAGACAGTGTTTTAAACTATTGAGTGTTCACAATCTAGGATATATTAGATAAATAATACAAATTACAATACTATGGTTTCTAAAATAATTCCCCGATAAATATATTTTACTATTCAAAGTCGTTGATAAATCGTATTCGCGATTCTAATAGTGCCACAATATCAGTGAATATTGTTTAAAAATAACTTGTAAATTGCATTGATTAAATGTTATACATATTGCAAATACGGATTTGTGAAAAATTAAATCTTATTTTATACGTATGAAATCCTTTTAATAATGTACGTGTGAGTTAAAAATACAAGACGAGACAATATCTTAAATGAAAAAAAAAATAATAAATATTGGTTAAAAACTACTAATATTAACAAAATAATAACACTAACCTTAATTTAACTAATTGGCTCGTACGTCTATATCGATGGAAAATAAGCTCTAGTCAAAAATCTAGGATAAAATAATTTGGCAATACGAATTCTACTAAAAGGCTATTTCAAAAATAGTTATAACGTTGCAAATTATAAATGTATACAACAGAAAAAACTGAGATCGTATCACCGGTCCTGCACGTTAACCTTTAGTCTAAGTAAATGACTTTTTCAAAAGTCAGAATATTTTTATTTAATTCTTTGGAACGACTATTTTCAGTTGTTATCGTCAATATGCTACGTGCTCACAATCATAATGCGATACTTCACTTTTATAATAGTATGTTGACTAATAAAATGGTATTATACATTTACCTAAGTGCTATGTTAATATGAGCACTGTTTTATATTATAACATAATTTCGACTTGCTTCGTATTTTTTTCACCAATCTTGTTATAAACGTATATGCATTCATTTTAATAATGCAGATAAATAATATAATATAATAATATACTGCTAAAATCAGACTTCGTGTTTTAAAAGAGTCATACTTCTTTTTCGTGTTAACAATACCGTAAATAATATTACATTATAATATTATCTATTATATCATAAGACGCGTTTGGCATGCGCTGTACACATTAAAATGTAATAATAGGATTATTAAACGAAACCAGTGTCTCATAACAATAACAACAAATTATTATTTCAATACATTTTAATCGCAGATTTGTAACACGGCGCTTTAGATAGGCAATTTAGGTTCATCCGTACCGTAGGGTCTGCTAAAATACATGCAGTAGCAATAATAAAAGTGAACATGATAAGTATAGAAAATGTAAAATTTGCTAATAAAAATTATCATTAATGAAAAACACTAATATCTTCAAAAAAAAAAAAAATATATTAACGTTTTAAGTGATAGATATTTAAATTGTATATGAGCAAAGTGGAATATAGGAGTGGTACAGGTTACCTCACAAAATATTTGACAATAACTCTAATTGTCTAAAATTTAAATACTTAATAAATTATTAACTACCATACTGATTTGAAATTTTATATATATAAATTTAAATTCTAAGAATAATATTATGTTAAAATATAAAATTACCAATGTACCAAAAAAAAAAATGGTAACAATTAAAAATAGTTAAATAGTGTATTGTAATTTTCTTCAATTAATGTATATCAAATGTGTTTTTAAAAACATTTATACTTTTTAAGAAAATAAGTATATGCCTTTAAATAATATGCGAATATTTATTGTATTTAATATTTTGTTTCATTAATTTTTTAGTTTTATAATTTTCGACGATTATTTTCTGTTTAAAGCAGTGTATTGAAATTATTATGAACGTATAATATGTAATATAATTAATAATCTCAATTGTCAAAATTTTTTATTAATAAAATAAAAATATAATATACTAAAAAACGTTTCAGACCCATTAAAATTTAGAGAAAAGTCTGGTATTCTACATTTGAATTAAACATATGTGATGTTTTCGTGTAAATATTTTCTGTAATTCCTTACATATATTATTATTATCGCCGTTGTAATTGTTTTTTCTTTTATTTTGTATCATTATTACTATCATAAATGGCTGGACATTGGGAGGTCATCACCACTACAGTCTTCTGGATTGTTTAAAACGAAACCACCAAAATCATCGACGTCATAGTCATCATCATCGTATTATATACCTTCGTGTACTAATGCGCTCGTGGTTTAATTAAAATCGTCCACCGTAAGCAAAGATTAAACCAGTCACGCGCGTTTATGACAAATTTAGCGATGTAATGGACGGCATTGTTATGCTAGGTTGGAGTGTGTTAAGTAGTTATATCTATCATATATATTAATATATATGCTATTATTAGGACAGATATTTATACGATTTTTCGTATGTTTATTGGCTTATTAAGAAATTAATTGCGTAATATAGGTTACTAAAGATGTATTTTTTATTTTTTATATATTTTATGGACAATATTACAATTTCATCCAGTTTTAATGCATATTTTAATTTTTTTAAATGAAAAATGTACAAATAAAGTTTAATATATGAATATTTTTAAATTCCAAAATCGAAAATAAAAATGTTTTGCTATGCAAAAGAGATTTTTATAATTTTCTCTTACACAATATGTTTGATATTTACATTTTGAATAATTTTTAATTTAATGATAATATCTTGTAGATATTATAGATTCTTTTGTAAATATTATATTTTGATATCACTTTTTAATAACATTTCGTAAAAAATATAAGTACTATTTTAGAATTTATTTATTTTTTACTATCATATTGACGTAAGGTTGAAAAAATGTAAACCTCTCCTAAATTATTGTGAATTATACTAAAAATAAAGGGTAAGTAGGGTAAGTTACCTATTAATAATAATCAAATAGCAAAAATCTATTATCAAATTAATATAATTTTAATTCAACTAGAATAATTTTGAATAATATGTTTTTTTTTCAAATATAAAATATGAATGAAAAAATATGAATAAAAATATTTAGAAATACCTTCATGATGGTACCTTTAACAGTAGTGGCATACACGCTTTCGATAAACTACAATAGTATATAAATAAAAAATGTCTGAGCTCATATACAATACGAAAGCATTTATCGAGAAATTATTTAGCAGTTCGTCAACGTTGTAGTTATAGTCACGTGTTTTACAAAATAAACTACGATAACAAAGTGGTATATAATGTATTATAATACTACAATATGCAATCTCCCACAAATAGACCGCGGAAATCTCAACCCCGCTGTCATCGTCACTACTGTCGACATTCCAACAGGTATAGTTCATGGATTCGGTGACATAATCGTTTGACGATGTTTCCTAATTAAATAATTTTATATTAGATACATTATAACTCTGATGATAATATGACATAATATAAGTATTTATTTCGCATAACGGAAAATATATGGAAATATTTTTTTACGGTTCACTAATAGACGCTTAGTAAAATATATTAATATTATTCTTATCTAGCTATGTATTGAACGCGTTGAGTATGGTTGTACAGTAGTTTAGTTTCACAAAAATATTATAACAATATACAAATCAAAATGAGTCAGTAAAATGTTGGTTATATTATTATTATACGACTATCGCAATTTAGTAGCTGAAGATAGTAGTAGAGTCCATGAAAGGTCTATTATAATATTAATACATTTACATATCAAAATTTGTTGATATTTTAAATATGAGTTGCTTTTTCCGGTCAAATAGGAAGTTTTTTAAAGAAAAAAAAACAAAACAAAATATGAGCTCGGGGCTTCTATCTCTATATCTCATCCACGGAGAAAAAATAAACAGTCACTCGTAAGTCCACAAGGTGACGAAGATATGGAGCTGAAATAGGAAGATCGAAATCGATAAGACGGGTAAATGGATAGCGTTCGACAGAGATGGAAATTTCCGGTGGAATATCAGCACGCGTAGCTCGAGGCTTAACCGTGTCAGATATTGAACCCGTTCAAAATCCTTCAATTTATTTACATCCCCTTCAACAAACGTGCACAATAAAATATAATATAATAAGATAAACTACAACTACATCCTTTTACAACTACCTTGCACTGGGGACTGGATTAACACTGAAATGAACAAAGCTGTTTTTACATCAATAGCGAATATCTAAGTTTCGAGAAAACATAAATTTTTAAAGTTTTCCAACTTCGAATGAAAAATATTGTTCGTACCCTCACCAATGATTACACTTGTGTGTATCTCAACACGGTTTGATCATCGTAATCCAACTGTTAATTTTATCCAACTCCAGAAGCTCTCAATATATTATCCAAGTGCCAAGTCTATGTTAAATACGTCGAGCTGTACCTTTTACGTATCATAATCATCGTAGGTACTTGTGATGATAAATAACACAAATAACTTTTCTTATGAATTTCGTGAACTAAGTCAAACCTATTTTTTCCCCTTCTCAAAAAATATGTCATCAAATCTGTACATGATATATCCTAAGTGTTTAATACATAAATTGAATTGTCACTCTCAAATTACTATGTTGTTAATTTATCGCAAGCCTGTTCGAAACTACAAATTAGATGTAACTAATCTATACTGAATAAATAAATCATAATTATTACACTTAATTTCATAAGTACAATTGTTTTTATTCATAATATTATACATATATAGATATATTATCATCTCGATAATTTCATTATAATATTGATCTCATACCGTCGTGTCCGTCAACGTGATTAACATTATTTAAGTAGATGACGCGAGTGGCAAAATAATAAAATTAAAATGTGTGATAAACATAGTTACAGTTTTAAAATGCTTACACTGCTTACAGTAATTATTAATAATATTATATTGTAAACATATTATTAATATACCATTTATCGGGTCGTCTCGAAAAATAGTATTATATGAATCATATAATGTGGTGAACGGCGGCGTCATAATATGGATAAATGAATAAGTTCTGTCCTTTTGATTTTGAGATTTTTATAGTTTTATTTTATCGTTAAGTACTGTTTTATTCGAAATAAAAAAAAATTTATTGAGGTGACAAATATTTGAAGCACATAAATAATATTGTACTTTAAATTCAATGTGTATGCAAATTAAAAATATACATATACATATTATAATATAATTGTTTTATTTAATGATATATCATTATGCATACGTGTAGTTAAGGTTGTACGGCGTAAGCGATAACAATAACAGGTAATACTTTTATAAATCCGCTAATTTAAAAATTACATATATGGTCTTGTATTATTAGTATTACGGTAGGTTGATTTATTTTTTACGAAAACATTGCATTTATAATATATTAATATTTAATTATTATCTTGATAATAAATATGATTTATAGCATGTAATTAACTTTTGAGTCCTTACAATTTTTAGATTTACGGCATTTTAGTTTGTGAAGTCGCCTTAGTTTACGTCATATTATTATGCTCAATTACTTTAATTTGTTTAGATTTTGGTCGTAAAATTTCATCTTAAGACCAATTAATATTTATGACATTGTTTTGGAAATCTCAATATGTTGCCACGTTGATGTTTTAATAGTGAAAATATCCCAATCGTAATTTTAGGAGATAAATATTTTTTTCTTATATATGTGGTGTAATGTAACAATATTATGTTGGAAAAATAAAAACTATTAAAAAAGTTCAATAAAAACTAAGTTATTGTGTTCGGTTATCTTAATATCTATTTCCATAGTTTTCTAAAATTATTTTTTTACTAAATTTTTTAATATTATCACAAACATAAGATCATCACAAATAGCCGATACTATTTGTATCTTATTTTGGCATTATAAATAATAAATTAAAATAACTGATTACATGCCAAAACTATTTTAACGGATTTTATACCAAAATAAAATCCACCGGTCCTTAAATTTAAAACAAATTCGAGCATGCACCAAATCGGACTTTCATTCAACCCTGACAAGTATCATAGTCGTTGTTTTCAAATTCACGTTGCTTTCAGCAGTTAAAACAACTTAATCGTAATTTACTTTCATAATAAAGAATGTAATATATACTACTTAGAAAACTAAGTTTAAATCAATGAAATATTTAAACGGGATTATTTAAACATTTTAAACAATTATCTGATAAAAAACTTTTAATTTACCTAATGACATTAATTTCTATATAAAAAAAAAAACAAACAAATATATTTTTTTAGATTCTGAACGAAGTGATGAATGTATTGCATTTACAATGATGTGTGTTTTTTTTTTTTTTTTTTTTTTTTTTTGTGTCTGACTCCAACAGTTGGAGCAGTAATAATGCTCCGATTTTTGACTTCAGCCCCTCTTTGAATAGGGAATTGAATCTAGTTGGTACTTTAGGGGGGTCAAAATTAAAATTTTCTAATAGTTTTCAAAAAAATCGAGAAAAACAAAAAAAAAATGACAGAAAAATGGACATTTTACGGAAAAACCACTTTTCGACAAAATCGATTTTTTGATTTTGCTGTAACTCAAAAACGAATTATTGTAAATACTTGAAATTTTCACCAAATGTTTATATTATGGTTATCTCTTTACAGATAAATTTTCAAAATATTTTGACCATTTTTAAGCTACTAATAGACAATTGAAATTTTCGACTTTTCTAAGTTTTTTTTTCTTCAAATGCCGATAAAAATTTTTTAGGTGGCCAGAAAATCTTGAAAATTTAATACAAGGTTTCTTATAAGTTGTTCTTAAAGCGATAAAAAAAAATCCGAAATCGTTAGTCACAATTTTTTTTTATAAGTGTTTAAAGTTCGAATTTATACGAAATATGTCAAAATTTAAATTAAATTTCATACGCTCATAATGCGAATGTTGGCCATAGTAACCATAGTAACATAATATAAAAACTATACTATTTGTTTCAAAATAGAATATTTGACAATATTTAAATATAATATATCCTAAACTGACAAATCATCTTCGTTCAGAATCGTTTTTCGTATACAATGATACCTATCATTGCATTCAAATTTAACCTTCCATAGTCTGAGGTTCACCCCACCCCCTAATATACAGCAGAGCGATACTCACTTACCAACTTTTTTTAAATTTAAATTTAATTTTGTTTCAAAATATATTGTTATAATTAATAATAAAACTAAAAAAAAAAATTTCTTGAGTAAAATCTGGATTTTTGTGTGAATAATAATATTAGCAAAAAACTAACGATTAGAGAATGATTATATTATAATTATCTGATGTAAAAGTAATAAACAAATTTTAAATTAAATAGAGTTGAGATGTTCCCAGATTAATTTTAATATATTATTTTTGAAATTAAATACTGGATTTATTCAAAATGGATTTTTCGAATTATTTTGTTTTGAATTTTTTAAAACTAACATCCAATAACTTGTATTTGTATGTATAACTATTGAATTAAATATTTCCATTTGCTTTGAAAGTTTAAGTTACCTATAAATAGGTACCTATAGATAATAATATATAATATTTTTATTTGGATAATAAATAATATATGGAATTTGTTGGTACTTACTTTAATTTATGATTTATACATTAAAGGCCATTATTTTATCGTATCTCGTATTTAAAAAACAATTTGAAAGCTTACGAGTCCAACCGTCTTATTCAAAAGTTTAACTCTTAGATATGATATACGGTGTTCAAATTATATTCTTTTCGATTTACTTTGATTTTTTTTTTTTCAATTGCATAAGAAAATAGTCAGTTGGACGTAAGTATATTTAAACAGTAGGTATTTAAATAATTATACAGTTCGTACACCATTATCATATCATTAATTTTATAAACAGTATGAACGTTAATAAATATTATTTTTACTTAAAATTGTCTATTTTATTTATTATTGTTATATTTTAATAGTTAATTACTATTATTACCAATTACTACCATTATTATGGTAGCAATAGTTATCTAAATAGATATTATAGGTACTACTTATTCATGAAAAAGTTTATCTAAGATAAAATACCCCTTTTTAGATGAAACTCAACATTTGCATAATAATAGGTAATGTAAAAAATTACCACAAGCTATTAAACAGTTTTTTACATTTATTAATTAAAGTTCTCTCGAAAGTAATAAATGTTCAAGTTTTGTTTAAATAATTATTATAAAAAATAATATCACAAAATAAATTGTCTTATATTATAAAATACAATATTTCAATATTATTTATCTATATATGAATATACTTTAATGTGAAAAATATTTTACTGAATATTTTAGGATAAGTAAAACATAAATAATTTATTAAATTTATAAATAAAATATTTATAAAGCATGTGTCTTACTTGGGTTTAAGTTTAACTTGTTTATCCATATATTTATTTAAAATCAGTTATTGTATTCTTTTTACACTATACTTAAAATTATATCAATTTAATAAAGATAATCGTTCAAATACAGTCAGAGGAATAAACCAACAATGATGACAATGCATTTTTCGTATTCGGCTATTATTATATCATGGTCGGATTGGCGTTAGAAATGTTTTCCGGATACAAAACATTACGAAAACGTCTACTTGTTGTTGCACCCGTACAATAGTCAATCAAAAATTCGTCCCAAACAGCGACGAAGTCTCCGGCGATAAAAGAAGAAATTTTCCTTCCCGAAGCGCTCTCCGATCTCAATCTTTCAATATTGTAATACGCGCGATATAGGTACTTAAGTCTAATGTATAAAACGTGTACCGAAGCTATCGTGTCGGAACGAACAAATCGATCGTTTTCAATGATAACACCAAATTCATAGTGAGTTTATACCACGGTTATCTATATTTTATTATCAAATATAGTCATTGAACTTGAACAGTTAAAAATGTATTTTTTTTTTCTTAACTTTACGACCTATAGTTACAGTATTATACGAGTATATTGAAATCATTTTTATTTTTTTCCAATTAATATGAAAAATAATCAGGTTTTTTTTTAATTATGCTATATAAAATGATTTTATAATACAAATAAACTAATAAATATTTCTTAGCTTATTACTTGACACAAATGTGTGATTGACTAAACTTAATATTAAAAAGTTGTGATCCAAATTAAAGTTATAACACAAAATATCTAAATGCTGCACAACAACTATAATATAGGTAAGTGTGACGATCAAAGGTAAAATTAAAAAAGTTAATTAAAAATAATAAAGAAATAAATGAACTTTTGAGACCGATTTTGAGTTACTTATATTGTATAAATTTTACAGTTTTGGACTTAAATATATTCAATTTTATAAATTTTAACTTAACGTTAATTCAATTTAACACCTCAAAAATTGTTTTTATGAACCCACCAACCTTTGCGAACTACAATGATATCCATTATAATCATAATTTATCCTTAGACAATGTTATAATGTTATGATAATATTATGATATTTTTTTAATACGCATAACTTATGATAATTATTTCTAATATTATTAATGAAACTAGTGTGTATACTTACGTTGGGAGCTCGATCTTCGGATGATGTTTTCCAAGAACGTGTTTTGAGGGGCGACCAGACCTCGTCGGCCCCCTGGCATAATGGGTGCACCTTTGTTACCCAGGAGTAGGCTGTTAGCTATGTTTGCTCGAGTGTGTCGTTTCGGCCATATTGGCGGATAAAGTGAAACGCGCGCACGACGACGCGGACGATTAAGAGAACGACAGTGACCACGGTATCGCTTTGCGTTATATTTTTACAATTTTCGCGTCGCGGTCTCGAGTGAAAACATATTATCACATCGATCGTATATTATAACATAATATCTACAAAATCATGTATCAAAAACACGACGACGTAAGATGTTCGTAAAATTAATTTAAGTTGACGAGGGGTGAGAGGCGTGATGACGAGTGATTGTTATCATACACAAATATTATTATGTTATGTATCGCTCAGCTGCCAGCTAGTGATGTCGTTTGCGGTATCCTTTGTGGGCGCGTATCATGGGTTTGCGTATGTGTGGGTGGGTGGGTTGGGGGTGTGTGTGTATGTGTGTATATATGTGTGTATGGGCGTGTGTGTGTGTGTGTGTATGGTTTGTGAAGTGTGTGTATGTGACGAGTGATCGTGTGTGTGTCCCCCGGGACCGCAGTTCAGTTATCGTCGTCAGCCGCAATCCAAGTGTTCGCGTTTGTGTTTCTTCATAATCGACGCCGGTCGTCAGTGCGGTCAGTGGCGATGGTAGTGGCGACTGCTGCTGTGGTAATGGTGGATCGCGCGTACATCGAAGAGCCCTCCACCCCCCCGTCGAGAGGTCGACGTGAACTAGGAAGGCGACGACTCCCTGTGCTTTTGAACGAGATCTTGCCCGAGCCGGTCGCGGTCGACGATCAAGCCGTAAACGGCTGTCGATGGCGACGGTGGAGACGACGATTGCGACAGTGATGACGGTTTCATCTGTGCCCGGCTACCTGGTCCGGTAGGATCGTCGTTAGACGACGGCAGTGGTGAGGGATGTTAGCTGCTGTGGCAGAAAAATAAAAATAGCGACCAAGACGGCGTTGACGACGGTTAGTGTCGTCAAGTTGCTCTCGTGGTCCACAGCTGTCGTCGACAGTCACAACAACTATGGCGGCGATGGAGGACAGCATGGACTCGTGAGAGATCACGAGCCTTTTGGGCGAGGACGCACTTACGAGTTCCTGAAAAAAAGAAAAACCTTCTAATTAGACTTCGACGATGATAACAATGATATAGAATTTATATCTATATTATATAGACTATATATTATGTGTAAGTATAAATCAAAAATGTACATCAATTTAGATCAACAATATAAGACGCGTCGGGTAGGTTAGGTTAGGTGAGTTTCAGTATGCTTAATACAATATAATTTATTTTAAAATTGTTTTCTACATTTTATGTTCTTTAGTTCGTTGAATATCCACACACTGTTCTATCACTTAATGAGTATCACATTATGTAGATGTAAATAATAATTAGTCCGAACTTAAGACATATTTTGATGTAAGTTTTTTAATTGTCTCATAAATCACTTAAAGTGTAACTATATATTTCAAGTTTGAACAAATTGAAAATTTTAAATGTATATTATATATTATAAAAAATTGGTTTATAAAGTAATAATGACGCAAAATTAACACAAAATACAGTTACAATGTAATATAATAATAATATGATAGTATTGTAAAACTATTTTTCATGTACGCATTATAAAAATAGCACTGACAATTTTTAGATGACCTTTTTTGCCGCAATATCATGTATGCAATGCATATTTTTTTCCAATTTGTACCGTCGATGAATAAAGGCTGGTATTCACTATATAATAATGCTATATATATGGTTTACATGCATAGCCTTTATACGGTTTTCTGGACTCAAACAACACCCTTTTAATTTGTTTTTTTTTTTAATTTCCGTGCGTTGTACGCGTTTGCTCGTTGGTTGTAAAAATTCAAAGGGGGTCATACCCACCCCCCTTTAAATTACGCCAGATATGTTACACCGTGCGAATACAATATAAAGGTTCATATTATATTACATATGCGTAAACTTGAATAGTATAAATTATGTATAATTACACTGTAGTGCACTATATTATTATATGCAGTAGTGAAGCTAGAATTTTAAAATGGGGAGGGGATATGATCATTTACAGTAGGCAAGCTATAAAAAAAATTATTAATCATATAAGTTTTCCAAAAATATCCGGGAAAAATGATCCTATTAGTATTTAAATAATAGGTGTATTGAATTAATTAATTTGTTCATGCCCAATCGGCAATATTATAATTGCATCCGTATTTTGTACAATATTTTTCACCTACCAATGACGTAAGTTTACTGTGGCAAACTCTTGTACTCCTATTAAAAACACATTTTAATTCACAAATTAACTGTTTATCAAAAACCTACCAATCGCTCAAGAGTAAGTCGAATCTAACTATCATTCGGGTGTATCGTTATTGAATTATTATTTTAATATTTTTTACATCATAACTAGTCTTTTTGGGATCAACGCCCAAATGCCACACATTGGAGTGTTCGTTTTATGTTTTTAACTAAATCAAACGGAACAGACTTTACGCATAATAATATGTATTTACTATCCGGTCCGCTGGGTGGTGCGATTCAAGCGGCGTTTATGAGTAGGGTCCACGACAAGTGCGGATGAGAAGAGTGTGTTTAACGCTGATAAAAGGTATATAAATGCGTACGCACATAATATCGCTGCGGTGCGTGAGCTCCATTCGAGGTGAGAAAAACAATGTAGGTAGATAGGTATTATAATGATATGCGTATACCGAGTTTACCGGCATTCTGCTGATAGTGGAATACGCAGTAGAATCTATCGCGGATGAACGAATGTTGAAGTTTTTGTTTGTAATATAATTTTTATCACACAATGGTGTAGTAGTTTCAGGTTTCGAGCCATCGATTTCAATACCTTCCTCATTAATAGTAATATTTTGTACCAAAATCGTTTAGATATTTTATTTTTAATTTCACATGTTTTTCACTCTTAAACCGTATCCAATTAATTATTTTACGTAAAAAAAAAATATAAAAACTTTGTAAGCAAAGTTATCGGTTTTAGTGACCGTATTGAACATTGTTCGTTCGCATCCTACAGATTCATATTGTATAACTATATGAAATGAATACCACTTTATATAAATATAAATGTCACACAAGATACACATGAAGACGTGAAAATGTCGGTTATCCTTTACCTATACATTAGACTTAATATATTATCGTTTTAAGTCTTTCGCATTTTACAGTCAAGCGATTTTACCTATACCCATAAAATTGATGGTTAAACAGTTTAATAATACTCGTCTGGTTTGAAATGTTACTTTATTACAATTGTTAATTAAATAAACCTTTTAAAAAATACCACACAATGATAAAACCATTATGCAGATATAATATATAACATACTAAAAATTTTTGATTCTTAATCGGAAAAAACATTTTTATTTTACATAGTCTGATGTTTCATTTATTTTAAATAATAGGCGTACGTAACAAACAAAACATAACCATATAAATTTATACTTTTAAATTTTAAATATTTATTTATATATAATATGTATATTTTTAATATTAATAAATTTTCGTTGGATTTTTCATCTTGTCCGAAACGTTTTGTAACCCCATGAGACTTTCTCTCACAGTTTACGCATTAAATTTCTCGTTAATTCGTTTGGTGGCTATAGCGGAAACGACAACTTACTGTGATGATAATAATGTTATACGCGTCCCCGTGTACTGCGATATGTGTCACAACACGTAATCACCGGCGTCGACCGCCCAGTGGTTTTGTCATGTTTTGACAGTTAGCAAACGACGAGAGTCGGGCGAGACGTTTTGTAATGTCATGGGCCGAAACACATATACACACATATTATGTAGGTATGTAATATCTAGGAATATAATAATATGTGGTTAATCCTCGGGACCGGAACGATAAGGTCCAACGCAGGAGTACGAATATAATTTTCACGAGTTGACCGCGAAAATGAACCACTGAAAACCTAAAGTTGATATGCAACACATTATATTACATTTTATGACGTATTGTCGTTACACGTCATATTGTGTGGGCGTAGGTCATAATACTCATAACAAATGTCAGAAATTCGTAATAATATTATGTTTGAAAGTCACATCATGTCTGGAAATTTGTTTTTTTTTTTCAAAAACGTTTCATAAACCGTTTAAAACTTCTGATACATTTTTTTTCTTTAAATGTTATGTTTAGAAATTTTTAGTCAAAAATAAACTTTAAGCTTATTTATTAATAATTATTTATCTTGTAAAACTACATTCTTCTCCGTACTGTTTAATTTAGTCTATCCATTCCATCTGATATTTAATTTTTTCTATGCTATCGTTATATTTCTGTTATTGTTAATATTATTTCCTTTATCAAGATTTTATCTAATAATGGCTTTTAAAAATTTTAAATTGTAATACTATCATATTATAATTGGCGAATAATTTCTATGCCAATAATAGTATTATGTATCTAATTTGTTCATGTATTATTTCACATTTGATTTGAAGCAGCTAAGAATGATGTAACAAAAAGTAAATAATAAACTAAAAAATAAATTTGATTATTTTCCAAAAATTTAAATTCTTAACTAAACAATTTTGATCTAATTGCACTTTGTAAAAATTTGGTCATTGTCTTGTAAAAATATGATTATAATGGATTTTAATTTTGAAAAAAATAATTATCAAATGTATAGTATTAGGCTAAAGTGGTTTATTATATATAATTATACTTGAAAAGATATTATGTGGGATATCTGAAAACATAGATAGATTGGAGAACTAGGAGGTAGAGACATATCAGATATACCTATTTAAAAGTAGAACACTTGCCTGGATGTGTTAAAAATATTATACTATATTGATATCGTTGTAAATATAGTAAATTTTTCAATTTTCACACATTCTTACTGAAGACTAAAATTCGATTCCCCTACTTGTGTCAGACCTATTGAATGACCGACCAACCCGTTATAATCCATCCGGTTAGATTAGATTAACCTATCAAACGATAACTGGTCAGGAGACTAGATATTGACTTTTGAAATAGGGTATAGATAAATTTTTTTTAACGTATAGTAAATTGCGTTCGCGTATGCCACAGAGAGAAAATCGCCTTAAAATCAATCCCGTAATATGGAATTGCGTACCACACCTCACATATGCCTGCAGCGTAGCAGATAGATCCATACAACGCTATTTCTTTAGAGCGATATAACAATATTATTATACTCGGAGCAGTCGTATACCTACAAAAATAATAATAATAACAAAAATGTGTACCTATACAACCACGTCCAAGTCCAGCACTATAAAATATAATATTCAAAATACACAATACATTGTATAAGTAGTAAGTCCTACATATTATTATATTGAAACGCAATATTTTCAAAATATCGTAAACAGAAACGATCGAATTGGAGTTCATTCGCGCTACTACTCAAAATATTATATCATCGGAACTTCAGATTTTATTATACGTTCAGTACTAAACTACAAAATATCGTATATTTTATACTGATAATCATACTATTTTAGTGCATGGCTTTATATTATACAACTGCACGTACAGAGGAATATAGACAGAGGAATTCCAAAATGAACAATTATTTACAAGAAGACCAGCTCCAACTTAAATACTAATTGGTTATGAAAAATTTTATAGTTTTTATGAATAATAATATAAATATTGTTACTCGCATTTATGAAATATTGTTTACAATAATTTTAGTAATTTTCCTAATTTTCTTAGTTTTCAACCAATACTTATAAAATATTATGAATATCTTATGAAACGTTTAATGAAATAGTTTAGTTAATAAATAATAAATAAAAGCTCATGTAGTATCTCACACGTTTAAGATAATATAAAAATTAATGTCAACAGTTTTTAGAATTTAAATTTTAAAAATTATTAAAAACAATAACGTGAATGTTTCACACGATTACAATAACCGTGATGCATAATATGTAACCTCAATTCACAGAGCACCAATCAAGAATCGTTTTATTGCCGGAATAAAGGTCGATGTTTCGTAATAATACTTTTAGAAACCAATTTAAAAATATTGTAGTATATCCGAATTGCACCGAAATAACCTCATGAGAGGTGACTCATCGAGTAAATCCAAAAAAAAAGATAAAATATATGTTTTTCTGGACACAACTCAGGTACATAATAATATTGTATTATATACGGCATACGTATATTTGCAAGCGTAATATTCAGCGTGCCCCGGTGGTATACCATGTACGATCGTGGACAATACATCAATTCCATCGAGTGTGAGTGCGCTTACGAACAATTTCAATGCGTACGGCACAACAGCATGTAATATTCATATATTGATTAGTCCGGAATAACCGGCGCACTCTCGATATCACCGAAACGCGCGCACACAATCATAATAATAATATAATATATTATTATTATTATATTTTCTGTTGTCGTCGTTGAGTCGCGTCACGTTGTCGTTGTCGTTTTTCTGCTCTGCGGGGACATGGGACCCGACATGGGAATTGCACGCGCATTGCCTGCGGCGTAACAGGCGATATCAGCTGTACATTATACTTACCCTCCGAACATAGTATTATATATTTCACCCAGCCCACAATACAGACCCCCCGTCGATCTCTCGGCTTCACCGTCTGCCGACCCGGTAAATCACCCGAGGAAACGCGTGTGGGGTAAAATTAACCTGGAATTCGTTGTCTTCGTGTTCGCCGAGAAATTCTAGGAAACATTTACTCCTGGCCGAAACATATCGAGCGAACCGAGATATTCTGAAATTTTATATTTTCAAATAACTTCGACGTGTGGAAACTTTGATAGGCAAATATCGAGTGCAGAACAAATAGTTTAAAGCACCACAGATTTTTCGGCATACCCACATATATTCCCACTTCACTCCTCTTGTCTATAATTATTTAATATCTCGTACATTATGAATATTATCAATTCACATCGCGTGTACTCTGTTGCTTTGTTGAAAGAATCGATAATATTATTATTTTGGTTATTTGAAAATAAAAATTTGATTATGTAGATGGGTACGGAACGTGAATACTAGATAACGATGAAAAATATGAAGATAAATTCAATACTAAAAAACATAAATTTTGCGTTGGTAAAATATTGTAAAGTAAATGTCGATATAAAGTCGACTACCTAATATAAATGTACGTGCTACAGCGACGCGTGACGTGAAGGAAAATCGTGTTTTACGTGATTATTATAATAATTGATTTGTGTCGTAGTCGATAAAAATATCGCACAACGCAAGACGTAAGTCGATGATGTTTAAAAATAACCGATATTTTTATAACTACGACAGTAATATAAATATTACATACATATCGGTCTCGTAGCGAATATGACACAATTTAACAATAATTTGTGTTTAAAAACCAAATAATATTAGGTTTCCGGTTTTGAACATTTTAATTATGAGTACATTGTGATTTGTATATACATGTATAAGGTAGGACTTGATCAAAAAAATGTTACGAGAAACACCGATTATAATAAGTCTAAACGATAAATATATATACCGCTAATTTTTAAACATTAAAACAAATTTATATCAAATTACCTGCAATTTTGTTGCCTCAATATTAAAGTTAATAACTAACCTGACCGTCTTCATTAATCTTCCCAACAAATATATCTCAAAAAGAAAACGAATTGGTATTTTTCGAAAATACAATATGTCTTGCTGTTACCTCCGTATGTATACTTCGGTTCCACCTGTTTTTAAAAGCATATCGTTTCGTGTTCGGTGTAACACTGCACCTTAAATCGTTTTATTAAAAATATATAGACCATTGTAGAAGTTCAGAACTGCGGTCGCAGCCACAACCGCGTTGGCAACCGATCTGTTGCGTGGTCGACGCCAAATAGTCACCAAGAGCTATACAAAAGGCGAGTGTACAGGTTGCGGTGATTATGATAGTGTTTGTAGTGAAAAACGATTTCATTATTTTATTGGCAAGTACCGCCATTGAACGTGTTAGTAATAATAGTAATTGTATTTCATCGATTATCGTTCAAGTATGAAATAATATTATGTATAGAAAGGGAAATCAAAATGCACACTTTTTGATGAGAAAACAAATTTAATTTTGATACCAAAAATATAAGAACGTTTCTAAAACTAAACTGAAACATTTATATCTTATTGTATGATACAAAAGTGTTTTGAGAAATTTAAAAATATATTATGCAGATAAAATATAACAAAAAATATAACGAATAGTACCTACATACTTAACAACGATCATTCCATTACACATTTTTCTATATTTTTATCAAAATATCAAATTATATATATTTTGTTTTAATTCAAACCAAATCAAGTTAGATATCTAAATTTGGATCGAATATTAAGAAATGTTTAGATCCTTTTACGAACTTAACTGTCCGTAATACCGTTATTTAATATCACCTACCATTATTATAATTTTTGTAATCTTAATTAAACGACAAATGATGTAAATATATGAAAATTATATCGAACATCGCTTAAGTTATATAAATTGAACTCAATTGCACTAATAGACCATATTATATTTTAATAAACTTTAAATTGATAAAATGATAAAAATGAGAATATAATATTTTGGTTCTCCTAAAACACAAAAAAAAGTTTTTATAAAAATATTGGTTTGCTTAGATTCCGTCTAGCGTTTCGTTTGCTTTATGTTTGCTCTACTGTAAATATTGTTCAGTAAAATTTTAAAGCCAAATAGCATTACATGCATAATATCCACTAAATGTATTTAATTTAAAGTTCAGAGAATTTATAAATGTATCATCATGTGGAATTATGATATTACCTGTTGCCAGCTGACCAAAACCTGCCGTTTTCCCACACAATTTAATGATATTATAACTAAGGAAATTCGTCTATTCGTTATAGACGCCTGCGTGAAAAAATAGATCAATTTTAAACAGTTAAAAAAATCACATACATTTTTTTGTACATACTAATGTGGAATTTTATGTTTGGAAAGTGTCTGTAATATAAATACTATTGTTTAATTTTCGTTTTGTGAATATATATTATATGGTAATGTGCTACAACAATGCACAACATGTACGATAACGATAAAAATTGCAGCGATTTTGTTTTAATTTAAAACTGAATTTTCAACCTACTTAACATCGATGGACAGATGATGAAAAGGGTCTGTTAAAAGACCGTCTATTTTTTTACTCTTTATTTACTCACTTTAGTTCTAATAATCAACGTCTGCAGCAGTTAATAAAAAATAAAATAAAATAAAATACCATTCACGAGTTCTATTATTACATAACGGTTCGTTGACAGTATAATACACGGGATACTTTGAGTCGATTCGCTAAGTATGATTACATTCTTTTTATCATTTAATGGCGTATTTTTTGATATTATAATTTTTGAAGTTTTTAAATACACTTAATTATATTTTAAAATAAAAATTGTTAATAGCTAACGACTATAGGATGTGTTGTACAGAGATAAACAAAACTATAAAATGTAAAACCTTCATTATCAGGGACTAATGTATAGATTTAGGAATTTGATCGTGATCGTGCAATTCTTTAAATTAATATAGTTCTTCAATCTTCAAAATTTAAACATATTGTAAATGACGCTATCTTATTTAAAGTAAATTTTAAAATATAATTATATGATTATTAATACATAATATACCATCACACATCCATCATTGGTTATGTATAAATATTATATTTGTCTATACTAAAACTGTCACCTGTTAATAAGAATTTATAAAATAACAATATCGGATCAATAATTGATATTATATAAATAAAATATAAAAATAAACTATTTCGGTCAATATTATATAGACAGTGATGTATCTTTAACTCATGGTTATATAAATTAATATCTTATTTTGTTAATTGATTTTTTCATGTTGTTATATCTAAGAATGTGATAATGATATCTATGCTCGTAAGCCTGAATTTAGACTAGAACAGATATTCAATTTCATAGAGATGGAATAACTAATAACTTTAAATGATCAAAAGTAAATATATATATATATATATTATATATATATAAATAATTTTAAATAGAATATTTAAGGTAATAAGTGAATAATTAATAAAATACAGCATTGGATAACGGAACATAAAAACAAATATTTTTATGGCATAAGAAAAATGCAATCATCCTTTTATCTATACAATAATATTATAAATATTGTATATACACTTATACGCGTATCAAGATAATATTGAAACAATTGTTTTGTTTTTATAATAATTTAAGCTTATAGAAATGAGTAAGTGACAAGGGTCTTAGTAGTTCACTTTGAAAGTATACTTAAATTTTTATTAAAAAAAAAAAAGTTGTTTTTAAAGTTTAGAAAAATATTTGATTTTTAATTAAATGTATGAATGTCATTAAAGAACAATTAAAAATTCTGTATGATAAAAAGTTTTAAAACTATTTTTTTTTCAAAGGTAAAGTGATTATTATAAAATGATACGATATTTTAAAACTGTATAAAATATTTTAAGAATTTATAAAACTTTTGTCAAAATAACAATTGTACATACTTGTTTTTAAGTTTGTACATATAAGTAAAAAAAAATATATTTTTTTCTTTTCGGAGAATAATAAATGTACCTTTACCTATGATAAACCATAATTATAATATACGAGTAATATATAAAATTATATGTTGCATGATAATGAACCCCACACCCAGGCTTCAATTTATGAAATGGCAAGTCAAAGCCTCCATCAACATTGAGAACAATTTTTTTTCATATTGTTTGATATAAAAAAAAAAAAAAAAGCGGGTAAGTGAGTATAAACGTTTTAAGCTTGAATTAAGTTCAGAGAGCATTGCTTAGTGCACTACATTACTACCATACAAACTCATAAACTTTAAATAACATAAATGTATCTTATTTCAAAATATGTAATTATAATTAATGGTTTCTGAATTTCGAGAAAAAATAAATGTTTAAAAAAATTTTCATATGTTAATGTATTTAGAAAAGTAAACATAGAAAAAGAGTTTGCGTCAAAGTCACAAATATCGCTCGAGTAATCAACTTAAACTGGCTACTCTACAGAATAATAGTATTTATACAAAATACAATATATTAATAATAATAATAATAATATTATTATTATTAAAATGAGCTGAGATGGTGGCGGCGACTTCAGCAGCAGATGACGACAACGAGTGAGCCTAACCTCCGGTTATTTCCGGTGCGAAACTGCCAAGGGCCGGAAACTGGCTCGCGATTCCCACCAAGTGCGCGACTTTAAATATTTTATTGTTATTTACTCCTCCACCCTTTTCTTCATTTACCAACCCATCCGACATCTCCATCGCCATGGCCCCGGGAGTCGTAATATTATTGCGTTTCTCTTGTGCTTCAACAGCGAAATGTAAATAAGCGCGTGCTCGCTACGGAGAGCCGACGTCGGTCCGGTTAAAGCCCTACGGTGGAAAATTAAAATTTAAAACGTCTCTCGTCCTATTATAATATTTTGTTTATTCTCGTCATACACACACACACACACACACACACACACACACACACACACACACACACACACAAACGCATATAAATACGTATGACAGTATATTAGTACAATAATTTATGCACATGAGTACAATAAATGATATATTGTAGGTTAAATACACTATTATAATTAATGCAATAATAAATATCAATTTTATATCAGTCAAGTAAAATTTTAAAAATAAATGAAGTTTATAAAATATAAAAATTAAAAAATATCAACCATTATCATAATATTAATAAAATATTATCATATATTTTGGTCTTCAAACTAATTGCATCTCAAAAATTAAAATTTAGAGAACAATAGGGATAATATTTTAAATAGGTACATATTATGCTGTAACTCCTTGATTATCATTTTCCTCTTTCATAGAAGGTAATTTAGTATGGTCTAATAAAAACATTCAAAGTTATAATGAGGTAATTCAAAAACATGTTAACAATAATATAAATTATTTCCAAAAACATAATTAGTTTTAGGGACAAGTGAGTATTTATCTTTCAATATAATTTATTTGTTTACTTATTAATTTCAAATTTACAAAATATAGTAGCTACTTTATAATATATTATAAATTATAATATTATGTTATTTAAAAAAAAATAATCGAAAGCAACAATTTATTACACCAAGAAACTTTTTACTTGTTAAGTTAATACTATTTATTAAAAAAGTTTTATGTATTTTTGTTCAATACGCAGAATGACTAATATTATAGTGTAGACTGTAGAGTGTAAATTGAATTATTTTTATCTGATAATAAAATATAAATTCTAGTTATCTTAGGTGTATTTATAAATATATTATATAAATGTCCATCGTAAGAATCTACAAGACATGATATCAGTTACGGGTTTTAATTATTTTTATAAATTGATACTTTTAAAAATGTATAACCAATGAGAGCACTCGTTTTATTATTATTATTTTATTGTTATTAATAAGTACCTGTATAGTATTGTTTTAATTGTGCATTTAAAAATAACAATATGATTTCTCATCGTATCATCGTGAATCACGCTACATTAACTACATTATAACACTGTAATCCGTACACGAAATGCATATACATTTTCGGGACGGCTATAAATAATTGTATTCACACACATGCAGTGTCTACACTGTAGACTCGTTTACCTCAATTTAATATGACACAACAGTCGAGTCGCGATACAGCGATGAATAATAATAATCGTCTTTTGGCTGCAGAGACGAAGCTACATAATCATTTCGTAACAGCTAATAGTATAAAATTTAGTGTGACAATCTGGAATGATTTAGAAATACGCTGAAAATTATTGATGATTCTTAAAGTTATTAAACACAACAGTCGCAAAAATTACCTATTTTATGTCAATCGTTTTTCCAAAACTACACGTTAAGTCATCTCAGTAATATTTTAATTTATAATCAAGAAAGTTTCTTTTCTCTTTTTAAATTTAATTATCATAATATATTACACCTATATAATATATTGATTATATTTTTATGTGTACCTACAATGTAGATCATATTATTTTTAATCTGTTGTATTTGATTACATATTTTGTATTGCTAAACCATTATTTTAACTTTTTAATGTTACTTATTAATTTATTTATTTTATTCACCATTTGTATTATTGTATTAATCACTCGCCACTGCGTAGCGTGGTAATATTGCAGCACTGTCCAGGGTAATCTGCGGGTTTGTCGACAGTAGGTTTTCAGAGACAGATTTCGTGGAATATTGGTTACCATAACATTGCCTGGATAGTATATAAATAGTGTATACACGATGTGCATTGCTATGGTTTTAAATAAAATCCGAAACGTCAGTTACAGTCTAATGGCAGTTTCGATCAATTCTGCTGCTGATGCAGTCGAAACGCGCACACGCACAATTTATAAGTGCATGCGTATTATAATTATTACACATAGTATCTACTACTATCTACGTATGATGCTAATGTAAAATATTTATACGTCACAAAAACAATAAACGATGACCTACCGATAGGTAATTATTTTAATCCGAAAATGCGTGTTAATGTAGTCTATTCATCGAAAAACTGTAGTGTACAATAAAAAATAGTTAAAGTAAATAGTAAATAGTTAAGTAAAAGCTAGGGACCTTTTAGTTCTATAGTGACGAATAACCATAATAATACACTGCATTTTATGAAACGACTGAATAATCTGATAAATAAACTCAACTTAAAAATCAGTTTAAAAATTGTACAAATAATTCGTTTGGTTCTAACGTATAAAAGATAAATAAGATACATGACAAAAAATAAATAAAAAATAGTCACACAATTTGAAAATATACGCTTAAAAATCATTAACTGCATACGTCAAACAGTTTGCTCATTATTGTTGTTTTGCCAATATAATGTTTTTGATAGAATTTGATATCAACGCAGTAAAATGCTAGTAAATCCGTTTCTCGTTCGTCGGTTTAGTGACGGTGGATCACGAGCAAACCCGTTAATATCTGTCTACGAAAAATTAATAATAACTAATCGTCAGTGACACGCATCACATGCAGTGTACCCAGTGGTGTATTGCTAAAAATATTCGTGGGTATACGCCTTCTAGATCTTAGGTGTCAAAGATTGAAAGATATACCTATAACATTGAATAAAAAAAAAATTTTTTCTCGCTTCGCTCGAATTCATTAACAACATTTATTCTAATTATCAGTATTGACCAGAGAAAAACTTTAAACAATTAGTACAGTCTAAGAAATTAGAATGGTTACTATTTTAATTTTACTAACTGCTAATAACTTAGTGATTAGTGCACTAAATACTAATCATGATTGCTAGAGCCCGGAACTTGATGCATTTGCATCTTTTTTTCTAATGATTACATTTGAGGCTCGTTTTTATAGAAATTTAATTCATGAAATATAGAATTTTATGGTACAGCAGTTATTATTTTGCATTTTTAGGGAATTTTATTCTTTAAGGTCATTTTTGTAGTATTTTTAGTGCATTTATTCATTTTTGAAAATTCTTAACAGGTATACGGAGCTATACGGTCGTATACCCGCGTATCGTCGTTTATTTAGAGAGTATACGCTAAAAAAAAAACTAGAGGAGTAAGTATACGCCGTATACCCCCGTATACCACCCAATACACCACTGAGTGTACCTACATCTATTTACGACCATCGACAATATTATATAGATTTTCGTAACCATAATAATATAATATTACGTCGGATATGTTTTGTATGTTGTATCTATATCAGTATTAATTGTCCGAAAAAAATATCATGAGTAATATTATTAGAAAACAATATTACACTACTGTGTTATCATTTTCGGTTGATTAGAATAATTGTTTATGGGATGAAACAAAAGTCTTTAAAACACCCTTAACGTGTTATTATACGACATTATTCACGACCGAATTTACGCTCCAACGACGATTTTACTATTATTATTATAAGTTCGCGCGTTTCGTTTTTTAATCCATCACACCGAGTTGACGTGCGCGTATCACGCCAGCATATACGCATATTATAATCGTACCTATATATACTTCTACCTTGATAATATAAATACATAGGACGGACGGACGGATTATCCTCGTAAATGATATATAACTATGATACTGCGCGCGCGTATTACAACCTCAATTAGCGTTGCGACATGACCATTTATCACTCGTCGGCCAAACGGACCATTTATAATATTATCATCATCGCAACACGTACACACACACACACATATTTTATAAACGATATATTACAATAAGAATAAGAATAATATATATATATATTATCTAAACAACCGTTTCTGAAAACTATACCATAGAAAACTGTATTGTTTGCACGATGAGCATATTGTTATTATTATAATAATATTAAAACGGCTTATACATTACATGTTATACTGAATACAGTGTGTATACTGATTATATAGTATATACGTTATTATGTGATTATGACTTTGGTAGTGTCTCGTGACTACGATACGTTACCGAACACAACATTATAATAATTGTAATAGCATCTTGTAATCACTTTAACTTATCGTATATAGAAAACAATATTTTAAATAGTTTTTTGTGATAATACTAAGTTAAAAATTTTAAATGTAGTAAAAAGTAACTAAAAAAAAAAATCTCGAGTTTATACAACGATGAATTTAAAATAAAGTTTACCTCGGCAAATAGCCACTCTTGGACAATAAATGCTTAAAAGTATTTGAAATATTTTTTTAATGTAATTAAATATTACATTTATAGGAATACTTAAATACATACACTATTCATGTTAAAAAAAAATGTAATTTATATATTTATAAAGTATATAATATGAACATATTATATTATGTTTATCACGTTCATAAAATTTTAAGTAGTAAAACATATGTTACATATTATTTTTAGTTATCTAATCACACATAAATATTGTTGTCTCACATGAATTTCCCAATAAAAAGTAACTGCATCTAAAAAAAAAATCAATTAAGGATTTTGAAATAAAAACGAACCTGTCCTGTCCCAATTTTGTATCTCAACGGTCTAAATATAATTATTTAATATACTTATACCTTAAAATGTCACTTAAATCAGTATACCTAATAGCGCGGCAATTCAGGTCATAGCACCTGCTTAGAGCGAAACATAACAGTTAAGTGGTCATAAATCTTTAATATTAATCCATATTTTATTATATTTTATTCACTGGCCAATGTTGGAAGTGAAACGATAATTTGAAACGGTTAGAATTAAAATATTCAATCCATAACAAGTAACAACATATAAAATAAATTATGTCAGTATACCACTTTTGATTGTTGCGTAATCACAGCAAGATTTGAGAACTAGTTTTAGCGGTGTATCATCTATTGCATACGTCCGTAGATCATCTGCTATAATTATTGTATATATTTATTTTTATTTTTAAAAAACATTCATACATTATGCAGTAAAACGTTATAAGATTATTTAATCTGCGAATTGTTAAATTTGAAAGTAGTATGAGTAGAATGACAAATCTTTAGACTCAATGTAGTTTCAAAAAGATTATCAATATCTGGTTAATAACGCATAGATATACTCGGTATTAATTCACAAAGTTGTAACAAAAAATTCTATTTTATCCTTTATGATCGTTCCTTGCAGTGTAAACTTTATATTGATATAGACCTAATGATGGTGAGTCTCTGAAGGCTTGTAGTATCCTAATCCTAAACAACGTACAAATATATGATTTTACCTCGACGAAAAAAAAAATAATATGAATATTTAAATAATTATTTATTCGTTAATAGTAATAATATTACATACATCTTATTTGACCACATATTAAGTTAAGTGAGTTGCAATACGTAGTGCACTAGTCCTTTAACACCGTATTTACAGGATAATGGAAGACACGTAACCCGACACTTGCTTTGTTGCTATGTTTTGTAATATATTTAATGTATAAAACTTATATAATATTATACCATTATTCCAATATCAACAAAACACTTATATTTTATTTTTTTTTTTTTTTTGAACCGAAAAAGCAAGAGATTTTTATTGAAATATTTACTTAAGATTTACTAAGAACGTGTTTGTTTGGCAGATGAAATTCTAGAAGACAGCAGTTTCAAGTTGGTCCATAAGTGCAGAATAAAAAAAGATTTATATTTTTTCGGTCATCACCTCTCGAGAGAACATCGTAAATATACGCTACCAAGTCATTCCTATATAGTACTCCATACTGCGGTTATATTATATTATGTGGAATTATTTATTTTCGTGTCTCACTCGAGGTCGGGACAGGCAAGTACGATCGACTTTGGGTATTATACTCTTGGACATATTTCGCGGAATTGCGGAGAAGAGACGTAGTCGGTATAAGCTTATCATTATACACCACAACGTACGGTTGTCTAAATTTCCACCTAACAACGCGTTATCATTTGGAAAATAGTAAGAAATACCATATCGTTTGTAGTCAGGCGCATAAGAAGAAAAAAGAGAAAGTGACATCTGAGCTGTAAAAGTAATTGAGATAATTATTACACGTTGATTTTTATGATGATAACGGATGACCGAGTCAAACCACTTAAATGTTATTGGTTTTTATACTATAAATGTTGCATAATGTGATACTATATTGGATGTAAGTATGTAACTTTAAAGGTTCTGCGAGAACGAGATATACATTATGGTCACTATATGGTATAAAATATCGTATAATATACATCTCATTTGGGGTATCATGTAACATTATTCGACAAAATAGCTGTATAGAATTCAGGTAGTAAATTAATTACCTACCTACCCGGTACACAGTTAACGCGTAATTAATAATTTTAAAATACTATATTTAAAATATATGCAATCATAACTGTAAAACTGTAAACATGAGATATTATGAATATGATTTGAATATATCATTTAAGTCAATAAACAGTAATATTAAATATAATAATATCTTATAAGGTATAACCAATAATATCTGTATAGGGGCTACTAGATTTTGTTTTAAAACACCAAAATAAATTATTTAAAACCCATAAGAAAAATACTTAATAAAATAAATCTAAAATAATACTTATAAACAATATCGTCAATATCATTAATATTGTTAAGACTATCCATTTTATGAATTTTATAATAAGAATAACAACCTTCAATGTTTTTAATGGCAATAAGAACTAACATGGATAAAATAAGAGATTATTGTTCATCTTATCTTAAAGGGATTCGATACTATGATTTTCTGTTTTTGTCTAATGCACGCGCGACATAGGATTTTAGACGGATCCTTTGCCAATCATACTAATTTATCTAAAGAAGCGATAAAAACTCTGAAAACAGATTTGAATTTGTCGTCAAGTCTATTTGAAATCGACTTTCTTAGATTTTTGATATTTTCCTCAACATTTCTAAAAAAATGATGTTAAAAAAGAGTAATTAAAAATTTCCGTATTTCAATTTTTGGAGAAGTTAATATAAAAAATTCAAAAATCTAGGAAAGTCAATTTCAAGTACACTCAATTAAAAATTAAAATCTGTTTTTAGAATTCTTATCGCTTCATTGGATCAATTGGTATGATTGGCAAAAGATCCGTCTAAAATCCTATGTTACGCATACAAAAACAGATCATCACGGTATTGAATGCCCTTAAATTGTTATTAAATCCAGTACCTATGTCCTAAATCAAGTCTTGCCGGAGAATGCAAATATCTTAAAAAAACGAATTCTTTGCTTCTAAATCTAATAAAATAATAATATAATAATAAATGTCTCACTCGTGTGGATTGTTACTATTACGTTATGTTTTTAAAATAGAAAGTGGCATTCGAGAGGGTCTATATACATATTAATTATGTGCCAACGGGTGACAGATTACTGTATAGTATATTCTACGATATTGTCAATATCTCATAATGTCATTAAACACAACGTGCAATATATATATATTGTATATAATATAATACAATATAGACGTGCATGTACATTTAACAATGTTACGTCGTTACACAATCGAGATCGACAATATCATTATAATATAGTCTTGTGTACACGCACTCCCGTGTCGCCGAATCCTGTAGGATGGAGACAAAGTAGGGTTTCAGTCTGGTGAAAAGATCGTGTTCGAACACTGTTCCATGTCTTATTTTATAAAATAATAAAATAAATATTGTAATTATATTATAAGAATACGCAGCGGAATTTATAAATAGTCACAGACGTCGAAGAGAAAATGACCGCTACGGAGGCGATACCGTTTATACAACATTAACAACACGTTGTGAATATAACATCGAGACAATGAAATGCAATAGCATTATACTTTTTCTTGGGATAAAATAACACCCACATATAAGACAATATAAGTTATCGAATTTTTCGTTATTTATTCCACGAGTGTTAATCCGAGTAAATGAGATTTGACTTTGAATTTTTCCAAATTATATATTAAATGTAAAGCCATTAGTTAAAACATTGTCTCGACTATACTATAATATATAAATAATTAAAAAAAAAAATAGTTAAATTATTCAAGTTTAAAATGTATTAAAGAAAAAAAATTGTCAAACTATTGAGAGATTTTCAAGTACCCACTAATAATAAATTCAAAATTCAAAATAATTATAATACTATTTATATCATACTTAAAAAACCTAATAACCTAATAATAAAAATATTTTTTTTTAAACAAGCTTTTTTCAAATGTATTTAAGTTGGATTTTTAATCCTATTTATTGGGTTTTTATCAATTTATTTTTTACAGTTTTATATTTTTATATTGGACATTTTAGTGGTAATTTATATTTAATTCGCTTATACAATTATGCCAAATGTGCATAATGTAATACATTACACGTGTTATATTTGAAATTTCATTTATTATAATAAAGAAAAATAAATATTGCTAATATGCATTATATTTTATGAATAAAATATACTTATTGAAAAATATTTTAAAGATATTGTAAAAAAATAATAAACTGAATGAGAAATGATGAAGACATATTTGTTAGAATTGTAAGTATTCAGTTATCAATGTCAAGGAGAATACATTGTTAAGAGAAAACATAAGACTTAAAAGGTAGGTACTTATAGTTTTATATTAACAGTTAATAGTTCGCATTATTTACACGTTAAATATGTAAATATTAATAATACATTTTATTATTGATAAAAACACAACTAGCAAGTTTTTGTATTGTATTAAGTTTAAAATGGGCTAAATCATTATAATATCCCACTATATACGAGCAGTCTATGAAAATAATCTATTTGCATATTTTAAAATATTAAATTATGCTTTATGCAATTTATACAAGTATAAAACCATGAATTTAGAATCAAGGTAACGATGTATATTTATATTTTTATCAGTGTATGAGTATGTATTATTTGTAGCTAATGTTTCAATATAATATATATTATATATTATATACAATATACATTTGCATATAATAATACTATTTTATTAGAAATATCATGCTTAAAAATCGGTATGATACATTATGTTATTCTTAATTACACATATTATTAAATACAACGTATCGTCCAGTTCAGGTTCGTTTCACCACCGTGGACGACAGGCCGATTATTGGTCTGTTAGGGATGGGGGTGGTGTATAGGATTAGTGGCGCCGGTCGGTCCGTCCACGATTGAAAGTGAATGCTATGCTAGCTGACCCGGCGCCGCGAGCCGACGTCGAGACGGCTCCGTTTTTGGGATGAAAAGACTGTTTTTCATTGGTTTTCCTACACAGTCACCCAAATGTTTTCATTTAATTATGAATTTATTCAAATTTTTATTTTTTAAATGTTTTAATATACTACAAGATAATATTTTTAAATTTTAAATATTATATTATGCACTATTTAAAAACTAAGGAGTGTCCTATGACGATACTAACTTCCGTTTTTAAATAAAAACCATTTTTTTTTTTTTATTATAAATTATAAGTAGATAATAATTTAAAAAAATTTTTATGTTTTATTCAAAATTCAAATGAGTATTTTCTCAGATATTAACATTTTAAAGATTCTAAAATTAGATTGTGAAATTACTGCATTATTAAGAATAAAAGATAATACACATGTTTGGTGAATTACTCTGTAAATAAACAAATAAATATATACATATATACATGCGTGTATTGCGAGAGGGCATATGAATTATTTCAAAACTCAAGAGCCCTCCCCCCTCCCAAAAAAAAGGAGTTTGTCACGATACTATATTAAGCCATACTACTGTAAATGGTACTGTTATTAATACCTACTAAAATTATAAAGAAGGAAAGGAAATCAGGTTTTTTCAATCTGTGGTACTCCTTCCCTACGGCGCTACTAAAAAATTATGCTAGTTTGAGAGTGTATTCCGATATTTGTAAGTACGTGCACAAATTATAGAAATTATTTTCCAGGAAAGTTTCAGAAACCCACAAAACCGGAACGACGTACACAAGTACATATTCTCGTTCTTTACCAGTCAGAAAAGAAATAGTATTTTTTTTTTCATAGTTTTTATTACCATTATCATGTTGTTGATATTTTTTTTATACGCACGAGTTAATTAAATAAAATCTGTTCTTGTTAAGTTAAATAATAATATACCATATTTATGATAATAATAATAATAATAATAAACTATAAAATATAATACATTGAGTAGCACCACTTGAATTGTTAGCAGTTAGCAGTACTAAGATGAGTATTATAGAAAAACAATTGTTTAGTCTTTCTATTTTTTTAACATATGGAATGTATGCAATTTATTGTATATAAAAAGGTTGTATTTGATCTCAATTTTGAAATAATTCTCTATAACCACGTCCGCAGTGAACAATTCAGTTTTCAATTGTTTCATAACAAACGATATTATATAAAACAAATCTCGCGACTCACCGCTCCGACATTGTTATACCGACTGTTATTTTCATTGATTTTTACTATCATGTAAAATCATGTATTTATAATAATTTTTTTTTCGTTCAAACAATAATAAAATAACAATAATATTGAAAAACGACAATGCCGTTTGAACTATGGACTACACTTCCGTTTCTCAAACCAACCGGAAATTCTATTTTTATTTTTATTTTTTTATTTGATATTGACTTTCCGGGCGCCAAGTCTGCATAATAACAATGAGACTTAATAACGACAATATTTATGATTCACACACATGCATAAAAAAATTACATGACTACTATGCTGCCAAATATTAACTGCAACAATGAATTCGTCTTCATCACATCCGATTAATATACAAGTCAAGCTGTGTCAGAATAGTTCATCAAAAACAAACAAACAAATAATTAATGTTGTGAGATATAAAAAACAACCCCTATAAAGAGTATAAAGTAATAAACTTTTTTAAAACCAATTATTTGCTGAAACTCACTAAAACAGATAGTAAGAAAATTGTTTCGGTACCATTGCAGGCATTTTATAAAATAATGTCTTTTTTAATACGCGTTCATGAAAATCGAATTTATTAAGATTAATACCTACATTTTTCAATACCGTTTTTGGCCACACGCATAATATTACGATATAATTCTATAAAATACTATACCTACATAATGTTGTATTTTCTTCCCGACCGTTTTTTTACTTCGGGATACTTACACTTTATTTTACTCGATATTTTTACCCGTAACCATAGCTCCAGTGGCAACCACACACTCAACTCCCACCCCGTAATTTATTAGCGTTCGTATTTCCGTGTATAAACATTGTATATAATTATTATCGTACACTTTTTATACAACTATTCTAAGGACTGAAAATTGGAATAGAGGTTCTTGGAATTTTCGGTTTCGTATCAGCTCTATTTGAGTACCTATTTATACTTCACCACTGCAGGTGATTCAAGAGAATTGATTACACCCATCAAAGAAAACATTAACATATTTAAGACTTATAAATTATTAAAATTAGATTTTGTAAAAAAATCTAACGTATAATATTGGCCTATTGAAAAATAAGTATTATTAAAAAAGTTTATAAAAAAAAAACAGTACACCGATTTAGTATAATTCTCAAATTTAAAACTATTGGATTTAAGCTAAAATATTTCCATGGTGTTAGCTAGATCATCTCTGTGGTGTAAACCAACTTGAGAAGGTCTATATGAAATTGAACACAATAATGTTAATTAAAGTCGTTTTTTGCAGGATTCATCCGGTAGATGTATCTTTTTCAAGACGCACTCAGGAGCTTGGGGCATTAAAAAGGTTATTTTGGGATGCACTCGTTAGAGTGCATTCATCATTTTCTCAAACACAGTCCATTTAAAGCGGTCACGACAAATACGATGACATTTTATTAACGATCTTGGGCTATGGACAGGTAATAACGATCATGACAGGTTATATTATATTATATTACTATTTCAACTTAGCTAACAATTTTGTCGTTATTCATTGGAATAGTCTTCCTGTTTTTGTCTAAAGTTACCATCCATCTCAATCGTTACATTAAGTTTGAAAAGAACGAGCATTAATATATTTTTAAGGATCCTAGTCACGTTTTGTATTTTTGGCCTACCTATACAAATTATTATGGTTTACCTTTACAAGAACTACGTCAGAAACCGATTGATTATCAATACATTTTCTAGAGCTATGACATTCGATGAATTTAAAAAAATGTTAATAATAAAAGTCGACAAAGGATAACTAATTATATTTTATTTGTTTATTTATCCATATATTTAAGATAAAGGAATACAATTGAATAATGTCAATTTAAAATGGTTGAAATGGACGCAATATAAACGATTCGAGAAAATTAAATATTCTCATCCATGATGATAATATTTTTAGGATTAGATTGAATGACAGTAAAGAATCGATTTATCGCTTTTCGTTTTTTTGTTTGACTATTATTATTGTTATCTATTATAATTGTTATATTATACACTGAGTGTAACAGGACTATTTAACAAATATAGTAACATTTGTAATGGAAATTTGTCAAATAGTCTTATTGTACCTTATAATATAATTAATTATAGTTTTAAAATTACCGTTATAGTTTAATTATCGATTAAATGAAAAAAAAAATCAGTGAATTTTATTTGTTAAGAATATCTTATTTGGCAACGCGACAAGAACACGTGAAAATTTCAAGATATTCTAGACTGTAATATAAGTATATAAATAATCCATAATATATTATCATGAATAGCGTGTTATGTATATTGAATGGAATATACAAGTTAATATTAAATTATGTAAATTTCAATTCGTAAGGTATCATAATTGATCCAATGTTATAATAACGTGCTTATTACCTATGTATTTACGGCGTTGTCAAAAAAAAAAAAAATTCAATAATGATTTAAATTCTGTTATTACATCACCATCATTAATACAGCGTGTGATGGAGTAGGTGCCATTTATTTATATATACCAGTGTTTTAAAACGTATACTAATAACGAGAAATATCTACGAGTATAATATGTGTATTCTGTTGTAATTTTTTTATAGTCGACTCAAAAAAAAAGTGAAAAGTGGACGAATTTCTTCGAATAGAAAGAAAGTGTACTTTTAAAAATCTTTTATAATATGCTGTGATTCATTCCGAATGACTAAAATGGTATGATCGGGCAAATAATATAGCTGTGAAAATATTATTTTTATAATATCAATACCTACATAGGCCATTATAAAGCTCTGTTTGTAGAGTGACACGTCATTTAGACACTATATTTTTAAGGTATTTTAGCATATAATAATTTATTCTTAAATATAATAATTATGAATTGGGGTAAAAAAAAAATACGAAATGTCATCATTGAATAAAGTAATTTTAAACTATTACATTTTTAGATTCTGAACGGAGTGATGAATGTATTGATTTTACAATGATGTGTGTTTTTTTTTTTTTTTTTTGTGTCTGACGACAACATTTGGAGCAGTAAAAATGCTTCGATTTTGGACTTCAGCCCCTCTTTGAAAAGGAAATCGAATCTAGTTGGTACTTTGGGGGGTCAAAAGTTAAAATTTTTCAATATTTTTTAAATGAGTCGGGAAAAACATAAAAAAAATGAGGGAAAAAACGGAATTTTTTACGCAAAACCAGTTTTCGACAAAATCGAATTTTTTATTTTGCTATAACTTAAAAACTAATAGATGAAAATACTTGAACCTTTCACCAAATGTTTATATTAGCGTTCTCCATACACAGTTAAATTTTCAAAGAATTTTGAATTTTGTTGAGCTATTTATAGACAATTGAAATTTTTAATTTTTTTTAGTATTTTTTTTTTAAATAACGATAAAAATTTTTTGGCCGGCCAGAAAATTTTGAAAATTTAATACAAGGTTTCTTATAAGTTGTTCTTAAAGTGATAAAAAAAAATCCGAAATCGTTAGTCACAATTTTTTTTTATAAGTGCTTAAAGTTCGAATTTATACGAAATATGTCAAAATTGCGAAAATTGGCAAGTAATTTTGTGGTTGAAAATTCGTAAAATTTTTTACTTTTATAACTAAGTTTTGAAAATTTGATACAAGGTTCTCCATACATTTTTCTTCAATTATCTGTAAAAAAAACTCTACTGGATTCAGACAAAAAATTTTTATGAGTGTTTGAAATTTAAATTTTTACAAAACCGCGTTAAATAACGGTTTAGCCTCAAACGATTTTTGATATTTGTTGTTATTCAAACAGTATAAGTCGTAAATACTTGAAAATTTTACCAGTTATTTAGATTGCCATTTTCTTTACGTGATTTGATTTTCAAAACATTTTGACTTTTTTTGAGCTATTTATAGACAATTGAAATTTTCAAATTTTTTTTATTTTTTTTTTATAAATGTTGATAAAAAAAATTTAGGTGGGACAAATTACTTGAAAATTTAATTGAAGGGTCCACATAACTTGTTCTAACTCTCATTCAAAAATTATAAAAATACATAGGCACAATTTTTTTTTATTAGCATTTGAAGTTCAAATATTGACAAAAATTCGTCAAAATCATGAATATTTTTCACTATTTGGTAGTTAAAAATTTATAAATATTTTTCTATCAAAAGCTAAGAATTGAAAATTTAATACTATGCTGTCCATAAGTTAAGCTTAGAATAATTATAAAAAAGTTTGAGGATTGTTCAATTTAAAAAAATTTACGTGTGTTTAAAGTTTTAATTTTAATTTGAAATCAAAAATACACGTGTAAAATAACTTTTAACTAATAAATAATTTTCGATTTTTGTTATTTTTAAAAAATTACTTGACTACTTCCTTTTACTTTATCTTGAAAAATTTTTACTTAAATGTTTGAATTTGTTTCAAAATAGAATATATGATATAATTTAAATATAATATATCCTAGACTGACAAATCATCTCCGTTCAGAATCGTTTTTCGTATACAATGATACCTATCATTGCATTCAAATTTAACCTTCCCTAGTCTGAGGTCCATCCCACCCCCTAATGTACAGCAGAGCGATACTCACTTACCCGCTTTTTTTTTTTTGCGTATTTACATATCATTATAAAAATATAAAATGTAACAACTGCTGTTTCTACAGTATAAATATTAATCTTAAAATTTTCATTTAAATATTATAGTTGAAAGAATTTATTAGGGAGTAAAGAATATGCATTTGACGTTATTTTATAGTTATAAATTTAAAATTTCATCATTAGGTATACCTATATAAACAAATATTTACGTGGCATGTTACATTTAAATCTATTTTTGATTAATTAATGGAATCGGATATGATAATATTTATACGATAAATTACTGTCGTTTGTTTGTATGATGCTATTTTTTTTATATTGTACGCGTAATCTAAATACTGTTTTACTTGCTGAAAATATCCACAAAATTATAAAACCGTCATATTATCATATTATGTATATGTTATAGGTATCATATAGTATGACAATATGTGAAATCGTAAGTAATGGATTCGTTCTTTTATTGTGACTATCGAATTATAGTCAGTAATATCAGATGACCAAGTTTAGAATAATTTAGATAGTTTTTCAAAAACTTGGAAAATATAAAAGACATTAAAAATATCTAAGTTTTTTTTATCAGAAATAAAACAAAAATAAAATAAAATTCCACGAAGAAAAATTAATTTTGAAGATGATGGAATTTAATTTTTGTTAAATACCACCAAATAAACAAGTCGAAGAAAAAAAAGGTGAGCAAGTGGGTACTGCTGTATTGTAGAAATGGAGAGTAGGTCACTATAATGAATGTGTTAAATTTGAACGCAATGACAGGTATCATTGTATACGAAAAACGATTCTGAACGAAGATGATTTGTCAGTCTAGGATAATTAGTAGGATATATTAAATTATTACCTATATATTTAAATTGAAATATATCGTAATTTCACTCGATTTTGAAAAAAATTAAATTTTATATGCTCATAAAACTAATGACGCTAGGGTTTTTTTTTTAATTATTTGTAGAAAAACTTATGAAGAACCTTGTATTTGGATTTTTAACTTTTAACATATTTCGTAAACATTTGAACTTTAAATGTTAATTATTAACAAAAATTGTGACTAACGATTTTTGATTTTTTTTTTTTACTACGATAGGTACACCTTGCATTAAATTTTATAGATTTTTTGGATAGCCAATTTTTTTTATAGTCATTTCAAAAAAAAAAAAACTTTGAAAAATCGAAAATTTCAATTGTCTATAAATAGCTTAAAAAGATATTTTGAAAATTTAATCGTAAATAGATAACGCTAATATAAACATTTGGTGAAAATTTCAAGTATTTACAATGATTTGTTTTTAAGTTACAGCAAAATAAAAAAAATCTGATTATGCGCAAAAATTCCCGTTTTTTTGTTACTTTTTTAGAGTACCAACTAGATAAATTTTACTTTTCAAAGAGGAGCTGAAGTCAAAAATCAAAGCATTATTTATACTCAAAATCGTGATGACAGACACAAAAAAAAAACATACATCATTGTAAAATCAATACATTCCTCACATCGTTCAGAGTATAAAATACCCTTATATTCCAAAACATATAATTATTATGCACACCAGCTAAAATAAAAATAATAAAGTAACAATCATATTAATGTATATAAATCATTGAAAATAATCCACATTATTATAAAAGTTGCAAGTGATAACAATAACTGTTGGTATTTTTTAAGTGCATATATAGTATGTACAGTAGTAAAGTTTGCAATTATAGTATGTCTAGTAGTTAATGGATGTGTATTATGAATATTTTTTAATAAGACCGACATCGATTATTGATACTTCAACTATTTTCATAAATATACTGATGCTGATACAAATTATAGTGATAGTCGATAATTATAATAGAGTTTCGTTTGCAGTGAAATTGGAATTATTGATCCGCGAAATAAATTATTACAATAATATATACACATGCAAGGAAACGTTGTTAGAAAATTTAATAAAACTAAAATAATAAATAAAATGCAATATAATGTTATACATTTTTGTCTATATGAAATCTTATTAGTTATTAATATAGTTGCTATAGTTATTGTTAGAACTAATATTTTGATTTTTGAGAGTTGATGTAAAACAATATAAAAATTTAAAGAATTTTAACATAAAAATAACCAAAAAACGAGGAAAATATACGAGTAAAGTCGACATTTTAATATTATACATGTCAGACTATAATATGTTAACCTATAAAATTTAGTAGCATAATTTTTCGGAGTACAATGATATTTAGATTATTAAAATATAATACTTTAAATAATATTTTAAACGATTAAATAATGTCAGTATGATGTAAAAATGAACTATTTGGAGAATTTATGATTCGACTTTATAGTTATTTTCAGAATTATAGTTATTTATTAATACTCGTATAAAAAAAAAGACTAAACTCAAAGAGTATCGAAATAATTTTTTTTAAATTAATGATAATGTGCTGCTTAGAGGATTTTTATGATTTATTTGAACAAATGTTTTCGTTGTCTACCGCTATAATAATAATAATAATAATAATAATAATAATAATAGTAACAACATAGGGATTATGTTTAAAATAAATATAAACATTTAATTTTTAGAGGTAGAGTGACATTAGTCGTAAAAGTATAAAAAAAAACATGAGTTGTGTTGAGTACGACAAAAATTTGTGTCTTAAATAATTGTAAGGTAATCTTGAAAAAAAATCTAGCAATGTAGCACATTATAACGGGAGAAAATATTTCATCCACGCGAATTGTTTGCTGACTTCGACTAAACTGCTATATACTAGTAATAATAATAATAATAATAATAATAATACATAAAGCGTCTGAATAAATCAAAAACGACGTACAATGCATTTACATATCGAGTTCTGGTAGTGACAATACTATAAAAAGCGGATCGTGAGTGTAGCGTAGGTATATGCGCACCAATCGAATATCTAACACGTTTTGTTATATTTTTACACATACCACTTTGGGCCAGTTGTACTAAAATAGTTTAAACTAAGTTCAAACTAGATTTTTCTTAAACTCGGTTTAAGACCAAGACATATGTTTTACAAGACTAGTTTAACACTTAAACCTAGTTTAAAAGCAAGTTTTGTTAAACCACTGATATTGATAGTTTAAACTAGGTTTTGCAATACTTTTACCATGGATCCATTTATTTTTATATAATATAATATTAATAATTTGTGTTAAAACAATTTTTTAAGTGAAAATTAAATAATTACAAGTATAGTACCTATTTATATATTAAAATATTAAATAGCGCAAAAATGTAAACATTAATATGCAGTAAATCATTTAATTTATAAGGATAATATTTTATATTTTAAAAAACTCACTGGCTTTGCATAATTTATGTACTATTTGCTATTTTATTTTAATGTATTCCAATAAGGTATAAGTCCACTAACCGATTTGATAAACCTATTTTAACAATTCGTAGTTTAAGCTACCATTGAACAAAATGGCAAATTTTAAACTCAGTTTAATTTTTAAATCAAGTTTATTTAATCTCGAATAGAAACCATTGTGATACAACTGACCCTAAACAATTGGTTTTTAAAAAACCTTGTAAGTTGTAACTAATATATACCTATTCCAAGTTATATTCTATGAACTACTTATGTCGATGTATTCCTAATAAATGATCATTAGTGTGGGTGTAGTAAATATCATTAACATACCGAGAAGGATGAACTCCGTGTTTAAACCTCTTTATCACCAGGCAGAAAAATACTTTGTTACATCAAAGAGTCTAAATTATCTTTTGTTTTATTTTAAAAGCATATTAATAAAATAATAAATATATATTATATACGAATATACTATGTACATTGATTAAGTCTATTATGCACGTGTACAATATATTTTGTGATTGAAAATTTTTTTTATTTTTCACTCAATTATTTGACGATTCCACCTAATTACATATTAAATAGTACCTACTTTACTTCCAATTTCTATTCGGTAAAATTATTTGAGTTGTTTGTAGTATTTACAAGGGGACAACCGGATAAAATCATTTTTTAATTACTTTTAAATAATCAAATATATTGTACCTTAACATTCTTTGAACGTTTTAATTTTTAAATCATATTTTATTTTATATATTTTATATTCATAAGGGAAAATAAAAATACAACTTCTCGTTCACTCGTACATGATATAGAGAGTTTAAAATTTTTTCAGAATAATTTTAATTGGCAGGTTGTTACTTCCTACAGTTTTTAGAATTTTAATAAGTAGTTTTTGACCAAAATTGTGATGGAGGTCCCTTAAACGACATTTATTTGCATTTGACTTCTAAATGTGTACGTGAAAAAGTGCATTGTTCGGCACCGCTACTTGTTTCACGTCAAAAAGAAGTAAGTTGACATATATATTTATTTTTTAATACGATCACAGCGTTTTCGAAATATTAAACATTATAAAAATGCAGCGAGTCGAGAGCTCGAAGAAAAATCTCGAGATGTTCACAACGCATTTTTATAACGCAGTAGTGTGATGTGTGTAATGGGGTGTATACACAAAAAGTCAACTCTTAAAAGTAAAAGATAAAATCCTTTGTAGAACTGTGTTCGCATTCGAATTGCAGCGCAACAAAAAATGGGTAAGTGAATAAACGATCGATGGTAAGCGTAATTATTATACATATAATATGATGTCAACACAAAAAAACATACCTTATACTATTTTAAAGCAATACGAAATATTATATAATTATTATTTTATCATATTGAAATTTGAAAAATATGTCTAATCTACTTACAAATATGTTCTATTTAAAACATGAGCACGAATAATTTAAAATAGTAAACACGAAAAATTGAAAAATTATTTACTTTAAAATTTCTTTGTGTATTTATACACAATATAACTTATTATTAATTTTACAAAAATTTGATATAAAATCTTTAATAATTATGAGGATAACTAACGTCATAAATAAGTCATTGAACAATAAATAGAATTATCTAAATCAATAAAGTACAACCACAGAGGCATATAATAACTAAGTAAAAAAAAAAAAAAATAGCGAAGAATGCATTGATTATTAATCTAGTCTATTATATAGGTTTGAATGTAAAAAAATTACACTGTTCATCGTAATTTTAATTAATAATATTAAATTGGTGTAATATGATAAAATATAGTCGTAGAACGTTCGGATATCAAGGAAGGTCGACAGGATTGAAACGCGAAACTTACAGTACAGCGGCGTGTCGGACTATGTAACATCTCAAGAGACGTAACCGAGTTAAAATAATGTGAACAACCGGTTTTTGGTAAAATAAAAAACATGAATTACATAAATGAAGAAAACAAATCGTAATAATATTTATAGCAAAAAAACGGATCGATTGTATTTGTATTTTTTTATAAGTTTCTTTTTCTTACCACCACATTTTTAGAAAAAATTTTAAGAAAATTGTGATGTGGTATTAGGTACGTGGTATTGCGTATTTCGTTATAAACAAATTGGTTATTTTGTGCCGTTATCATTAAATAGCCCATTTTCTCAACGAATGTTAATGTTTTTAATTTTTTATTTTATATAATTTTAAATTATTAGTACAAAACGTTTTTGAAAAATATGCTATACTATACTTTACAATAATATATATATATATATATATATATATCCTAGGCTGAATATTATTTTTGGATTTTTGATAAGTACGTAAATACCTCAAGATAATAATTAGTTTTGGTTTTTATATATTGCATTTTACATATTTTTAAAATATAACTAATTATAAACTATAAATATTTTATTCGATTTTATACATCAAAAACCTCAGATAAAAAGTTTAAAAAATCGATAAACTAAAAACATATATGAATATATAATATATATAATGTTTGTATAGTAATGAACTTAAATTATGTACAAATATAGTTTCAATAAAAACTGAAGATGAATAAGAAAACGATAAGTGATAAAAGTTTATCTTTTTTGTGCTAACATTATAATATTATTATTATTATAACCTATAAAAGATTCGTCGAGAATTAAAAAAAAAAATTAACATTCTCCCATCTCGAATTACTGGTTTTCGGGAGACAATGTGAAAAGATGCGCTAAAACTTCTGAAGATATTATATATACAGTAAAATGCGGTAATCGTCAGAATACAGTGCACTATTAACGTCGTCCTACAGCAGTTGTAGTTGTAACTGCAACGATTCGATCGACGAACGAACACATCGACAGCCAAGTTCATGATGGCTACCACGATTGTGGTGAGTATTATACTATAACTGTACTGTCTATACTTATTATTTTAGTTGTAATATTTACTTACTTAATTATTGGACGCTTCGCCGATTTTTGTTCCTGAAGACTCTTGAGAGATGATACACCGACCAAATGGACGGCAACGACCAAAAAATATTTTGTTTCCCTTTTATCTAGAAAAAAAAAAAAATATATTAAATTAAACATATGAAATATAGTTATTATTATCTTCATATTATGTACTGTGATTATATCGTTATGAAAACGGATTACTTTTAAATACAATATGATAATACATAATAATATATAAGGTTGGGATTCTGAAGTACTTTGTTGTGTTAACCGAAATTAAACAATGTTCGATTTATAATATTTAAAAGTTTCATGTATTTTTCAATAAAAATTTAAAATTTTTAAAATAATAATTTTAAAACATTTTAATACTGAAATCAAGGTTCTTACATTTTTTTTTTCAAAAGGTAACTGTATAACGTGCTAAAATTTTAACCAAACAAAATAATATTATTTATCAATCGTAATTTTTTTATGTGAAAATCATGATCATGAGTGGCGATGAAAAATTACATTTTACAGATTAAAATTCATTGAAATTATGCATTCTTACAATTTATTTTTTAATTTAAAAAAATATATTTTTGTCGTTAAAATTTCTTTATAATAAAAAATAAATAAGAGCATTTTATATCTGCAATATTTTAAATCTTAAGGGCATAAAAATATTTTCTGGGTCTTTTAGAGAATTACATTTACAACCATAGTAGTGTATTATTTAGTTAGGTACTCGTTTACATTTTATTATCAAACAATAAGTACACTTCGTGGTCCAATTTACATGCCTGTTTCACAAAGGTCTATTTTTTTTATTTTTTGTGTTTAAGTAATGAACAAATACACAAATACACAATAATATACAATATTCACTATAAGAAACTATTATTAAATAATAATAAATAAATAAATATTATGTTTGATTCGTCTTTAATCTTATGTAGCTCATTATTAATTACATTATTTTATAATTAATTTAAATTCCACGTGTACTTATTATTTATATTTATCATAAATGTTTAATATTTTGAAATCAAAAGCTTAAAATATTTATTTTAGAAATTTATCTCCAAGTTATAACTATTTACAATATACTTATAAATATTTATAATGCTACAATTTGATTTAATTAAACTTTATAAATTTATTTTATTAAAAACAATATGCTTTATTTAATATATTTATTTAATCATATTACGTATTTGGTACATTTTGAGTTTGTAATTACTAATTTTAAATCTTTATATTATTCTTAAAATAATTAAATATACCATTAAATTATAGATTGGCAAATTAAATAATAATAGTCGGAAAGAAAGTACTATAAAATTGTTCAAAATTAAAAATAAATATTATAATTTTTTTTTTTTTTTAATTATTCGATTGAATAGATGAAAACCATAAATATGTCTACCTACAAATCGTTTTATAAATATAATATAATATTATGGTTATTAATTTAGTTTAAAAAATTATAGTTGTTCAATAAAAAAAAGTTGTCATAATATTACGGCAATAAATTTGAAAAATTTTAACTTAAAATATAAAAAAAAGCCTAAAAATAGTAAGTAATAATTAAGAGGTATTGACAAAAAGAAGATTTCTGTATAATATGAAGTAATAACATACGCTGTGTACTCATAAGTTGACTTAATTGAAATTATTTTTTACAACTAAAAATGAATGCAAGTGTCTACTCTTAAGCTAACCTACAATTTTGTCTTTTAGTTTCAAGCAGTCGTCATAGGACTTTTTGTTGTATCCAGTACAATCGCAGATGTCATACACCTAAAAAACGCCAAACCATGCCATAAAACAGAATCCCAAAAGTCAAATAACTTTGGCGATCTTGCGTCGGCAACCGATAGTCATACGAACGTGGCTTACTCCCATCCTACCGCATTCTCGTTTGGAGAAAAGTCATTCAGCCTATCATCTACCCCAGCTCCATTTAAATACGGAACTCAACCAACCCCTGCTCCGTTCATATTCAGATCGCTGCAATCTACACCTGTACCATTCGCGTACAGTGGTTCGTCGTCTGCACCAGCTTTGTTATCGCATAGTACTCAGTCCCCTCCTTCGTCGTTTGAGTTCAGTTCAGTGCAATCTACTCCAAACCCACTAACATACAGTGGTCTATCATCAGCACCAGAGGACTCGTTCAAGTCCATCGCCACATTCTATTCTCATTCCACTCCTTCTACTTTCGCCATCGAGTCCCAGTCCACCCCTACACCATTCGCGTTTAGTGATTCGTCATCTTCTCCAGTAATATCAGTTAAGCCTTTCTCCACATTTGGATCCCAGCCCACTCCTGCTCCATTAGAATACAGCGCTTCATCATCCACACCAGAAAACTCGTTTAACTCCATCGCTACATCCTACTCTCAGTCCACTCCCTCTCCACTCGTGGTCGAATCTCAGTCCACTCCTGCACCGTTCGCATTTAGTGGTTTTTCTTCTAGCCCAGAAGTTTCAGTTAAATCCTATGCCACGGTTGGATCCCAGTCCGCTCCTTCTCAGTTCACGTATTCTCAGGGAGAATTCGCTCAGTCCGGAGGATACTCTGCACCATCTCCAGCTCATGAAATTACCATCAATCGAGAAGTACCAGTACCGTACTACGTTCAAATTGAAAAGCGTATCCCGTATCCAGTGCTAGTGCGCGTTCCACACCCATACCAAGTAACTGTTGAGAGGCATGTTCCATACGCAGTTCGTGTACACGTTGACCGAGCTGTGCCCGTTCCGAGCCCGTATCCAGTTGAAGTAGAGAAACGTGTTCCCTATCCGGTCGATAAACCAGTGCCATACGAGGTTCGTGTGCCCGTTGACCGGCCATACCCAGTAAGCGTGCCATATGAAAAACCAGTGCCATACGCGGTCGAGAAACCAGTACCTTATCCAGTTCGTGTTAATGTCGACCGTCCATATCCAGTCGAAAAACCTGTACCATACCCTGTTGCCGTCGAACGTCCAGTTCCATATGCTGTTGAGAAACCTGTGCCGTATCCAGTCGAAAAGCCAGTCCCATATCCTGTTGAAAAACGAATCCCGTATCCAGTAAAATACGAGGTGCCAGTCAACGTACCAGTTCCCGTCCAGGTCAGGGTGCCCGTGAACGTCGACAGACCAGTACCGTATCCAGTTGAAAAGAAGGTTCCGTACCCTGTAGCAGTGCCGTACGAGGTCAAGGTCCCAGTACCCGTTCAAACCCCAGCTCAACGTTTTGCCACTGTCCACTATTATCAACAGTCACCGATCGTCGTGCAGCAAGGATCGTATAAGTCATATGCTCCCGGATCGACCGTAGCTCCAGCCACTGACAATATCCTCTACCAATCTTCCTTAGTGTCTGGATCTAGACAGACTGAATCTGATAACGCTGGATCTGACTTTATCAGATCTCAATATTCTGGATCAGGCCTAGTTAAGGAGAGTGGCTCATATGGTTTCGGATCGACCGTAGCTCCAGCTATTGACAATCTTCTCTACCAATCTTCCTTAGTGTCTGGATCTAAACAGACTGAATCTGATTACGCTGGATCTGGCTTTATCAGATCTCAATATTCTGGATCAGGCCTAGCTAAGGAGAGTGGCTCATATGGTTTCGAGCAACAGTCTTTCTACGGTTCCTCAACACCTGTCCCGTCATCAACAGCTGGATATATAGCATCATCGTCTTCACCTCAGTATGAATCGTCTGACTTTGATTCAGTAGCCCGACAAGTTTCCGTCGGAGGATCAGCCAATGTTGAGTCTCAGCAGACCGATAATCTTGATGTTGGAAAAAAATAAATTTTCGAAATGTTTTCACTACGACACTGTCATATTTACTTTTCATAAAAGCTATACAATATTATATTATTATATTTTAATAAACACGTTCTCTGTATATAATAAGTATAAAACGTATAATTATATAGTAGTTTCTTTATTTGGTAATCATGTGGCCCATGCTTTAAAAAAAAAAAAAAAAACACCACAATATCGAGTCAATACCACCCCACTGAAGTTTATTTATGAAAACCAATTTCTACTGTGTTTACTTTTTCGAGGTCCTCTGTGTGAGTTTACTGGTGTGAACATAAATGCAAACGGAAGTATATTTACAGTGCCAATTACTGCCACAACAGCCAAACTGTGTGTTTGTTTTGAAAATAAAATAGGTGATTCCATGACAAAAAAAAAATAAATATCCGTTAACCACGTCCTAAGGAAAGACTATATTGTTTTCCTATTCTTGGTTCAATAATAAAAATAATAACCGGCGAATCCTACACTTGGTATATCATAGAATGCATATAAAGGTAAAAGGACTATCATCATGCCAATTTAGGTCTAATTTTTGGGGAATTTTTAACAGAAGAATTGTTATTTCATACATACAACCATTTTCCATCATCATTCGTAAAGTACTAATCATATTTTTTTTTATAACCACAATTCAATACAAACAAATTGGGAATATTTTTAAATTTGGATACATAATTAACTATAAAAATGTATAATTTTATTGTTGCTTTTACATTTAAAAAAAATGTTATTGATTAAGTGACAATACTGACAACCCACAGATAATATACAATGATTTCATAAAATCTGTGATGTGGCCAACCTATTAGTATAGTTTTATTTTAAAATTACTGAAAAAATAAATATTTAAAAAACTCAATATAACATCTAAAAAAAATCTCATATATTTTTTTCTATGCACCTTACTTTTATTAAGTTCCAATTGGATAAAAATAGTTTATGAAGGATTAAGCCAAAGATTTAACAGATATATACTAAAATATGTTGAGGGTTTGTAAGTTTATTAAAATGTTTTGTATACAAATATTTATCGGTGACACATGTATTTAATGTCGGGTAGAGGTTATAGGGTAGAATCAATTTCTTTGAGAGGTACCGTATGAATGCACTAATATTTACAAACCATCGTAGTATTGTATTTCCGTTTTTACGTGTAAAAACAAAAAAAAAATATACAAATATTAATACTAAATTCAACCGATCGATAACACTTTACACGCCACGACTGCCAGTAGTTTTAATGCTCTGCACGTTTATCGCACACGACTTGCGTCAAATATTGTATAATATACCTATTATGATGTCCAAAATAGACATATTTTAACGGTATGAACAGGTTAGGTTAAGTATAAAGAAAAACGTGACGAATTTAAAATATTCAATATTTCACTTATATATTGTAATTTGTAATAATAATGCGTTGAATTTTTTTAATTATTTTATATCAAACCAACGACGTCAGTTGACACAACATCTTGGTGCATTTATTGAGAAATTTTCTACAATTCGACTAGTATAATAACTATATAGCTTTATATTCTGTAGTGTTAGTAATCAAACTTGTATGCGCTGATATAATTATTATATTTTGTAGGGAAAACAACACTCATATATAAATGGACAATGACGACGTGATGCTTAATCATCTACTTATTCCACACGACACTTTCACGTCATAGAATATACTACTCTTATTTGAATCCACATATTGTATATTATATATTGTTATATTATACCTCTTGTTACCTCATAGTTGTTATGGATTCCATGATATAATATTTTAATTTTTCTTATATAACAAATGATGAAGTGAATGTATTAATTTTTTAGTCTCCTGTATACGATTTTCCGAACGCATATACTTCCCCAGTGATAGATTTTATTTTAAACATATGAGGAACTTTGGTGGCAGTGGTGGCGCACTTTCACCCCTTAAGGAAAACCGTCGTAATACACCGATATCTGAATTTAAATTTTACGGTCATTTTGACTTTTCATCCGTTAGACGAGGGTCGAAGCTTTCCGCAATCATTTATATTTCAAACAACCTCTTCGATAATGCATTGACCTATACGGCCATATACCTCGCTCTTCACTACGCCAATGCATTCATATATATATATATATACTAATAAAAGTACCATTTTTGCTGTTTCGGATCGTATAATAATATATTATTTTTAAGGGAAAATAAGGATTGAGTGCCCCCGACAATGTTTGGCATTTTCCGGACTTTATACATCTTACAATGTGATGAATTATGCAATGGGATGGTCAAAAATATTGTTTTCCCGGTGGCCACTTTGATTACGCGTAAAATATTAAATAATATTACACATTAAAAAAACGATCAATATTTATAATATAAAATTATTACCGCATCATCGTGTGATTGTAATATAATTATTACATATATAATAGATATAATAATAAATACATATAATATATAAAAAAAAATATACGATCAAGTATATTACTCAAAATATGTTGTTTGAGATCTAAATATCTAAGTTCCATCTTAAAATTTATTAGACGCTAAGCTATAATAACCTTGTAGATAAATTAATTAAAAAGTTTAATAATTTTCATTAAAACTTTGAAACCAAAAATAAAATGAATTATTTTTTTTTATATCGAATACATCAATTCAAAGTAACGTACAAGCCCACAAGTATACATGCCGTTGTTAGTCTTGTCTTTATTGCGTGTTATTACATTTTATTACAGCCATTAGGACAATAGAAATCTAGTTGACTTTAAAAAAAAATAATAATAATTTTAAGTAAATTTGCCTCTGATAAACTTGAACTGAACAAATCCATGGCACAGAAATTGACTAACAAGTTTGTGAACTTAGTTTAAATGTATGCTTATAAGAAGTATTTCATACTTTAAATTAATTTTCAACGAGGTTTAATACGTTTTTCTCCGGAGGGTGTTGGACTATACATTCAATTATAACATTATTAAGTTACAAATGTGAGGTTGGTTTTTCTTCTCTATCACTGCGAATATGATCGATCTCCGCGTTGTACTTCAGCCTGTACATATAAATGGGATTTTCACCGGATGTTTCGACGCCTTGTTTTTGCACGAAGTATTCCGCGAAATTCCGTAATATACCAACCCACCAGAACCCATATAACAATATGTATTATAATAAGACGCAATACTCTGTAGTGGATTGCCGACGAGTCGCACCTGGCTTGAGAGGGATCGCTGATTTTTTTCTTCCTTCTCATCTCTCAAAACCTATCTCACGGTTTCTTTCACGGCCCTCGGGACGCCACAAAGTTTATCCACCGCCACCTCATCCTTTTCCTAATCGACACACCACCGCCGTCATTGCTGTCGTCGTTCCATCATATTATTATTATTATTATTATTATACGTACACACAAACACAACATCTGCGTGAACAACCGCCCTCGCGATCGCGGGTGCGATACTGCATTAAAGCCGTATACATTATTCATCTTCGTTGTATTCACTCGTGTTTTCATGACCGTCTAACTTTATAAATAATAATATGTACATAATAATATTAATAACAACAGACCAATAATAATAATAATAATGTTACCAAATCGGGTGTATAACAATATTATCACGCTAAGGCAGAAAGCGAAATTAAAAAAATAGTGTTGGAACCGGATCCGATATATATGCGATTTGTAAGTTATTGTTCATTCTCTTCTGCTTATAACTTTGTATTTTATAAGTATTTAAAAAAAAAATTTCACATCTTCCATAAATTATATGAATCGTGGTGAATTACGGAAAAAGTCCACATTTTATACTTTTACGATAAAAACAAAATTAATACATACATGTATATTATGTTGAACGCTTTAATTTAAGAAAACGACATGTTAATTTTTCTCTTACACTTGTTATTCAGTTCCGAAGTATCCAAAGCTTATATCGAGTATAAGCCATAAAATTTTGGTTAAATTTGAGAATTTTAATTTTTAAACTATATTTTAAATTCTTACTAACATTTTTTTTTTCAGGATAGCTAATTGCCAATTAAAACAAGCTGAACAGCTAGATTATGTTAAAATATTCTCTAATAATCAAAAACCTATTAAAATATAACAATTTTTATTTAAATTCTGTATATTTAAAATAGTATTTTTAACCATTAAACGTGCACATTTTTGAGGTTTCTAAGCATATGAATTACTTTCAATATAGTTATTTGGATGTAGTAGGCATAAATATATTAAAATATCAATAAGTTAGACTTAATTTTTAGATAAACACGAAGTCTGAATTATTTTTGTATATACAAATTATTTGTTTTCTATCACTATATTATAATATTCAGGTCTGATGTTAATGTATTACAACTTAAATAAATAAAGTACTGGTCATACAATCCAAAGTCCTCCGTTTGATTTAAAATGCTCCATAGTTTGTTCAAAATGTTGTACTAAAGTACTAAACACAGACTTCTAAATACCAATCAAAAACTACATTAAGGACCTATTGGTAAGCTTCTTCAATCATTAATTAAACAAAGCAAGAGTTTCACAACATTTCAGATTGAATGTCAGTCCTAACAGACGTAGACTCTTAAATTATCTTATTTATCTTTTCTATTATTGTGAATATAATTTATCTTAAATTATTATATTATTTTGTATAAAATTAATGTGCAGTGTAAAATTCGCTATGTATCCAATAATATTTGGTATACAAAATATGTTCAAAATTATAAACCTATAACTACAGTTTAGACGATTAATGCCAGAAAAACTTTAAAAATAAAAGATAATAATAATAAAAAAAAAAATCATTAACACGGTAATTTACGCTGTACGCAGTATCAATCTATTTTATCTTTAGTACAATACTGCTGTTGTATCTTACAAACTTAATATTTTACTTTTATTACAGTATTATTATAATCATAATCAATCAAAGCCGTTATTATTCAATCTAGTGAATTACTCAAAATATCTCAAACAGATTATCGTTTCACAAATGATATACGAAGAAGGATTGAATCATTCGAACTATTAGCGTATAACACACACATACAAGTCATACCCTTATATTATATATAAGGCATACTTATTGTAGCGTGAACAATAGCTACGAGCACACGGTTTAACGTTAAGCTACCTCTATAAATTAAGCAGCTTTAAGTTTTCGTTAAGCAATTCACACAAAGACGTTTTAGGATGGTTTTCCTTAGACATGTTTAGACTTTTTTCAACATTATACTTTGTATTATCATTTTATTGAAAATACACTGTCTTCGTCTTACGGCTGTGTGCACGTAGCAAATTTGAGCTCAGCACTATAATACGCGTTTAGTTCAGTTAAGTTTGATATTAGAATTAATTTAATAAATATAAGATTTCAAGTTTACAATACTGTCTGTGATATACATGAATCTTTATTTTTTTCAATACTTTAATTTAAAGTGTGTCATTAGCATGATATAGTATTCACTTATAAAAAGCAGAGTTTTCTAGTTGAATTATCTTAATATTGAATAAAAGTGATTCATAATAATATAAAATTCACTAAACAAATAATAGGTATGCTATTATAAGATCGCAATCCACATCGGTGATCGTTTAGAACGCATGGACATGAATATTTTTTAGAATTTATTTTTTGGTGACTGGGCGTGTTAGTTTAAATTGTTAATATTTTTTTTAATAATTATGTCCACGGCGATTACAGTAAAAATAATAATAATAAAGTAAGTAACCAACACACACAAGTACACGTAGTAACAAATAATACGCTCCGCTTGTAACCATCGACGTGTTTATATTTCTTGTGTTCATCATTGTAGTCTCAACCGTGAAACTTTTTACAGATAACGCTTAAACGAGTAACTATGTACTGTAAGCTTTTTACTGCGCACGTTCACCTAACAAAACTCGCTCAACGTACATCATGACGTTGTTTGTTCGTACAATGTAGTATTATCATTACATTCGCAATATCTAAATACCCACGATACATCATATTTTAAGTATACAGATTTATTTTTTCGAATTCAAAAACCAAGAGAAAACTTCGAACAACATCGACGACTCGAAGCACGAAACCGCGAAAACGTGCTTACGCGCGTTACAGTATAGAAAACATGTATTATACTTTTATAAAATGTATAGGGTACCGCGTAAAAATATTGAAAATAAAAAAATTTTAGGATACACGGATGACTCGTTTAATATTATTCACTCATAATGTCAGAAACAACATAATTCCTTATTGTTCAATAATATTATATAAGTCCCTTTATGTCAAAAATATTGACAAACATTATACCTGTAGTGATAAGCTGTTTTGTATCCGTTTTCATTCAGATTTCGATTCTACTTGAATATCAACAACTAAAATATTATAATTTAATATAATATACATTATAATAATACGTTTTTATTGCTATTATTAATATTGCCATATAGATACATTCGTTTTAATTCCCAATACGTTTTTTCGTTAGTATAATATATATCGGTTCTGAAATCAAATATCGATTTTAACGATTTTTATTTTCAATTTTTACATTCCAATTCTCAATCATTTTACATAGATACGCTAAAATTATGTTGTCTTGTGTTAATTTATTGTTATTTAAATAACACAGATGTTCTTTTATAGTCCTTTAATGATAAGTTAATTGAAAAATCAGGTAACTTATAATTGTATTAAATGATTTTAGCAATATAATAATTAGTAATTTAAATATCTATAAGGGTTTCAATTGAAAATAAATTATCAAAAAAAAAACTTAAGTCTGGAAGTATATAAAGAGAATATAAATTTATTTGGTTTCTATACTTTTTCAATAATCAACCTAAGGTTAGAATTGTCTTGAGTATCATCCGCATTACCCATTCGTTATTGTACCAATCCAATCTCCACATAACCAAATAGTCCGTCGTACCGGTAATATCAGAGATGAATTTTTTACGAACGCCATTCTAGCTAATGAACTGTATGAAGATAATTTTACAATAAATTACAAAGGATATATAAATATATTTTGTATAAGGAACAATAATCGTATAAAATATAAAATTTTCTTTTGTATTGTGACGTGTATTGATCACACGCGATAATCCATATTGTTATCAATATCGCTCGCTTCTATTCATTGATTCCGATTATATAAAAATAATAAGAGCCCACCCATCTCCTTCGGCTAACATCGTATTATCGTTTATCTGTTTGACGTTTCTCGGAAGTCATAAATGAACCTTCAAAGGAATTGTTTAGATATGTATATCTTATGAAAAAAACACATTAATTTTGTATTAATGTCTAACATTTTTTACCAAATAATTTTAACTTTTATTATTATTATTTTTTCGTATTATTTAACACGTATGTTACTTACATTTAACTACCCAGACGTAAATTACGATTATAATAACAACAACCAAATAATGATACATATGCTTTACATGATCTTCCTTTCTTTTGGCGCGATAAACGCATACTAATTATTACGAATATCACTCGTTATTGACAGAAAAAATGTTTTGATCACAAAAATTAATAAAATTATATTGTTTCTATAGATTGTTAAAAATAATTATGACTGACATACACCAAACGAATAATGTTTGATTTTTAAAATTATACACTAGGTGATTCTTTTAGTTAAGAACCTTATTATGTTTATTGAAATTTGATTAAAATTAAAACTAAATAATAATAAATATATAATAATTATAAAAACATAATTTTTAGTATTTAATTTCCTCAGAAAGTATTAACACTGTGTAAATATATTAAAAGTCACTGCAAAACTATATTTTTGAAAAAATAAATTATATTTCTTACCATTTTTTATATAGGTAATATAACTTTTTGAAAATATCTTATTTCAAAATATGAAATTACAAACGTAATCTGTTATTCATAAAAGTAAAACACTAAGAACGATAAGAATAAAAAAACTTCTAATAATTATGTATAAAATACATTTTTAAAAAGTCGATTTGACTATATGAGTGTTTTTCTAATTACACAAATTAATCGTGGAATAACTATCAGTAAATCAGTATAGTATTATAATATAATAATAATACATAATCTTACTGTATGCGCATTTTCTCTAGTCACTCGGTATGTAATTTGTGTAGGTACAATTGTACTAACTGCAGTTTGTTGAACAAGAAAAAATAAAATATTATATAATATTATTAAAATTGACATTTTCTGGTTAGAACATTTAGTTATTTAATACAAGTGGTGCACGTCTTATTTTTCACACTCGCTAGAGTATTCTGAAAATGTCGGCTGTCATTTTAGCGTCACTATTTATAAACGTTTAAAGCGCTTATACTTATTTTTATTTTTTTATTTATATTTTATATATTATTATGTTATAGAACAGTGTAGAATAGCGCAGAGCAATTTATTTTTCAGAATATAATACACAAACGCAGCCACTTCGATCCGCTTATTATTGAGTCTATAGTATTACAGATTTTAATCACTGTTACATATAAATATAATATATTTATATACATATATTGTATTGACAAACGATTTTGTAACCGTTCAAAATCTAAAATGATATTTAAACAGAATACTATATAGGTTTTCGGTACAAAACATTCATAAGTATGTCCCACGCTGTGAAACATGTCCAAAACAATGGAAAATACTGTATAGTCAGTAAATATATTATATGCTATATACCAGTAAAAGAATAGATTTGAATATTTAAGAAAAATATATTTCCATATTGAAAATTGAAAGTTTAAGTTTTTTAATGACACCAATATTCTATTTGTGATATCACTAGAATTTTGTCCGATCGATTAACGGCACTAACCTTCGACAGAAATAAAAACCAAAATGTATGTAACAATAGTAGACATAACGAAAACGGTGGTTGCCAGAAAAATAATTTTGAAAACAAAAGTTATAATTATATACATTCACATGGAGAAAAGCAAGCCGAAAAAATATTTTCGTATCGTATATTATTATTTTAACAACGCCTCCGGCGACTGATCAACTGATATACGATAACAATAACATACGAATATACGACGTTACAAGCGCCATTATTTCGAGAAACGACGCGACCTTTATCTGCCATTGGCCTTATATGCGCACAAATATTATTAATATTTTGTTTACTTTTCCGTCAAATGCCACGCGTCCTGCGTTACAATGTACATAATAATTCAAGGCATATAAATTTATAATATATAAACATACGCTCAGCCCGATTTACCAAGCTTGCTTATTCCTATTTTATCGGGTATTTATTGATTTATTTGAATCTTGATTTTTCAAATTTTTTAAACATATTTACATTCTACATGTTTTAAAGGAATAATATAAAAAAATACGAATAACATTCTTGTTTTATTGTGCATTAACTATTTTAAAAATATTTATGTATCAATCTTAAAATAAATAATCCGAAACAGTATTTGAATCACTAAACTTATTATGTATACTAATAAGATCCTAAGATGACACAGACAATCTAAGTTAAGTTAGGCCATAGTTATGTGGCCATTCAATATAATTAAAAATTCCAAAAATCAGAGTTTAAAAAAAAATATGTTGGTCAATAATTGTGTATATTATATACACCTTAAATGCCTTAAATCCTATTGATCTTGTAGCTGAGGAAACAGTTAACATATTATTTTGCTACCACAGTGTTTTATAAATAAAAAAATATTCATAAAAATACCTTTCCAATTTCTTATAAAATATAAATACTGTTGTTATGTTCAAATAATTTTAGTATTATATTATAAATTTAAGAATTTTGAAATCTTATTATAACATATTAAAAACAGTATAAAAATATGCCATTATTGTATTGGTAAGTCTAAGAATGTTCTTCTATCACAGATATTTTAATATTTACATAGAATCTCTGAAAATTAACTTAAAATAAAATATTATATTTGTAAGTAGAAAAATATAAATATTAAATAGTTAATTTATAACATATCTTTGGGACCTAATATAATAAGTAATAACAATAGAAAATAGATGTTAATGCGTTTTCCATATTTTTATTAAGTCTAATTTAATACAGAACATGAAGTAAATTCAATATTTCAATATTCTCTTTTTGCATCTTTATTCGATTTTTACGTTCTTTAATTTCAAATTATATAATTTAATTAATATTAATCATGCTTTTAATGTATACTTAATTGATTCAAATTGGAATTTGCCAATTATAATATCAACTAAGAATAATATGTAAAATTTAAAATGAATATAGAAATTCAAAAAATCTATTTGTAATATGTTTCCAAAAATGTTTATATAATGACTTTAAGTAAGAAAAAAAAACACTTAAAAGGAGTGTTCACTGTTAACAAACTATTTGTTTATATCTTTAACCCACATGTAACATTATAAATTGTCGTTCAACATAACCTACATTCTTGTGTTGTAAGCTTTAATATTATAGCTTTAGAACGACACAATATTAATTTTTAAACATTGTCTAAACATATTTTACAATAACATTTGATTGGTCAAAAAAAACCAGTGAGATAATATAAACATTACATATTACATTTTAATTAATAATAATATACATTTACTAGCTATTATATACCTAACCATATTACCGATATATACCAATATTATTTTAGAATTATTTGATATATCAAAATCTAGTTCCCTTCCAATAACTTAGGTTTTATAGTTTAGTATTTGTTTCCAACGAATCGATTACGAAACGATTTGTAAAAAAAATATTGAATTCGAGCTATTTGATTATTTGAAAATATATATGATCCAGAAAACCAATTAGGGTCCAAAAATTATTATACTGACTTAGATAATATACATAGATTATGTAAGAAACTTAGGAAATTGGAAAACTTTTTGTTATTTTTAATCTCATATATTTTGATACGATTTCTATAAGTGTATAATTTGTGCAATTTACGATATTTGAAATTATATCGTCGTCACTGAAATAATAATATATACCAGTAGTTTGGTGTTTGAACGCTTTAAATTTTCTTGAATGCTTACTGGCTTAATTTGGAGTCATCAATTTATCGGCGAAACCCATGTATATACATAGATTATTATAAACGATGTCAGGCAATCGCGTGGAAATGAGATAGGAATACCTGCGTCAACAATTGCCGCTAACACTTCTAATATAAATAGCTTCATGATATTTTTATACGGATTAAATGTTTGTCATTAACGAATACCATCACAAGAACAATAATAATAATATAATAATACAAAAATATAATTATAATGGCCTATGGGAGAATAAGTAAAAAAAAGTCCAAAGAATACGATATGTGGTATATAATAGGTATTAGTTATAGTTCAAAATTATTGAATATATATCACTGTAATTTATGTTTAAAATTCGAGTTAGATACTAAAATGAGTATTTTTCTATAAATATAATATATATATTTTTCTATATAGTACCTACTACATTTTATCAAAATTAAAACTACAGATAATAAATAATGTGCATTTTATAAGTATTTTCAAATGTTACTGTAATAAAATGATATGATGAAGAATGTCGTTTTGAGTTTTCAAAATGATATTAAGTATTATAATTGAAAATAATTATTCGTGAAGACGTAAGACTTCTAGATTTTATCGCCAATTGCACAGGAAACTATGACGACGAAAACGAGAGCGGTGATGAGATCAGATGATATTGAAATCTAATAGACAATGAACACGGATATAGCGACATTACGTTTAAATAATTAGATAAAGATAAAAACAATTTTCACTCGAATGAATATTAAATTATAATGGTGTCACTTGCAGTGAAAAAACATGCCCGTCTACAACTATTCAAACGTCAATACAAGACGTCTATGACACGTACCATAATTACTTATACAAAACGATGTATTATAAATATTTGTAGGTATATTCAAAAAAAATATGTAATAAATATTAAACTGCATGTCATCATCTTGTACATAGACAAATATGCTTCTATAGCACAAATTTGTCTAAGCAAATAAAATAAAAATAATAAAATGTTAAAAAAATAAGTTCGATAAATAATAAACAACCGTACGATCATTTGACTGTCGGTATTTTTATGTTGCATTATATTTTAAAACTTTACTTCAAAACATATAATACAATTTATACTATTTTCGTTCAAAAAAAAAAAAAAAACCAAAACAGCCCATACAGCAATATATAATAATTTTAAAGTACATCACATCAATACGTAAGTCAAATCTATATGATTTTGAATTTATTAGATTTTTGGATAATAATATTTATGAACGCGTAATTTTATTGTTTTCAATTGCTTACATTTGTATACGCTATAAAGATAATACTATTAGATCTGTACTTTTATATTAACATAAAATTATATACGGTAGGTATAAGCATTTTGATATGGTGATATGGCTATATGTATGTATAAAATGTATAATAATAAAATGTTTATCGTTAACCCCATATATGATTGGTGCGATCAAACTTGACATGTAAAGCAGTCACATTTAATTATATTATATGATACATAATTATAAGGTAAAAATACGTGGTCACTCGCAATATAAGTATGACTTTTATTGTATACATGGGTTTATATATTATTATAAATTTATTATATGAAATTCTAATTGTTAATCGAAATGCTAAGATATTATACAAAAAGAGCGTTGAAGGATTAACGACAATAAAAGTTACAACTAAAATATAATATTTCTATAGTCGATAATATTACTGTCATGTAGATTTTTGTTAGAGTTATAAAATAAATAATAATGATGTGTACAAAATCCAACTGAAAAACTTTCCAGACGATATTCATTCATGAACAATAATTATCGGTGTTCAAATATAACCCTTTTGATTGCTTAGTTATGTACCAATCAAACAAACATTCCCATATTATACTGTATTATACGATACATATTTTACAATAATTTTATATAAAAAACAGATAGAAAAACTCCAATAAAAATATCCTCATTAGATTGTGGACAGTATGTCAGCGTAGTTTGATTATAAATTTAATTAGGTACAATTTCATGCATTAGGTATAGCTAGGTATATAATAGAATACTAGATAGTCAACTATAACCAACGAGGTTATATTTAGTAAAATATTATATACGTTTAATCAAAACTTATGAATTTAATATAATATTAAGTCAAGAGTCACTAATGGGTGGCTGCTTAAATCACGCCTGTCACGTATCATGTACTATTATCATATAAGCTTATTGTGCAAACTGTACAGATTGTTTATTTCAAATAAAAATATAAAAAAAAAAAAAAAAATATAATATTATACAGCAATAAATGCCATTCAAAATTAAAATTAAGTGAGATATAAATAATAATCACATTATTACTAATCTAAAAATAACATTTTATTTTGGATACTTTTGACGTTGATGACTTTAAATGGTTAAATTTTAAACTTACACGATACTTTAATATGAACAATTTAATTTATACTTATATTAAAAGAAAACAATTCTTAAAACTCATCTATATAATATTTATATTTGTATAATAACCGAAAATATACATTATATGTGAATTATTTATTTTACTGAGTTTTCAAAATGTCACATATTTTGAAACATTTAGTTTATATTTTCATATTTTTAGTGCATGCGTGTGTACGTATTTCATGGTTTTATGTTGCATTAAATACACAGTCTTGATAACAATATGTGTGTGACAACTGTAAACAATTGAACTCTGTTTTAACAACCACCAAACGGTTATTATTATTATTATTATTATTATCATAAAAATAAACGTAACCGCTATGATGATGATGGAAGAAACTTATACATTATCTGATTTATAAAGTATGGCCAACTCACTTAAGTCACATTCGTAACTCATAGAAACTTTACTTAGACTACACTAATTGCTCTAACCGAAAACTTTTAGTTTAGAAAAGTGCCTGTGGTTGTAACTTAACCACCCGATATAGTCGTATAATATGATAAGTTTATAAAAATAAAAATACTTTCCATAGCCAAGTTTGAATTTTCACTCATAGAAACTTTGCAAAGCTAAGTATTATGGTCAACTTTTATCGCGTACTCATTATAAGTGCATCAAAATAGAACAATGCTGTTGTGACATAGTACAACGAACTGCTAAGTATATTATATTTCCGATAACCTGTCAGCGATTATAATTTAATTTAATTTAAAAAATATACATATACATATAATAATATAATATAATATTTAATACATAAATTTAAATTATTTACCGATTAATCGTTTTCGAAACTATAAGCCTTTAAAGTAAAAAAGTTAATGAATAATTTATTTCAACTTTGTCAAGTTGGACTGTGTTGATAATAATACAAAAATAATAAAAATGTATTAACTTATAAGATGAATTTGTTTATTGTGAAAATTTAAACCTAAAACTGATGTAATTTAAAGTATCGTTTTTAACTAGGAAAATAACATTTATAATAATAAAATAAAAATGTTTAAAATTATTAGGCAATAGTTAATTTTATTTTTAAAATCGATAACTCAGCTTAGTTATTATGTATATTTATAAGTCGATTAAAATAAAATAAAACTGTAATTCAGACTATTTTAGATAAGTACCTTAGAATTGTAATAGTATATAATGACCGTTTCAAATAAAATAATAAAATAGGTTCATTGATCAGATATAAGTTTAGGAAGTTTAACTATAGTTAGAACAATTTATATAGTCATTTTATAACGTATAAATGATTTTGCGTTACTCCCAAGATTTATGATTTAAACAAATAATGGATAATAAGATATATGAGGATTTTAGTTATATTATATACTCAAATTCTAGAAAATATAGGAATATATTTTTGTAGTAAAGTTTTAACTCTAATATTGTACGGTGACCAGAGTAGTACCATTATTTAATACTGAGTGGACTAAAGTACAAAACATTGGAACAAAAGTATTTTTATCATTGAGGTAGACGCAGGTTTTGAAAACTGTTGAGTACTCCCCACGACCCCACATCAGGTTAAATCGAAACAATTAAACTACATATTGTATTTAGTTTAAGTGCGTTAGAGATATAACAGATGATATTTAAACATTACATTATGGATAGTTAGACGATGTGTTTGATTTTGGAGTAGGGTGGGTGGGTATTTTTCAGACATTCTAACAGTATGATTAAAAAAAATACTGCCATATTATAATGCCCTGTATTTAGTTTTAACGTCCTAAAATTCTTTCAAAGGTGAAAACAAAATTGAAATATTTTGAAAATTATTTAGTACGTTTGCTTTTTTATCTTTACGAAAAATGTTGTTCATTAAATTTAATCGATTAGAACTTAAAATGTGTATCTAAAATGTGTGTATGATTATATTATGTAGAATATTATATAGAATATTCAACAATGTTTATGTATTACGTAATCATTATTAATGCAATGTATTTCTAAATAAACCAAAAAAATAAATAAACTGTATGTAGGTATTCATTTTTATAGTTATTTTAAGAAATTTAAGAAAGTCACTTTAGAATAACTGATATAAATTTACATGAAATAATATAGCATAGGAATATTTAATTTTAGCCTTAAGGACTCTAAACTCAATTTTGCACAATAGCTGGTGTAATTAAAAAATATTTCTCTTGTATAGTGTATATATACACTATACAAGTATAGTAGGTATTATACAAGTATAATAGGTATTGAATTATAAAATAGCATCATAATTAATATTATAGACAAAATAATAATATTTCGTTGCTAATAATAGAATACGTAAAACACTAATAACACTAATAATCAACAAAAATTGTAGGTTAACAATATTCTTAATACTAATTTAAATATGTACCTATGCTTAGATTGGGTCAGTATTTTTTACATGATATTTCTCTGATGTAATTAAATTTCATGAGCATTTGCACATACTCGTATTTTAAAATCATGAATGATTCCACATTTTAATTTTTGAAAAATTGGACACTAAATGGTTAAAATTAAATATTGTTCACATTTTGAGGCTTAAAGCTTCGTGTTATGTAATCTAAACTTAGCAGACAAATTCAATTATTCTAGTAACAATATAATTTATCTTATTGATTAATCTTGTTTAATCTTGTAGGATTCGTAACAAAACGAAATTATCAAAATATCAACAAAATGTGTAGATTATTATAGATATTTCATATTCTATCTATTATGATTATACATGCAAATTCGCATTTCAATAATTAAGGGGAAAAACAATAACAAACATAATATCATTGTTTGTGGACATTTTCAAGAAATTTGAATACATTTGAAGAATATAACAAACAACCAAACTATAGGTTATGAATTTTTTTTCGCTTGATAAGTCACTAACACATTGTGATATAATATATTATAATATATAATATTATTATTTTAAAGCACTATTATACTAGAACCTATTAAAGTAGAACGTTGTACAAATAGCTAACTATTATTATTTTTTTTTTTATGGATTGTTTGTCAAAATAAAGACCCAATAGTGGGTCAGCTATCAAAAAAGTGACACTTCCAGCTGCAGCACAGGAAATTTATTTTCTATAGAATAACATTCGATTAGTTTTCGCAAAGTCACAGGCGCGTGTAACAGACGTTATTTGAAGGTTATGATATAATATAATTTTGTACTTTAAACTGCCAACGCGCACTAAAACTTCGCTGTCTTATCAATACGCAAAATCATTAGTTTACGATGATATACAATAATGACACCGTAAACACGTATAATTCGATCAGATTGACGATTAATTTAATGCGTACCAGCTGCAGCCGTGTTTATCCTTATCGGTATTGTACAAGGATGTTACGATATCGACGACGTTAATCGTAGCGCGTGTTATCGCCACGGCGTGTGATCCCCTTACACGCCAAGGATTTAGGTTTCTCAGAACAGAAAATATATTAATCACAGCAACTGCATCTCGGGCTATGCATAATATAATGAGTAATTATTAAATCACGTGACACTTTTGAAGACCATATTATTATTATTATGCCATCGAGCACGGGGATTATGCGTTAACGTTTCTGTTCGGATTCAATCAAACGAGATGGTATGGAAGTATTTTATTAGTTATTAATTAAAACAAACCAAATGATTATTAATTATTAATGGATTATAACATTTTAAAATCATATGATATTAAATTTGGGTAATATCATTGTTTATAAAAACATTAAGCATACCATGATGATAAGTTAAGTGTACGATACTTGAAAAAGTTATCTAAATACAGTATCTAGATATACGATACCCAAGGTACTGTATCTATGATACAATACATATACATATTTTTATAATATTTATTTTAATAAATAATTTTAATAAAAAATGATAATTAATTGTATGTTTACGTCAATCAATTATAAATGAAAATATGGTAGGGAATTTTTAAATAGATAATGACCTCAAATACTGGGATATAACATAAACATTTTGAAAATAATATTTAAATAATTTCGTTTATATTTTATTGTAAATTTGTTATTCAGTAAACATTCAACTTGAACCTTTACACTTCATTTTATATTACCTATCAATTTTAATGCATGTTGACATTCTCAAAATGTTACAAATAATTTTCTCAAAAATGTCTCATCATAAACTATTACTAATAATAATAATAATTTCCAAAAATACGTAAATTTAAATTTTTAATTTTCATTAGATATTGAAATATATTTAAACAATCGGTAACTGAAATATTTAATCAATTCAAAATAGTTTTAAAAAATACTAACCTGAGGTCATTTCCTTGTAAACATTACATAATATTTTAATATTATTTTTAGAATGAGAATCTTCTGAGTATAGGCATATTATGACGTAGATATCATTGAATTAGAATCTCCCAACAAGGTTTTAATTTTAGGTTTAGTATTAATAAATACATAACGATTATTCTTAATAGTTTAAGCTACATATTTTCAGTTCTGTTACTTAAAAAAGTAATATTAACAAAATGCATACATAGTTGAGTTTATTTTAAAAATGTATTTGTAATAATCATTTAAAATGTTAATTACAACTTCTTATTTGAATTGTTAATATTTTTAAAGTGCCTCAATAGTAAATTTAAGAGAAAAAATATTGTAACGTATTAATAATAAAATGATCTTCGTAAGAAAATCCCAGCCATAGGATAATTATAATAACTAATATTCAAATGTTACATTGCGTGCGTAATTTAAAATTGTATTGTATACAATATAGAGCATAATTTTGGGAATTAAATATGAAATTGACGATCTTAGTGAACAACTTTAACATTGGAGCAAGACAATTTGATATTCAGCCTTTGCATACATGTGTACAAATTACCGCATAAGTATATAAACAAGAAATTGTAATTTTAAAAATTTAAAGATTAGTCAAATATAATATACTATCCAAAAATAAAGACCAATTCAACCGATAGTAAGTGTTCCGAAGTGTAAATTTTTTTGTTTTTGCGAGATTTGTATATCAACATTTGTTAACATATGTAATATAGTTTTTATTACAGATTGTATAGTATTTTGTTTTATTATATTATAACAATATGTTGCACCTTACATCGATCAGCTACCGTGAAATTGTCACATCGCCCCTGATCACTTAATTCATCTCCGACTATCATTAAACAATATTTATAATATTTTATATTTCTGGAGAATAATATTAATAAGTGCACAAGTTATTACACTGCCATTTTTGATCCGCCTTTAACGATATTCCATTCGTTTGCTACCGCATTCAGCTTTTATAAATCTTACGTTGTTCAAATTATTATTATTATTATTATTATCTTTCCGTATTCTATTGTAATAATTATATATGCTCACCACGAACGGTCGCCTTGGGTGATTATTAATGAATAATTCCAACTCGGTTGTATAAGTCAGAGCGAGAAAAAATATTAAATTGGAGTAATTATAATAGTATAAAAGTTGATAAAAATTACATTTTAAAATTAGCTTATTAACTCAAGTTCATTTTTTTATTATGAATAAAATTTTTCTCAACAACGTCTTTGGCTAATGAAAAACTTGTCGACATACACCAATTGCGAAAAGAATAATATAATAATTAATCATGTAGACGATATATTATGGTTTTAATAAAAACATGTTTTAAAACGCATAAACGTTATACAATATTATGTTGATGACAATAATAATTAAATAGAAAATACTACGCTATAATTATTAATACAATAAAATTATGTATTATCTCGTTTCCTTGGATCTGAATATTTAAGCTGTAATATGCATATTATAATATACAAATACCATGGATCAAACAAAACTCAAAATATATGATGATTTTTGAGTGGACATTTTTCACCAAAATGGACAATATAATAAGATTGATATGTCACATACAAAATGACAACAAAAATAGATAATAATATTTCTGAGCAGTGACTTGGGTCCTTTTTTGTTGGTGACTGTACCATATAAGATTAAAACTTACTGCGTTTTTCTATATGTTATCGGCATAACGTAATAATACCTTTCATATAGTATTGAACGCACAGTTACTGTGAGGGGGTCAAACTACTTTTTTTTTATCGATTTGCCCATTAGCTTAGAGTAAAAGTTTTATTTTGTCCGTAAATATCACGCTCCACGTTACCGGTAATACAGAATACGAATTTCTTGAAATCACAAACGTCGTATAAGTATTTCCTCAGCTCACAAAATGTGATCAGTTTAATTCAAACAAACACTATATTGTTTTATGAACAGTCTGATAATTGGGTTATCGAACAACAATTTTTGATCATTGTTTTTACGCTTCTCGTATTCTCCACTTTGAATTAAAATAAATCTGTGAATTTCCCTCAAAATTTTTTTTTTAATGATAAGTAGTTTTTCTTTATCCCTATATTTTTTTGATCATATCTCATGTATTCAATTTCAGATAGCAAGTATACAGTTTAAATTTGGAATTTTAGACGGTAGCTTAGAACTAAGCTTCTTGTTTATAGAAAAATCGGTTTTGTTTGCAATACTTACTCATTATCAACTAAATTTTGCATAATTTACGTTATTTTAACTATATAATGATAGAAGAAAAAACATTGTAATACTAATGCATATAACAATTAATTTTTAAAAATTTCCAGAAATTCCTGCATCCCTCTTAGCCGCCATAAATACATTCTTAGTAGGTACTAGGTAGGTACCATGTCGGTACTGCAGCTGCTACATCGAATCGTTAATGGATTTTCTTTTCTTTTCGCGGTAATAACGATTCGATTTCACCCCTATTATTGTATTGATTTCTGTCTAGCGTTTTCTGTTTTGAATTTTTTTTCTCGGCCACGCTACATATGGTATATTTTATTTTTATTATTCGATGCGAATCTGACGCCGAAACAACGTTACGCGTACTGGTTACATAAAACTCACACACACTTTCATTTACACACATACCTATACATATACATTATACACACACGTACACATGTACACATTTATAAATTAACCTGGCAACATCCGGGGAGGTTTTTGTGATCTAGTGTTCCGTATTTTATAATCGTCGCTCAACGACTGTGGAAAAGTTTCAATGCATCGTATGTATGTCAAGAGTATTTATTTATGATATATTATGTATTTTACGAAATTAGAATATAAAAATCAAAAAGTAGTATATAAATCACAATTTTTTTTTCACAACTATAGGTATAATCTGTTGCTAGTGTTGAAAATGTAGTTCTTAAATGTATGATATAATAATATAGTTATACATTAATTGTTAAATTGTTAAATTATATGTATTATATTATTTATATTATAGTAAAACAAATAAAATATGTACTATTATAGATATGATTATACCTATTATACATATACTAGCACCAATAAATACTGTATATTTATACATAAAACAATATCCTATGTGGATGATCCGTAATGAATGTTCTTTAAATTTAGATTTGGAATAATATCCAAAAAGTAAGTATCTCTAGGAAATTAAAACTAAAAAAAAAAAAAATTGTAAAATTGAAAAATAAAATGGTTATTATATTATACCACAAAGTAAACTTAAACAATTGTTCAAGAAATCAACCATTTATCTTCAATTCACTATACATTTTTAGCAACATATGGTACATGTTTCTTTTAATCCTTTTGACAAAAATGCACATTATTTCTGCGAAAATAATTTGTAACATCAGAGGTGGCTTTAATTTCCTTTTCGGGAGAAGGCTGACTATTTTTACAAATATTATGATAATATACGATTTACCGACTTGTAAAACATCCAACATTCTACTGATATAAACTATTACACCTTTTTTTAAATTTTATATTTTTATTTTTTTAATGTTATATGGACAGGGCACAACGATAGTTTTAATTTTTATATTTTAAAAACTTGCACTGATAATAGAAAAAAAACATAAAACAATACAGGGTCTTAGATATTTGAGAAAAATATAATTTTCAAACTCCTCGTATTCGATATTATAATGCGATAAAAGTATCGTCTTGTATTGCAGTGAAATAAATGCAGACGCTTAAAAATAATGGTGGTCTGATCTCACCCATATTATTATATCGTTATATTATCGCTTTTATATGCATAAAGACTTACAATATAAGTAAAAACTCATGTATCGAATACATATTCATTAAATTAAATAAATGTATAAAATGACCAGATCACAGAAGTTGGTGTACTACAAACAGATTTTTCTGGTAATTTTACTACCTTTATATCTATTCAGATTTTCATTAAATAGAAATAGAAATCCATGAAATCTGAGAGTATTAAATTTAAAATGACGCATAAAGACATAATATATTAAATTATAAGAAATGAATTGATTTCTTTATAATAGCTGTAACATAAATTAAGAACCCACTAAATATTATATAATATACAGTATTACATTGAAATAAATGAATAGTTCAAAGAGTCTTAAAATACCTAAATCTAAGTCTAGTTGTTTAAAAAATAAATGACATCAGGATTACTATTCTCAGTTAAAAAAAAATAAGAATTAACTTTAAAAACAAAAAAAAACATCAAAACAACAACAATTAAATTATATACTATAAAAAATATAAAAATAATCTAAATTGTATAATTATTAAAAAGGCCAAAATAAATTATTATAACGATTTTAACGTGGTTCCAGGGACCTAGAATTTAATAAAATATTTAACTAAAAAAAACCTAATACCTACTGATAAAGACGAAATAAAACTTTCAAATTATAACGACAAATAATTGATAGGTACTTACACAAAAAAATACCCTTATTGCGTCTAATAATTTGAATAATTATTTTTCCATAATTGAAATAATATAAAAGATAGTTTCGAGTATGATGCTGATGAAAAATATTATCTAAGATTAATATCAATAATTTTTTTTCAAAATAAATTCAATATAAATCATGAATATAAAAAACAATTTTAAAGTAGCTCGTGGTTACGATATAATTAATACTAAAATACTGAAAAAAATACAGCACCTTATATAATACACCCCTTAACACATATTACTTAATCTAAGTATGCAACGTGGTGTATTTCCAGATAAATTCATAATAGCTATGATTAAACCTCTGCATAAAAGTAAAAAAAAATAATATGAACAATTGCCGATCATTGTATATATTGAGTAACTTCTTAAACATTTTTAAAAAAAATGATCAAAGCACGTCTGATAGATTTATTTAGAAAATAAATAGTCACCTTTCAAAAAACCAATATTGTCTTATAGAACTAGGAGAATTACCGAATTTGCTTTATACTCATATGCTATCAAACCATATTTATCAATAACATTCGATAAAAATGATAAAGCGTTAGTTATATCTTACGATTTAGCGAAAACTTTCAGTACGGTAAATTGTAATTTTTTTAGTTTTCAGTAGCTACGTTATTAGTAGAATTGATTTAAATTGGTTTAAAATTATCCTAATAAGAGGAAACAAATTAATAATGTCAATGGTGTTTAAGGACAAGACTTGGTATGGTATACTACAAGGAAGTGCCTTTGGTCCAATTTTGTTTATTCTTTAAATAAATAGTTAGTATGATAGTATGAATGTTGGTGGAAAAATAATTGTGTATGCAGTCGATATATATAGTGATTTTATGTTATTATCTGGTACAAGTTGGAAAAATCTAAATTAAACTTTAATAAAGTATTTAAGTTGTTAACTAATAAAAATCTAACATCCATATAAATAGTTTAATAGATACATTGTATTCTATAATGTTTAAATTTCATTAACTAATAATTATTTCACCTCAAACTCTAAGGGTAGCTTATCTTTCATTATACCAATCTGTAACGCAATATGGTATAGTGATTTAGGGTAGTATTTCTAAAAATGTTCTGAATACATTAAAGGTACAACAAAATAGCACAATTTGTATGTTTTTAATAAAGAACAATCTCATTGGGTCTACATATTCAAATTATAAAAAAATTTAAAGTGCTTCTGTTTAAATTGCGCCCTACAAAAGTATGCTATGTATTATTTGTAAAGAAAAAAGTATAGTTTTTTCTTTATTGAACAGAATGATAGCCCATAAGGAAAGTAAGATTACTTTATATTAAAGCTATATAAATACACTAATACAAGTTTTGGTCAAAAATTCATAAATTATCTGGGTCTTGTTAATTTTAACTATTTTCCAATTGATAAAAAAAAAAATACATTATTAATAATAATATTAAGATCAAGAATTGTATTAATGATGTTTTGGTTAATAAGATAAAACTATGCTCATAATTGAATTATATTTATTAATTATTATGTTATACAATTTAATTTAATCTATACTATATAAATCCCTACCACCATCACAAGCTCAGCTTAAAGGTGTAGGTTATTTTTGCTATTTCCTACTTTTTACATTATATTGTATTAATTTAATAATAAAAAAATTAAATTCTAAATTCAAAAGGTAATATAATATGATATATTGCTACGTTTTCCAAAAACTGATATTTTCATTGAATGTTGATAAAAACGATAAGGAGAATTATAAATTTTTTAAGAACACTCGATTAACATTTAGATAATAATTCTTAATAATTCTCAAATAAATATTTATAGTCTATAGATTATTTATTATTTTAGGAGGTTTATAATAATTTGAGGACAGGTCAAGTCACTACTGGTGTCACTATATATTGCACATTCGTAAAGATATAACACATGCTGAAGGTTTGACATCCTTAAAATCGAAGCGATTAAAAAAAAAATGACCCAAGAGACGATAAGATCCCCAGGGTGTCGATCCCAGCTCGAAGCTGCATCACATGGAGTAGTGAAAATATCACATAAGCTTGGACGGTTATTTGATAGCTTCAGTGGTGTATTTTCATAATGTAAACAAATTCACAGATAAACCAACTATATAATCAAAACTACTAGTAAATAGGTATGCTCTCGTGTTTAAAAATCATTATACACGACGAAACGTTTATAATATTATTTAAAAATAAAAAAATGAAATCATAATTATAGTTGATGTTAAAAGATTATTATTTTTTTTTAAACTAAGAATGATGAAGCAAAATTATATGAAGAAGACAGTTTAAAATAGTTAATATTTATGTTCTTAATATGTTATGTAAATAAATCTAAAGCTAAGATGAGTTTAAATTAAAAATGTTTTCATTTTTAAAATTCAAAACAATCTAAATTATTAAAATTGTATTAGTTGTGTGAATAAAAAGCGTCCATCAATAATAAATCTAAAAATTAAAAAATCTATTCTGTGAGATGCAAAAGTATTAAACCCTTTTTATACACACATGACGCTATTGTATAATATTCGTAATTAATAACATAGATAGACAAATATACGTACACACAACAAAAATACATTTTTATTTTTTAAATCCTCTCTCGAATAACAATTGGACAACAGTGCTATTACCTTAACATGTATAAAGTCGTGAGGACTTCGTGATAAAAATCCACAATCACTCATATTATACATACGCACGTTAAACGCATGTGCTCGTCTCACTACAACAGTGTGACATAATATTAATATTATTGTCGTACTGAAAAATGTATAGCATGATTTTACGGACAATTCAACACACAATGAGGCAGCGTCATCGCCGTCATCCCAAGAGTAATATTATAGCCGATTAAGATCTCCAAATAGACATTATACGCGACAATTGGGTCCGGTGTGGCATCAAGCTTATGTCATTCATATACAGTAAAAGCGTATAATAATGATAATGTAATAATATATAAACTAATAAGTAGCTATACGATGCCTGCACTTTATATCACCGGGACTAAATTTTGAGCTCTTCTGCAGCGAACGAAACGCTAGGAAAATGTTTGCCAAATAAACTTTCACCCACTCTTCCATCGGACCCTATCCGTTGCTCGAAATAGTAAGTATACGGAGTGATCTATTTCACTAGCGATCTCCTTTATATAATAATTATATGTTCAACGTAGTTTCATTTAATTTTTCTAATGATAGTTTTTATTTTTTATTTCATAATGATATTAAATAACTGTATTCCGTGTTCGCAAGAACAGTATTAGAAAAATACAAAAACACTATATTGTTATAAAAGAAAAATCCTGCTATATTTAGCAAATGATAAAAGCGATAAATTATGTAATAATCTGAAAAGACTGGTGTAATAATGAAGTATACGCTATATTATGGTATTGTCGCATGGTTCTAGAGTAAATAATATGTATACAAAACAGAATGTGATATATAACATTATTAAAACAATACAAAAACATTATAAAAAACAATGGGCATTTTTTTATTATTTATACATAAATAAAAATCAAAAACACGATGATATGATTACATTTAACGGATTAATTGATTTAATTTTAATTTTCTATAGTAGATAACTTATTAAACGTAAAGGGTGCGCTTCAGAAAAATAATGAGGGGGAATAGTAACAGTAAGGGTATAGCAGTGATAGGAGGGTGGCAAGGTTACGTACTATATAAATTTAAACTTTGCGGGGTAATAATAATAAGACACCACTCTTTATAAAATAATATAATTAGATTAACGAGCTATTCATTGTTTTTTACGTTCAAATAATATAATAAAAATGATTATATGTATAAACAAACGTACTATCACGATTATTCTCTATAAATGGCGAATACTCTACATATATTATATTATAACTAGTAACAACAGCATAATTAGTGTAAAATAAGTTTAAGTATGAGTAAAATACTAAAGTAATGTAACAGTAAATAGTGTAAAAATGACACACTTATTTCAAACTCCCTTATGCAGAATATTATACCCCTATTTTGTTAATGAAAAAATTCGAATTATTATTATTTTTTTTTGAATTTTACCAACTTGAATAATGAATAATAATTAATATGTACTTATAATAATAAGTATAATAACAAGTACATGCAATAACATGTTAGTAAATTTGTACAAAAATATATTTTTTAGCTTATGTTAGACCTAGATTTTCTAGCTCAACCTCTGAACTATAATATAATAATGAATTCAATTTTGAAACTTCTAATTAGGTAGTTTTTTTATTTTTATTTTTGTTTGTTTTTAGGTAACATTTTTTTATTTAATGCTGTGTACAGCGTATTAAGGTATTTTAACAATGTTACAATACTTAACTACATGCGTTTCATGAATTTATTTTTAATTTTTTACAGACTGTAAATATAACTGTATGCTTTTCTTTAGTAATTTTTAAATACCTGCTTAAATAAACTAAATATTTGTCTTTTCTCTTTTTCTAACTTAATAAAAACAAAAAAAAGTTTTTATTTTTCATAAGACTTAATACTTATTAAATTTTTTTAAATATTATAAATAACATATTATGAATTTAAAATATTTTTTATCATATTTTAGTAGGTATGTTAATTGGAATTTCAAGTGTATTTTGTTTGGGATTTTAAATTAAAATGTCTAAATTTTTCATATTATGATATTTAAATTCAGATTAATATTTATATATTATATATTAAAAATTGATGGAAACAAATGCATTGGTTAGTGTACCGCACACTTCTTATAGACTTCATATATTTATAGTTTTGTTAGTATTTATCTCTATAATATATACTATATTTTTTATAAAGTTAAATAGTTATACATATATTGCAGCTTGTTTAATATTTTAAATGTTTTATTTTAATTATTTTTTTTAACTTTTACATTGCTCAATTGACTCTAATTAATTTTTTTCAATTAACTAACCCATCCTCCTTAGATTGGCACTTCTTCTGCGTTCATTTCGCCATTACTTCTATAACCGCCATAAAAACATATTCAAAAGTTTAAACTTCCAGACATTCCATGAGAGTATAATATATTTATACCACTGCTATCAGATAGATACGCGTGAATAACGGGTCTGGAGAGATGGAGACGGATAGCAAGAAGATCGTAGACTCCACCTGGACAATATATCTTAGCGGTGCGCAGTTACAATAATAAATCTTCGTGTTGAATGCGCACGGATCGATCGATCGCCACACCAAAAGCGCACCCGTCGAACCCAAAACAGTAGCCGTATATTATTATACCGCTGTTCGCGCGTACGTGTACAAATGCCTCCGTCCACCCGGAAAGGCACTGAGTCCGGTAGTAAATTTCCGATTTCACGCGCATCCAACCGTATGTTTATACATAATAGTTCTCAAGATGCAGCATCCTTTCCACGACTACTCTCCTTTACCCTTAATTCACTCAAAAATTCTACTATCTCTTCCTGGCGCCACGAAGCCGATTTCAACTTTATTTGACCTCCTTGCCTTAATCTGCTTCCATGTTCCTTCCTTCAACGCTATAAACCACTATATAGCTATTTACCAACACAAATTATCAAAACCACAATAATTCCATTCATAAAATATTAAGCGTAGATAACCATTTCAATACATTTTAATCTTCAATTTGATTCTTTTAGTTTCTTCTAATTTTATTCAACTTTAGTTCACGTTTCAAATTAATTTTTTACACTTATTTATCTAAATGTAATATGTTAATTTATTAACACCGTTTAAAAATCAAATATTGGGCATACATTACAAACATAAATAATTAAATACAATATAGTTTCAGCCATTTCTTATTAACGCACTTCATTAGTAATTAGACATATACGAATGAATTTATACTTATATATTTACTTGGGTTAAATTTTGATCGGAATCGGTATATTTAGTAATAATCTTCAATTAAAATATATATTTTTAAATATCAAAGTGAATTAAAATAATATTATACTAATATATCAGAAAATAAATCGTTCAAATTAAAAGAAATATGTATAAGCAAGAATGAATTAAAAGTTAATATTTATTTCATATAAGTAAATTTTTCATCCTTATATACGTATCATACCACTGCAGATTACTCAGGGAAACCGACTACACAAAAACTAGCTTGACTCAAGTTAGTTTTTTTTCTTAATCAACTTTACTAATTAAATTTAAAATAATTCGCAATAAAATTATCTAACTATTTAACTAAGATAAATTATTGTATAAAAAATTATGTTTAATCTCCTAACAAAACAAAATTTCATTGGTTTTGTTTATTCTTCAATTGTGTTCAACGGCTTTTAATATATTATTTTTACAAACTGTTCATAAAAAATAAAAAATTATAACAAAAGAACTATGTTATACATTTGTTGAAAAATAAATTGTGTAATATTAACAAATATTAACAAAAATCATTTTCGAAATTAAAATCCATCAATCTTAAATCCTACAATCTATAACATCGTGATTTAACATAGATAACAATGTATCGTTTTTATTGTCTTGAAAAAAATTACCACTGCGTAAAAAGTATTTGCGCGTACAAAAATGCATATGCGATTACCGTGTGCATTACTTAAAATAAACAATTTATTCGATAGTGTCACAATAATATTTTAATAATACACTCAAATACACCTATATAGTTATATTAAATTACACACATACACCAATAACACACACACAAAAAAAAACTGACATACATTTTACTATAATTTTTTTCTCAAAATAAGTCTACTAACAGCAGTTCTCTGAAAAATATTTAAATTCGACTATGGACAAATAGTTACCAAATTAAAATATTCATCAGCCTAGCAAATAACACTTGAAAGTCTATGACCAACCGATAAATAAAGTTTATAGGATTTATTATATGTATAATTTAAAATTTATAAAAATATCAGTAAATATTATATTTTAATTATTATTGATTAACAAAATAATATATTAGTAAATAAAAATATATTTTATAATTAATTCTTGAATATCTTAAAACTATTGTTTTCTATAATTAAATCATAAAAAATCAATAATATTATCATCGTATTACTATAAAGTATGATTACTGTTATTTGGTATAAATTTTTTTTAAATTATAGAGTACAAACTTATTTCTAATTACCTACATAATAATGTATTTAATGTGTAACTAGATACCCATACTTAATTAATAATTATTACTTATTACTTATTTAGTACTGTAAAAATAGGATTATGATGATCATAATCATGTTGGTTATAATGGATAAAAATTGGCTTCTAAAGAATTAACCTATCCGAAAATGATAAAATTAATTTATGAAATTCGAGAAAACCCAAATAATATTACGCATGCTATGAGAGAATCTAAAAAATTCTCAAAATGTGTATTTTATTAACCCCCAAGCTTATATAAGCAACCATATTTATTCAATCAAAGTTCGTCGCATGAAGTGTTTTGTGGTACATAATATTATACTATAAGTCATAAGATATTCGCATTATAATACTATATTATCATTTATATTATTTTCATATCACCTATTTTTTTCATATAGGTATAACATACAACCCATAAAACTTTTATAAATTATTATTTTGGCGATTTCAGATTAAGTAATATGCGTACTATTTTATAATAATTTGGCGATTGCCAACTTTCGATAAAGTGGCGGAGTTATTACCTATATTATTATATCTTTAGTCCCACACATTATTCTATACATTAAATTATTATAATAAGGTTATTTTTTCGTGACGCATGTTTTTTCAGTAATTGCTTGCATGTTTTGGTTTTAAGTTATGTTTATAAAACATATATTTTTTTTTATGTCTTTTATGTCACGAAATTAAACTATTCACCATTTTTTAATGATAAATATTATGTTATAATTTTAAAATACTAGTTGTAGAATCATCATTTATTTTATTCGCAAGTATTTGAAATTAAATCCCGTGAGCTGAGCCTCTCCTGTACAACCTAATCATATCTAAACTTTAAACCCACATGAATGATTATTATTTTATCATAATCTACCAATACTACAAAAAAAATATTTTAAATAAATAAAATAAGAGTCAAAATTCCAAAATGTAAATTTATTATAAATATAGAAAAATATAATTTCTAGAGAATGTCAAATTTGTCGAAAAAAAAATTACCCCGCACTTAATATTTCAGAACTACATTAATATAATACCATAGTATATTATATAATGATACAATATGTATTATGTACCCTGTTGCGATCTTACGCGCTTTCAGTTTTTCCAGTCGTTCACATCACAGTACAACAATTTTTTATATAATTTTTGCTGTTGAAAAACTTTCAACAAACACATACAACTATAATTATTTCTTTAGACTCCAAAGAATTAACAAACAAAGTTTAGTTTAAGTTAATTTTAACTTTTTTACATAGAGAATTACTTATTAACGTATTTGGAATTTTTTTTTCAAACTATAACAAGACTCTTGTTTTTAAATTAATTCAATTGTTACTAAAAACGAGTTTGTCCAACCTCTCCCCCACCCCCCGTTGCGCAAACAACTTTTTATGTAGGAAATTATTCTCAACCCCTTTTATACAACCACCTTACATCAACGTAGGTGCGTTATGTTATTATCGTTATATTATAGAAAGCAAATAGACCTCAATACAGAATATACATTTTGATAATATATAACCATAGCACCATACTATTATAGGATTATTAAAGAAGTGCACAATTGTAAGGTTATTTGAGTTAATTATGCAATATAAAATCAAATATATACAAATAAGACATACAATTATTTTAAATTAAGTATGTGATGACAATATATCAATAATAATAATAATAATAATAATAATAATAATAATAATAATGATAATAATGATAATAATCAATATATCTGGCAACTGGTGGTAAGTATAGAATTTCCTAAATTCGTCATTTTAATTGAAAATCTTATTTATAATTTCGATAAGTTTAATTGAATCTCATGTCCCATATAATTATAGCCGTGTTTATAATATAAAATCAATATATTTATTGACGAGCCTGTTTTATTATTTTCAAATAAAAACGAGTTATATACCAAGTACATACCGACATATTATTTTATGTAAATATAAAATTAACAGTGTACAAATATTGAATACACATACATATTATGCAAGATGTTAGGTAAACCATCAATATCAAAATTAAAAATCGTAATTACAGCTACTATATCGAAAATATAATATATTATTTATATTATAATAATAAATATAATTTAGTGTACTTGGCCAACTTAGCCGTACATCAATAACATCTAGTATAATGCTATAAGATATAATAATTATTAGAAATAGGAAATGGTCGTTCGAATCATTAAATTATTTATTATTACAAATAATACTACATCAAGAGTGTTAACAACAAAGCCAATAACCTATTAGTATTATATTGTCAATGTGACAGCAAATTTTAACGAAGGAGATTAAAATAAATAATTGTATATATTACAACTAAAGAAATAAACGTTAAGTTTGTAGTTTGGAAAATCATATTACTCATTTATTAAAAACAAAAAAAAAATAGGCATACTTATGTTACATAATATAATATATTATATTGTATTATAAATATACCTATTATCAACACTGCATACCTAATATAGTTGATAATTCTTTATCACGATTAAACGATATAATATGTTCTACCATAAAAAAAATGTCATTCGTTATTTTTTATTTCGAATACAAATCATTCATAAATCGATTTCATTATAATTTGGTTATAAAGCGAATTGTATTGTAAAATAATTTACTATTTCTCAAATAAATTAAAATGAAACGTACGTACCTATATATATTTATTTTATTTAATTGTGGTAGTGGATCAGGCAGCATCCTCAATTTCTGAAAAAAAAAATGTAAATAAATATTAAAAAATAATATTAAATTTAACATGCTGAAAAATGGAACAATTTGCTATGAATTATTTAACGACTACATCTTTTTATTGTTTATAAATATTAATGCTGAAAGCGTATTGAAAATATTTTATTTTAATACATAATATTATGTTCAATCTGAAACAACTGAGTACCAGCAGTTTGTTTTGTAGCAGTTTCAATCAAACGATTCTTATCAACCAATCTGACAAAGACGAAAGATCAAAAATAAATGCAAAAATTATTATATCTTGTTCATAAATGTGTACATAGAATACCAAACAATATACATAGAACATTTATCTAAATATCTTGTTTTACCTCCCTTTTATAACTCAAACGTATGATTTATTTTAAGAAGCCTCTTACTTAGGTACTGTGTTTGAAGTATTTTAAAATAGTATAGCCTAAAAGTGTTATAAGTTTGCTTTTTATTTTGTAAAATATAAAATTATAACAATAAAATTCAAATATATATTATGTGAAGTAAACGCAATACCTATATAATTGATGACAACTTGTGTTAACTTATCACCCCCTCTACTCATGGCCAAATAATTTCGACAAAATATTAAGTTATGCTGCTTTATTTATAAATACATGATTATAAAATATTTTCTAAAATATTAACTTTTTTTTACATAGTTTTTTATCGATGAGATATTATAAATTTGGTCGACGTATGCGGAATTCGGTTGGTGACGTGTAATCATATTTTTTAGTGGAGTCCAGATATTTTTTCACAATCCAATAGTATCGTTTACATTTATTTTTAAGTCTATCCTTAAACAGTCCAATATAATATATTATATATATGTATACAAATTTCCACTTTGAAACGGATGCGCACGTTGGTCGGTCGCGCTGCGGTTGGCATAAAAACCAATACCTATTATAATTGGCTATTACCTATCTGCAACTATATCATAAACATGCAGTGATGGCGGTGGGTGAGATCAATGCCGCGCGGCCGCGGTCAGATCGAAATAATAATTTATGCGCTTTTCGTGTATATCACCAAAACTGGAATCGAAAAACACACAATACAACCATAATAATAATGTAATATATTATTCGCTTTTGGAAAATAACAAATTTTTATCGTACGTTATTATATACAGCCGCTACCACCACTACAACCACCACCTATATAGCACCTCTGTTTCTATATAATATATACGTGTACATTATTATATTATACGACGGGCGCAATAAAATTGTAATCGAAAAAAATAACCGAAGCCGCTTCGACGGCCACTCCTCCACTCATTTAACAACCACCACCACCACAATTACTCGTGGTCCTCTTCGGTGGTAACCATAGATGGTGACTCCGGGGGACTGCGAGACTGCGAGAGGGATGTTTTTCGACCACCCCAGTCCCACCATTCCTCTTATCCACCTTTCCAAACGTCCCTCGACATTTCGCTCGACTCGTTTTCAATTTAACAATGCGACAGCAGCCGCTTTTAAATTAAACGGTGAACCAGATACCACAATAGAACCTATCTATCTATCTATATATAAATATACATAATACGATGGACGCTTAATAATAATTATAATATTACGGACGTTACGAGTATAACAATAATAATAACAATATTTTCATTGCATGGAACAGTAGTTGACAAAGGTGTCGTTCTTCGATGAAATATTACTCAATCGATCTAGAACCGTTCATATGATAGGTGGGCGTGAGAAGATTTTACCACGCGAGCAGGAGATGATTATGATCAAGCAAGACGTAACTGTTATGATTATATTGTAATAACAATAATAATAAGACAACAATGTTGCAGTATTTTGGAAAATTCAAATTCGGTCGCAGAAATTTTTAATTTTAATGTTATTTTTTGTGCTTAACTACAGGAAAAAAGGCCTCAACCACAAAGGTCATTGGTTTCATTATTATTTTATATCAACTAGCTGGTTTTTTTGACAGCTCCAACCTGAGGTAAAATCATAAAACCCACCCACAAAAACAAAACAAAATGTATTATTGACGCTTTGAATTAAAAACAAATAAAGCGGGTAAGTGGGTATCGCTCTGCTGTACATTTGGGGGTGGGGTGGACCTCAGGCTATGGTAGGTTAAATTTGAATGCAATGATAGGTATCATTTGTATACGAAAAACGATTCTGAACGAAGATGATTTGTCAGTTTAGGATATATTATATTTAAATATTGTCATATATTCTATTTTGAAACAAATAATATAGTTTTTATATGTTACTATAGTTACTTTATAGTATCTGTTTATTAATAAAAAAAGTATTTGGCAACATACGTATAATGAGAGTATGAAATTTAATTTAAATTTTGACATATTTCGTATAAATTCAATTTTTAAGCCCCTAATATACAGCAGAGCGATACCCACTTACCCGCTTTTTATTTTTTTTTTTATCACTTTAAGAACAACTTATAAGAAACCTTGTATTAAATTTTCAAGATTTTCTGGCAACCCAAAAAAATTTTATCGGCATTTGAAGAAAAAAAACTGAGAAAAGTCGAAAATTTCAATTTTCTATAAGTAGCTTAAAAATGGTCAAAATATTTTAAAAATTTAACTGTAAAGAGATAACCATAATATAAACATTTGGTGAAAATTTCAAGTATTTACAATGATTCGTTTTTGAGTTACAGCAAAATCAAAAAATCGATTTTTTTGAAAACTATTTGAAAATGTTTACTTTTGATCCCCCAAAGTACCAACTTGATGAATTTTCCTATTCAAAGAGGGGCTGAAGTAAAAAATCGGAGCATTATTACTACTCCAAATGTTGTTGTCAGACACAAAAAAAAAAAAAAACACAAATCATTGTAAAATCAATACATTCATCACTCCGTTCAGAATCTAAAATAAATTAAAAAAATTGTTGATTGTCAACGAAAAATGTTGCCTTCTGTATTATAAGTGGTTGGATGTAATTATAGTTCATTAATATTATACATTTATACCTATTATTTTTCGTTTCTAGTTTTATAAAAGCTATATATTTTACCATCCCAAAATGTTTCCAACCTACTATAATGTTATTAATTTCATCAATATTCTTCTCCGTGCATACACAACTTTAAAATATGTTTACTAAAATAATATATTAGTTATATGTTTCTCCTTTCATCCATATACTCCACTTCCATGTATTATATTTCAATCCATCGATTCACATTTTTTTTTTAAATTGTTTATCCTGTGTGTCCAACACATTATAGGTCCTCCGTAGATTTTATTGAAGGATCTTTCCTCTTTGTTATTATTGTTTTGGTAGACATTGTTATCTCTGCTTCCGAGCATCATATTTAACAATAGTAAGTTGTATTCTTTATTGTATGTTTATTGCTGGTACCTATCACATGCCTTGTTTTCAGTAAACTAATCCTTGATTTTTTTCATTCATTATTTTATCGGCTCAGTTCAATACAATAAAATATGTTTTTTTTCAATTTCTATTTGCATTATTTCTTTCAAAGCAGCTAAATAATAACTACAAATAAAATGTTGTTTATTTATTGTTGTTCATCAATACATATTTAATAACTATTTTTAGCGTATTAATTTACATAGATTAAAAATAAAAATAGTATATAAAGTGCACCGAGATAAGCCATATTTGTGGTGAATGCAATTATAGTAATATGATATTGTAATATCACTAGCTGTCCCGACACGGCGTTGCCCGCGTATTAGTTGGTTTTTTGGCATTTTCGTAGGCCAATAGGCCATGTATTAGTGTTATTATGTATGAGAAAATTTAAAAGTAATAGGTAAAGTATCTAAATGTTGAAATTAAGCACAAACCAACATATATATAAAATACAAAAACACTAAACCATTGATTATAGAATATTCTATAATCAATGACTAAACCAATACAAATTAAACTGTATAAATAAAAATAACAAACAAAACTCGAGACGGCGCGATTAACTCGATGACTGACTCGGTCAGATTGTGGCGCTTTATATTAACTGATGAATACGTCGTGTACGACTTCGCATTTTATACCTTAGAACATTTCTCGAAAATTCTATAACTTTCTTTATTACAACAATTGCAATGCAAAAAATAATATTGAGATAAAAACCATCCTATATATTATTATGGAGATGATTCTCGGAACAATTCATATCTACACGCCACCGACGATAAAACACATACAATAGAAAAAAGGTCAGGTAACAGGTTGCTATATAGATACTGTCGCGGTCGGTCACGGGAAAACCCGAAATACACCATGCAATCATACAAATTTATTAAAAAGTTAATTAAAATATTTAATGTATTAAAAAATTTGAAATAAAAACTATCCTATCTTTTAAGTTGGACCAAATTACACGCGGTGTAAAAAATTTCATCAAAATCGGTTAAGTGGTTTAGGAGTCCATTGAGGACAAACATTGTGACACGAGATTTATATATATTAAGATTTATATAAGACAAATAATATTTTAAAATTATATTATTTCCGGAAACACGCATACCAAGAGCCAATATAATATTGTATTATAAAATAAATATGATAAATTAACGATGGATAACACCCATGCTAATAATATTATATTTTTTTTCTTTGTAAAATGTATATGGGTATTATTAAGTTGCACGTTTGTCGTCTCTCATATTAAAATTATGTCAACATGCTACGTGCAGCAACCGTGACCACAACTATCATTAAATGCTTCGATAATAATGTAGTATAATTGGATGGTGAAAAATAATAATGGTGTATTATAAAGTTTTGATGTTGATCATCTGCAAAATTCTAAAAATAACGTACTGTGAGAACTATTTCGTATATCGTATATTTTTATAAGATAAGCTATTACAATATATAAGCTATTTAATATTGATCTATAATTTTAAATAGAATCTAAATAATGCTTAATCGTATTATTATAAATATTTATGATCAATGCCAATAGGTTTTGTTCAAATGATCTATTAAGTATTGTGTAACACCGTAGTGATTAAAATAATATTTTTTTTCAGTCGTCGCCACAATTTATACAAGTGCGTTCTGTCCGCTTCTATCCGGTTCGCGTTCAATTATATTGATTATCGCTAGCCGGGTCGTTTATGTTTTAAACAACTGTGATAATATTATTAATATTATAACCACGGACAGCGCCTCTGTTATGGTGCAATATAATTCAGGATCCACTGCAATACTATTATCTTATTCTACGTGTATTCTGCTGACTGTATTATTATTGTGATTATTATGTGACAATTCTTCAATTGTGCCATAGCTAGTATACAACATTATAGCGAATAAAAGGGAGTAAACGCCCCTCCCTCTAGGATGAATAGAGTCACTATTTAAGTTAATGATGTATTTTAGTTAAGACTTTAAAAATTATTTTCTGAACTTAAATACTAAATCTTTCCGCTATAATGTGTAGAATGAGGTGACAGAAAATATTTTTCATTTTAATGAGGGAATTTAAATATACTATTGATACCTACGTTATCAAGTGCAACTTATAAAATTGACAATTTTAATATATTATTATATTAATAAGATATAAAATAATGAATGTCCATCTTTTATGATTATCGTTTCAAAGTTCCCCTTTCCCCAAAATTGAGCACGGGTTCAGCCACTGCTGAGTTAAAGCGGCATAGTGTAACTCTGTAGTTAGGCTATAATATTACTTAAAAAAAAATACATTATGGACTTGGGCCACACTCATCTGACTCAGTCAAATGTGGTTTTATTTTGTTTTACTGTTATTATAAATTCCAAGGGCTATTGAGTATCGATACTGCCAGACATTTGTAGATTCTTATTTTGCCGCTGAACTATATAATATAAAACATAATTCATAAACAAACGCAAAATAAAATGTATATATTTATATTATATTATAAAGTTTAGCAAAGTCGATATTTTAATCAATAAGTTACGGCGGAATCTATAATAAATGATGACCTAAACTAAACTACACAACTTATTCAGTTCCTCAAGTCTAGCCATACTCGCGTAGACAACTCACGATTATCTATTATGCAATTTTTTCGGATGCGGAAAAAATTACCTGATTTAATCAGTAAATTGAATTCATAATCTAGAAAACGGTTGATTTTTTTTATTTACTTATATTCGAGACACTAATAACTAGTGAGTCGTGATTATAATGTTAGAATTATTTAGATTACATTTATACAGGTATTTTATTAGATCATAATATTATCTAGATAAATATCGTTTATTATATTTACATTATGTTTAAATACGATATAACACAAAAATCCTTATCTTGTATGATGAAATTAAAAAAACGTTAAAAATTATGCCTATGAAGAGTTAAATATTATATTTTAACGTAGTTAAAATCAATAAAACAGTTTCATTAAGTGAATGACGTTAATATGTTGGATTATAAACTATATTTGAAAAAAAAATAAACAATTATTTATCACAGTTATTAAAAATTATGATAACGTTAATTTATTTTTAACATATTATACGGTAATATTAGATACGTATTTTTTCATTTTTAATATAAAATTTAATTTATTTTACTTATTTTTATGATGAATTTATAATATTTCCTTTGTTTTCTAGGTAAATAACTAGAAAATAATATTTATCTTTTTTGGATACCAATCATTACTTTTTCTATCTGGACTAAACACGTCCTCCGCCACCGCAGTGGCGTTAGATATCTATTTAACATGACGCCGCGCGCACTGCAGACTTGAATCGTATTTCGACGAAACTATTATTATAAATAGATACGGTCGAACTGAGGGCGACGACGTACTATACACTTTGTTTTTTTTTTTTTTATTTCGTTTATATTTTTTTACATATCGACACGCTACGCTTAGTGGTAGTACTAGTGGTAGTGGTAGTAGTAGGTCAGCGGTGGCTAAAATACCGTGTATAGCGTGCACCTGCCAAATGCCTAGGACGCCGCCTTATATCATTTCACGACCACTGTTCTGCGCACGCGCATCTCCGGACACACTATGTATACTCGCTGCACATAACAGCACTATAATGATTGAATTCAAATTTAACACACATATATTACCATAATATAATAATATTTTACCTATGCAAAATAGCTCTTATCAAATGTCATGTCGAATGGGGGCACCAAACAATAATTTTATTATTGCCAAAAAAAATTTGTTTTTAGTTTTTCCCTACAATTTTGAAAATTATTAGACATTTTTATCTTTTAACCCTCTAGCTGCTGTTAGCTGCCAATAAATTAGGATTAAGTCACCAAATAAGATCTTTTATGTAAAAATAACATATATAATATTTGACACACAACGCTTTAAAAATATTACAAATATACAATATATAATCTAATATATTATATAGATTATAGAACCAAATATTTTGAAGATCTTTGATCAAATAGAAACTTATACTATTTGATACACAACATTTTGAAAATATTACAAATAGATTTTATTTAATGTATATAGAACCAAACATTTTAAACGAAAATATTTAATAAGAAACTTTTTTGAAATATTTTGGAAATATTAATATTTTCAATGTGTTGTGTGGGTACATAACGCGCGTCACACGGAGTGCATATTACACGCAAGTGGTATGCGTATATATACCGAATCATCATAGGTAATAGGTATCCAATACGAGATGACCACAATCAGAATTATTAAACCTTAATAGTCTTATTAAGCCTATGCGCAATGACATAACTTAAGCGAAAACAAAAAAAGGACGAAAACATCTAATGTACCTATTTTGAATAAAGAAGATATACCAATTAATTTATTAAACTTACTTAAAAATTATTTTTTTTATTTTATAAAGCGTATTTGATATAATAAATATGGATTACGAGAATAAAAGATATTCCAAAAGGTATTCGGTATTCTATATAATAAACATCATTAATTTTATAAAACGAATAAAAAGAATTCCACTCCTGGCTCTTATATAACAAAAAACAAAACTTATTGACTTTTAAGTACTTATTAAATACAAGATAAAGTATCCATTTATTCATATTACAATCACTGTTACTTTAAAGTTTAAAACGAAATAACTTTTTAAGTAATCATTCCAGCTTCCAGCAAATTGTATAAGTTAATTTTATGGCTTAATATATACATTATATTCGTATTAAATATAACGCTTTACAAAACCTTCAATACCTGGGTAAAAAATATAGTTTTACGCTTTAGAATATCTTTTAGAAATTTTAGTTACAAAAATTGAAAAAAAATTAACGTTCATCATTCGAGACTAAATTATTGCAGTGATTACAATATCAAATAGCACCTAGGTATCTTACTATAATATTTACTGAAATAGTATACCATAAATTACAGTTGAATTTATACAGTTCAAAAGATATTATCACTTAATTCACGAAATAGCTTACCATGTCCACATCTAGAAAATATCCCATATTTAGCGCACCTCTTCTACTTATATATTGAATAGAGGCATATGTGATCCAACCGAACGAATAAAACGAAATTAATTCGAGCGCTGCAGTACGTTAAAGGTCGTGACACGCTGGCGAAACGGGCTGTACGTTTGTATGCGTTACGTTGTTGCCTATATATAGCTGGTGTATATGTGGTTAAGCCGCTTATACAGGTAGGTTTATGCGCTTTTCTAGCGTCCTCATCAAGGACAGCGGCGCAAGTTCCGTAGTTCTCTCACCGTCCGCCCTTTCACTGCACATCAACGAATACTTCGCTACCCACCCCATTAGCTGCTACATTGTAGGATCATTACTTGTTATTATACATAAGTAGGTACGTATGTACAACATTATTAGGTCGTCTACGTGAGAGTATGTTTTCCAATTCGACGACGACATTGGTGGGATGATAATTTAGGATTACTATGGCACTTCAGGTATTTTTTTCATATTATAGATTTAACGATTATAATTATTAATCTACTCATTTAACACTTATATTCGATAATAAAATACACTGCAAGTCTACAATTCATATTATATTACACAAGTTTATATAGCATACAATGGTATTACATATATAATTTTTATTGGCCGTACCACGGAAGCGATCTTTAATACTTAAAGTATAACGATCAATTGGGAAGTTTTTTTTTTAAGGCGATGACTCATCATAGACGTCAGAAATTCAAAAAACAATATAGGTAGGTTTTAATAAAGTATTTGATTAAAAGCGTTTATTGCGTCGCTGCAAATCATAAAATGATTTAAAATAGGACTTCACAAAATGTATTATTTGCTTTATTATAAATACAGTTAAGTGTTATTGATGGAATAGTGTTATAGGTAAGTTAGTGTTAAGTACCTATAAATCACATTCCATAAAATTGGGTACCATTGTGATATAAACTGAGTGTAGTTTGTGAAATTATTTTCCATGAAAACTTTTATAAGTCTATAATTTGTCATTAATAACGTCAAATAAAATTATGCAGAGTAACTCATACGAATTTAATACCAAAAAATTAGCTAGACTAATGGCTTGCAGTGCCATATAAATGTTTACATGTACAATTGGGTGAACAAATTGCATTAAATTAACTTCAGAAACGAAGAAATTTTGATTTCAACTTATAACTTATGGTTTATAAGTTGTAAACAACACTTGAACATATATACATTTTGAAATACAATTCAAAATTGCAACAGATCAAAATATGTTGTTAAACATATTGTAAAGATATTCACATAATTATGCCACTCAGCTTCATAATTTAATATCATCATAATAATATTGTCAACTATTACATTTTCAATACTTAACAACAAATAACTGTATTTATGAACTGCAATAGTTTCATAAGTCAAAATATATTAAATTATTTTACAAACCTAGCCTATAATTAATTACATCCCAATGACCTGCAACATATTAATAACCAATAAATACTTGTACCTCTGAACTTCAATATTATATAAAACTGCACACCACTTAATAATTATACATATATATATATATAATATATATTTATTAATTATATCTATATCAAATAACATGTTTTTATTACACAAAAATACTTCAAAAAAATATACGATAATAACTTATTATGGAACAACAAGCACCGTCTTACTTACCTATTATAAGCAGAACCTTATTTAATTTAATACCATCATTGACTTTTTGACTTTATAACTGTGAAGTTATAAACTAATATTCAAATCCGAATCACTATTGTTTTGATTTTATTTCAACATCTCTTTCAATACCGACGTATTCGTTTAGATTCTATTTTTTATCTTGTCTACGACGATTATCAGGTAAGAAAATACATTAATTTATAAATTATATATCCAAAATAATAAGGTCATTATTGAGTAAGCCAACGTAGACTCAGGTGTAATATAAAAAGTGTAAAATGAATAATGTTTATAAATCTGTATTCACGATCTCGACTAATCGTTATAATATATAGGCTTAAACTTATAATAAAAGTAAAGTTAGGATTGTAGCTACTCCTAGCCCCATCAATTATTATTCGTTAAAAGTACAACATCCAGGTTAATATATTATTATAAGGTAGAGTTTCATCAATAGCCACGGCCAGGCTTATTTTTGATTCATTACAATATATGGAAGGCGAGATAAAAGTAACACTTTTTTTTTAATACTTCTTTTTACACCTTTATTAAAATATTGACTATAGTATAATTATTTAACTATAATATTAAAATGTCTAAAACTGTTACATAATCTGCTGATATTATAATATCATTCTAATATATTCACTAATGTAAGCATAAGTATAATAAAACGTTTCACAAATTTATCACCGTTTCTTTATATTTTTTTCTTTTAAATTGTTACAATAATTAGTTACCAGTAAAATGATTATGATATTTATTAACCAATGGATATGTAAGACAATAAAAAATTAACTATATTCAAGATAATATTACACTTATATACTCAACATTTTCGAAAAGATTATTTAATTTTTTTTAACCTTTGTATATTACGTACAAGATACGTCTTATTAGGTATACAGAATACTATAAAATTTTAGTTAAGCTACAAAATATATTTTCAATATAGATTAATTGACATGCACGACAACAGTTATTAGGTTTGTAAATTAAAAATCAAAGTTAGACGTATTGATAATATAATGATATATCATAACATATTTAAATGTTATTTATAAAAATGTTACATAGTTACTATTAACAATGTTATGGTTATGTAGAATTTAGATATAACAATACATATATGTATATATTAATATAATTAAACGTTGAAAACCATTCTTCGTTAAACTGATTGTTGTCTAGTCGTTCTCAGATTATCCCGTCAATAAATATACAATTACAAAATCGTATCCAGACAAAACTATTACACCAAACTAAATAATATTTATTGTTAAAATCGACGAAGTTATTAATCACGACCAAAAGTTTTGACTATATTAAACGTAGTCTATTATAATACGTGTAAAATATTAAATTTAATGTAATTCGGTCGTCAAAGAAGTTTATACTATAATAATAATAGTAAAATATATTATGTTAATATGTGCGTAACAAATCCATGATGCAAGTACAGTATTAGAGTAACCATACGTGTCCTGGGTTCCATCAGAATTGACTATTTTTATCATCATTTCCAGTTTTTTAGATTTTGAATACGCCATTACCAACTAGGAAAGAAAATCCAAAATAGGCGACTGCGACCCCGACTACTTCAAGACATTCTCATATCAGACACCGAAGAGCTCTCATCAGAAGACGAAGAATAATCAACAAATAATGTCAAGCTTAACTATGAACTATTACCATTATAACTATATACCACCTATATACCATTGTAATCACTAACATAAATGTAAATATTAAATTTTAATTGTAAATGTAATGTAATGTACCGTACTTGTAATAGCACCTAAAGTGCTGAAACATTTTAAAATAATAATTAAAAAAAAAAGATTTTGAATTGAACGCAATTTGAAAAGTTTTTAGAATATGGTCCCGTTTAAGCCCGTTTAAGTATTTTAATATAATACAGAGTGTAACAGGACTATTTAACAAATATAGTAACATTTGTAAGGAACGTTTGTCAAATAGTCTTGTTACATCTTATATAGAAACACCTGTACATAAGACGAATACAAAATTTTTTGTAGAAAAAGTACTAACGGACAATATATTTATCGAAAAGTATTTCAGTATAAATTCATATTGTATTATTATAAACTCGTGTGGCCGTTTCACCGCTATTCAACAACACACCTTGTTTAAAGGGCGTGTGTTGTTATCACCAAAATACACTTAAAAAATATAAACATGTATTTTATAAAGAATAACTTAAATGATACTTTATATTATTACTAAGCCGAAATTTTCAATTTCTATTTAATTTTTTAATTTTCAATGTTACCCTAGGGCTTAAAATGTACAATGCAGTGTGCTTTTGGGTTTAAACATTATAGCAAACGATTAGCATTGTTTAAAATGAATTTTACAATAAATAATGTTTATTAAACATGTTATTACGTTTATTATTATACAATATACATAAAACTCACTCTTGAATTTAATTTGAAGAAGAATTATAGACTTAAAGTCTAAAATAGTGTGGTTAAATTTTTAATTTAAGGTATAGGTATAAGTATAACACTTAATGTTATGGTATACTTTTTTTTCATAAAGCTTGATTATTAATTTATTTTAATAGTGATTTAAATCTATTTTACTTAATATACTTTTAATAACCATTTAACCTTTCAAGTCATATTATTAGGTGAATTTCCATAGTCTTACCTATTTTGGAATTCTTATGGTTAAGCTATTTATATTTCCTTATTTATGAGTACAAACAAATTTCATAATTTTTAGCAGGGCTTGAAACCGATTGAAATAATTTCGGTTTCGGTTTCGATTTTGTATACCGGTTTTTAATTTTTTCGATTTCGGTTTCAATTTTTCAATACCGGTATTAGGAAATTTCGGTTTTGGTTTCGATTTTGTATACCGGTTTTGAAATTTTACGATTTTGGTTTCGATTTTGTATACCGATTTCTAAATTTTTTGGTGTCGGTTTCGGTTTTAATTTTTCAATACCGGTATTAAAAATTTAAGTTTCGGTATCGATTTTGTATACCGGTTTTTTATATATTTCGGTTTTGGTTTTAGTTTCGATTTAGATAAAATTAAAGTTGAAAAAGTTAGGTTACCTAACCTTAACGATAAAAATTAAACAATACTTACCAAATACCAATTAAAAGGAATATATTCATTACTATTAATAAAACAACTAATAATTTTGCAAATAATGAAATGGTTATCAACATTTTAATCACAATCTCACGGACATATTAATGGAATTTACGTATTTAAAATTTTAAAAACACGTAAATTAAAAAAAAAATTAACGGTTTACAATTTTTTCTTTTTTTGGTTTTGAATTTGATACCGGTTTCCTATTTTTTTACGTTTCGGTTTTGACTTTAATACCGGTATTTAATTTTTTTCGGTTTTGGTTTTAAATTATAATACCGGTATCCAATTTTTGCCGGTTTCGGTTTTGACTTAAATACCGGTATCCAATTTTTTTCGGTTTCGGTTTTGATTATGGTTTCGGTTTCGGTTTTAAAACGGTTTATACCGGTTTCTGAAATCGGTTTTAAAAACGGTTTCAAGCCCTGATTTTTAGTGCATTAAATGTATAGCCTTGTTCATTAAATTGTATGCTAAAGTCATTGCGTGCAGTCGTAATAGTCATAAATGAATAATAATGGAAACATTAATAAAGCTTTATGTGATGAATCTATCGGAAGAATGTCTATCTTCCCAATTTTGTGAATGTCATAATGATAAAAATAAATACATATCATTAGAAATTATCAGTAAACCATTGATGGATAAAATACGGTGAAATATTTATTATACCATATTAGTTTGACAGATGTATATTATTATACGTGCGTATTTATATTATAATTGCACATATTGGGTATACGTATTAATTATAAATTATAATTATGTCATGTGTATAAAATTATGATAAAATAAACGCTAAAATAATGTGCGAATAATATTATAATATCTACACGGAAAAAATATTTTTGTGGTATGTATTCTAAACTATAATATGCCCAGTATAAAGAGTTGGAAAATTACGCGATTAAATCATATTTAACTAAATGTATAAATTAAGTAGGTACTTGGATAAATGTGGGTCGACAAGTATATTGAATACATTTTCTTTTGTAGATACTATGTTTAAGAAATCAAAACATTGATATTAACGTTAATACAATTGTCATTATTAAAGTCTAAGATATAATGGTAATAAAATAATAATGTTTTATAGAATTCGATTTATTTTTAGACCTTTTTTTATTTTTTACATTTATTTTATTTATACAATCTATACAATGTTTAGTATAATAAGCATAATAGATGGTTACAGAAATACAATTTAACAGAAGGGCTTGAGTGGAGAAGCCGCCCACTGGCGACACTCCGGCTTATTTTTAGACCTAACGGAATTATTATTATGTTTTCGTAAAGCTCAATAAATATTTCCAAAATTATTTTAAATTCACCATCGTGGAGTTTACTTCGAATACGAGTAGAAAAAATTGTGAAAGGATTTTTTTCCACAAAATAAAAAAAAACTAAAACGTGACATTTATTTTACAATGGTACAAGACAATTTCACATTTATTTTGCTGCTCAATAATTTATATTAATAAAGACTTATAAAATTATATTAGTAGTGATGATATTTTTTAATTTATTTCCAAACTCAAAGTACAATTATAAAATTCCATTATTGTACTAAAATTCCTAATATTAATATATTGTTTTGAAAAAAATATGGTATCCATATTGTTTTTATTACGTACAGCAAAAAACACATAGTTTTTTTTTTTATTATTATTATTCAAACTTTGTTTGACTGTAGACCTCTTTCCAGGATTTTTACAGTAGTTGATTTAAAATTCAACTAAAGAATGAAACTATATTAATAATTAAATACATATTTGTTTGGATATAACTTGAATACTTTATAGATTAAAAAAAACATAATCTTAGTTAAGTAATTGAAAGACTTATATTGGTCGATTATAAATTTCTGATTGACTTTATAATGAAAAAAAAATCTAATTATACAATTTTGTATATATTCTTATAATCAGCTAATCAGTTTATTCGTAATAATTATTATAACCACCGCAAGCTTAAAGTTTTTAACATAAAATATTTGTCTGTTAAAAGTACTATGGGTTTTTTTACATTTATTTTTTTTTTTACAATGAAATCAAATTTGTTTTTTAAAACATTATAATATTCCAGTGAAGTCGAATAAGTTAACTTTATAATATTACAAGCTGTCCTGCATACTTTGTCGCCCATACAAAATGCACCCGCGTTAAGTTTAGTTGCCTATACCTAATACTAACAACGCTAACATTTAGCGAAAGGATAAAAACTATTTTTGGTTTTCAGATTTAGTGTATAGATGATATCTCTGACATATCAATTTTACATGGCTGTACCGCCTAGATTTGCATTTTTCAATTGATTAACCGATTATGTATCATTTGTTAATAATAATATATTATTCGAATTATCGTACAGCCCTAAACATAATAAATAGGTAATATAATTAGGTCATTAACCGAGATAAAAACTATCCTATCTTATGACGGAGATAAAATTACATACATTGACCATAATTTCATCAAAATTGGTTGAGTAGTTTCGGAATGCATCAAGAACATATTATGTATATCTATATATAGTATATATGAACTCTGTACTCGTATATTTATAATATTCTATAATATTATCACAGTGATATTTAATAATATTTCACGTATTTATCCTTTGAATTATTCTATTATATTTTGTGGACAAACAACTAACGACCGATTATTAGGGACCCACGCGTGTGTGTTACCGTCCAGTCTAAATATTAATTTAGGCGAACCCATATTCAATCGGATATATATATTTATGTATATTATAGACTATGCAGTATGCACAACGCTTTAAAAGTTAAAACAATTACGTTGACCAAAATACAACAGTTGTATTGTCAATGTACAAAACATTTTTGTCAGTAAATTTAAAATATGATGTATTATTTGTTCACTAACAAAAAAATAAATGGAAGAAAAATATATTAATAATTAAACGAATAAATTGTTAAACAGAAAAGCCGTAATAACTGCGAAACATTATTGAAATTATTATGGTGGTATACCTAGTCTATGTCCAGTATATTTTATATTTTAAGCAGATCAATGAATACATTAATTTTATCGTGAACTTTTTTTTCTTTTGGAAGAGTACATAGTAAGTTGTTGATAAATGTATTCAATTATCAAAAATATAGGTAGTTTTGGATAAAGAATTGGATCTAATTTATACTTGAAAGATGTCAAATTTAAAAATAACTTGTAATATTATTTTTATAACTGGAAAAACAAACAAACAAGGAAATACCGGAAATTTTATGCGAATTTTTGACAAAATTAACAATAAAAAACATATTAGTTTGGTGATATAGGATGGTAGACCGTTTCTACTCAGAATTGTTTTTCGTATCCAATGATTCCAATGATATATCATTGAATTAAAATTTAACACACCTATCATAATAGTGACTCATTAGATACATAATGTATTATGTATAGCTGAGTGGTACCCACTAACTTGCCTTTTTTGTTGTTTTGTTTTTAAAAATTTTAATTTAAATGCAAAAATAAAATTGTTATAATCATTTTAAAAAGTACAAGGCAGTGTTAATTTATTTAGTTATATTATTTATTTTTTAAATCATCGTCTCAACATAAAACCTAGATGATAAACGTAAAAAGTCGTTAAGTTATTATAATATTGTGGATTTGAAGTAAGATCAATGCATGAAGTTTAGAACAAAAAAACAACATATAAGCATACACAACCACTCAATAAAATGGTTTTAACTAAAAATAAATAAATTCAGAATGTGCATTAATTTTTTTAATTTTTTATTTCAATATAATTTTCTGGAGTGGGTTAGGTTAGAAACATAGAACCTAATATTTTTTTCACATATATTACAATTAGTGATTTTGTTTTTTATTATTTAAAATAATGGAATTCACTTAACCTTACTTTGATGATAATTTAAAAAAATTTTCATGATAATTTGATAGGATTTATTTGAATTTATTAATTATAAAATATATACTTATATGTTTATCATATCAATACATTATATTATTGGTATTGGCAAACTCAATGAATTTGAAAGTATTCATATCTTATAATATATACATTTTTATTGTAAATTATATAATTTGTATACATTTTAATCATTGGTGAATCGTTTTTTTTTTGTTCAACACTGAAAATATTAATAGTTGAACAACAATTGGCCTGCCAATACAACACATAGTATACAACTATATAAAGCGAAAATCAATCATGCGCATCATTTTTTACTTTTAAATTCATTTAAATTATGATTTTCTGAATTTGTTAGTTTAATAAATAATAATAAATAAATGTTTAGATACTTTAATTTCACATACCATTTAAGAAGTATTATAATATAGTAACATTAGTTAAGTAAAAAAATCGAGAACAAAAAAAAAATTACAGAAAAACGGCAATTTTACGAAAAACCACTTTTCGACAAAATCGATTTTTTGATTTTGCTGTAACTCAAAAACGAATCATTGTAAATACTTGAAATTTTCACCAAATGTTTATATTATGGTTATCTCTTTACACTTAAATTTTCAAAATATTTTGACCATTTTTAAGATACTTATAGACAATTGAAATTTTCGAATTTATACGAAATATGTCAAAATTTAAATTAAATTTCATACGCTCATAATGCGTATGTTGGCCAAATACTTTTTTTATTAATAAACAGATACTATAAAGTAACCATAGTAACATATAGTAACTATACTATTTGTTTCAAAATAGAATATATTACAATATTTAAATAGAATATATCCTAGATTGACAAATCATCTCCGTTCAGAATCGTTTCTCGTATACAATGATATTCATCATTGCATTCAAATTTAACCTACGCTAGTCCGAGGTCCACCCCACCCCCTAATGTACAGCACAGCGATACTCACTTACCCGCTTTTTAAATATTGTCATATATTCTATTTTAAAACAAATTCAAACATTTAAGTAAAAGTTTCAAGATCTTACGTTTAGTAATTTTTTAAAAATAACAAAAATCGAAAATTATTTATTAGTAAAACGTTATTTTACACGTGTATTTTTGATTTCAAATTAATATTAAAACTTTAAACACTCGTAAATTTTTTTAAATTGAATAATTATCCAACTTTTTTATAATTATTCTAAGCTTAACTTATGGACAGCATAGTATTAAATTTTCAATTCTTAGCTTTTGATAGTAAAATATTTATAAATTTTTAAATACCAAATAGTGAAAAATATTCATGATTTTGACGAATTTTTGTCAATATTTGAACTTCAAATGCTAATAAAAAAAAATTGTGCCTATGTATATTTATAATTTTAAATGAGAGTTAGAACAAGTTATGTGGACCCTTCAATTAAATTTTCAAGTAATTTGTCCTTGCTAAATTCTTTTTATTAACATTTATAAAAAAAAAATAAAAAAAAAAATTGAAAATTTCAATTGTCTATAAATAGCTCTAAAAAAGTCAAAATATTTTGAAAATCAAATTACATAAAGAAAATGGCAATCTAAATAACTGGTAAGATTTTCAAGTATTTACGACTTATATTATTTGAATAACAACAAATATCAAAAACCATTTGAGGCTAAACCGTTATTTAACGCGGTTTTGTAAAAATTTAAATTTCAAACACTCATAGGAAATTTTGGTCTAAATCCAGTAGAGTTTTTTTTATAGATATTTGAAGAAAAATTTATGGAGAACCTTGTACCAAATTTGCAAAACTTAGTTATAAAAGAAAAAAATTTTACGATTTTTCAACCACAAAATTACTTGCAAATTTTCGCAATTTTGACATATTTCGTATAAATTCGAACTTTAAGCACTTATTAAAAAAAATTATGACCAACGATTTCAGATTTTTTTTTTTATCACTTTAAGAAAAACTCATGAGAAACCTTGTATTAATTTTTCAAGATTTTCTGGCCGGCCAAAAAATTTTTATCGTTATTTAAAAAAAAAATACTTAGAAAATTGAAAATTTCAACTGTCTATAAATAGATCAAAAAAAGTCAAAATTCTTTGAAAAATTAACTGTGTATAGAGAACGCTAATATAAACATTTGGTGAAAATTTCAAGTATTTACATCTATTAGTTTTTGAGTTATAGCAAAAAAAAAATACACATCATTGTAAAATCAATACATTCATCACTCCGTTCAGAATCTAAAATGAGCTACATAAACCGCAATATTTTCTTTAGATTTTGCGATAACATTATAATGTCATGCATATTGTTGTGTGTTAAACAAATGTCCGAGGCTTTGATGAAAAATAAACGAATTCCGCACTTCTGGTGCGATTGGCCACGGGCAACACCAAAAGCGTATAAGCACACGAATCCAACGCGCACACGCACCAGAATCCGTCAAACGTTGGTCGCGTGCAGCAGGAGAGTAGTACAATGTATTATAGTAACGCGAAAATGCAATCGTAAATTCGCACGCGACCTCGCAATAAATGGGCATCGCGTGTGCGCTAGCGTTAGATGTTTTTAATGAAATTCTGATAGCGTAATTTAAACTGCAGCGTGTGAAAAAAAATTGTGCGAGTAAGACACGGTATTATATTATACATGATACTGGTAAATTAATAATGCCGTATAATATGTAGGATCTAAGAATAAAGTATTTTGAATTTATCTGGTGAATAGAGCAATAAGTAAATTCATTAAATTGTTACCATTTAAAATAGTAATGGTGTGATAAGAAGAGGGATGATGTCAATCTTTACATAAATGATAAAGTTTAATACTATTCTATAATAATAATTTTAAAGTAACACCTCCGAAAACTTATATGTACATATCAGATTATACATTAAATATTTAAGAACCATAGTTTATATTAGGTAGTTTATATTCATTCAACACAATAAATTAAACTAAAACAATATTGATTTCAAATTAATTTCATATTTAAATATAATATTTCAGATTACAATTTAAGTCAATCACCTATAGATAGTTATTTATTGCAATTAATTATATTTGTTAAATATTTTGTATTAATCATTAATTACTTACATCACAATAGACCATGGACTAAGGCAATATATAGAACAATGAATAGTTGTAATAAATTGTATATTTATTTGTATGTATAAACATATTTATTTTTTAATTTAATTATCATCATTATTGTAGATTCTTTATATTAAGAAAAACATTATTAATTAGAATACAAGTTATTATGTAGTTACGTAATATTTTAGTTATTTTTGTTACACCCTTCAGTATACTCATGAAAATATTCGTCTGTTTAACGGACGAGAAAAATATCCGCCTGAAAAATATTTTGGTTTTTTTTGCCGGCCGTTTTTTAGGCGCATCGTGTAAGACGCCAACGACAGGTGGACAGACGTAGTCGCAATAAAAATACTTGGAACTGAGCCTAAACCACGAACGAGACTATTATTATATCTATAGTACGAATTTGCCTGTCGATATGTTACGAACACCGCGTCACATGGCCGAGTACGGTTTTAAACGCAAGTTGTCGAACTCACCGAAACGCTTATACCACGACGGTTGACGGTGGCTAACAAAAGATAGTCTAAACTCGAGTATATAAATACCCAATATATTATTGTACACATTTTGTACATGATAATAATATGCAGAGCTATGAATTTACGGATTTCGCATATCGATGAATTTAATTTTTATATTACAAAAAAAAACAGTGCAATACAAATTATATTTAAAACACTATAATATAAGACGTACCTAGTATAATACTCGTATGTATTATTGGAAGTATACAATTATTTATATTACATATTTTAGAATCAAGTGCATGGAAATTCATTCTATAAATTTTTATAATTGCACATTCGGGGGAATAATTTCAATTATTTAAATAAATTTTAATATTGTATACACGCTATGTATTACCATTGATTATAAATACTATAGTTATGTATTATTTAAAATTTTGAATATTTTGGACGTTTTAAAAATCGAAAAAAAACGATTTTTTCCTATTATTAAAACAAGAAATTATTACAACTAAAAATAATATTTATAAAATGTAATATTTTTTTTTCAAATAGTTTTATACTAATGTTAAGTTTAAATAAAATAAATACCAAGTATGTGAGTTAATCGAAATTTTAATGCAAAAATGGCATACTTATGTAATAATATTTATTATAGGTACTCGTATTTGCTAATGAAATATTAACAATTTTAATTGTATACAAATTAGTGGTAACTAGGGTTCGGAGTTATCATTGATAACTAAAAAAATGTGTGACCGTATATTTAGCTTAATATGAGTTAAGAGATAGTAGACTATCAGTGACTGACTCTCTTTATAATACAATGCACGACACAAGTTAAGATTGTTCAGAGCCGACTAAAATATCAGTTTTTTTTTTAACAATGTCATGACATCAGTGTACAAAATTGTTTTAAGGCAAATAAAAACGAAACTTTTTTTGCGGTAGAAAATGGAAAGTAGAGTCTTATTTTTGGAAATAAATAGTTTTATCCTAAACATTGGTCAGATTTATATGATAGTAAGATCATTCAGGTTTGGCACAAATAAATGTCGCACTGTCGCTGGAAAAAGACGAATTTTCTACAGATATACCTATAAAAAAAAAAAAAATAACAATAAGAAAGTTCGTTTTGATCCGGGCAGGTATCTAAATAATGAAAATATTGTTGAAATAATAATAAATATACAAAACGATATTTCATGGATTGATATTATACCTATAAGGATATGGAAATATTGGTATTGTTTTTCGTTTTAATTTTTGTGAGAGGGTAATGAAATAAATAACACGTTAACCCAGATAATCTGATAACTCCGTCAAATCCCTGAGTATCTGGAAAATGTAGATAATTGGATTTCATTTCCCACAATATTATACTTTTACTTTTATATGTAACTACGCCTAATTATATTATGTAAGTTGCTATATTATAGTTTTATCGAATATTTTTTTTTTAAACGTTTATTTCCGATCCGGAAAAATATAATTATGTGGTGTACAAATAAAAAATGTTTAATATTTATTTAATTATATTACCCATTATAGTAATTTAATAAATTAACATCTTTTTTCCATTTCCAAAATTTAACGTAACATGACTGGGCACAAAATTTACTGATTCATTACAATATTAATAAATTATTAATTGAAAAAGAAGAAGTCCAACAAAAAAAAAGTCCATTGACATGCACTATAATATTTAATTTAAAACTTTGCGTAGAGTGACCGATTATCAATATATCTAGTACTTGCGCATGTAGACACTATAAACAAATTTAATATTTTTAAATTAACAATATTGGGTTAATAGTGGTTATTAATATTGTTTTAATTACTAAGGATAATAAGGAGTACATTAATAAAATAAAAAACATTTTTAAGTAATTTATTTGTATTGAAATCTCAAAATTTAAATAACTGTTTATATTTATAAATATAAACCTATAGACTATAATTAGTAATATATTATATTATTATTTAATACATGTTTCTGTGTAAATAATACAACAGATACCAAATTTTAACCAGAATTAACCAGAATAGGAACAAGAACCTAAACTGAGAAAAACTAAAAGTACCAATCTTTGACTACATCTATAAATGTTATAATTATTTGCAACGTTAAAGAGAGAAAAATATCAATAATAATTGAATAATATTATTACAACTCCTGTATAATCGTTCCGACTCTATACGGTTTAGATTGCAACTGTGGTCTTATTAGCTAGTTACAGAGTTCGTCGATGGTGGTTTTAGGGATCGACTATCGCATCAGACGCGTGTCTTCGCCTATACTATGATAATATTCCGGTAAACCGTGATATAATATAATACACGCAATACGTATGTGTGAGGTGTGCGTTGTATGGAAATTCTAGCCCCCCCCATACGTTAATCTAAAGGTATTCGATCGGGTTCATTCTACCTTCAACGATGGATATCCATTGGTCGACTTGTGGTCACCTGTAAGGGTGGTTAAAGTTGTTAAGGGTGAACAAATGATTGATAGCGAGATTTCTTGATACATGCACGTAATATAACGATACAAGTTGATGACGCGGAGAGGTATATTATATTATATTGACGTTCGCTCGAAAATAATTTCACCTATAGGTACCTATATTATAATATTCTCAGGACAGTGTTATAAAATCATACGTTATTATTACTACTACAATATCAGTTATACAATTGTAAAAGGATCTGATAATCGTCGATCATCACCCTCTCAACTGGCCCGATTTAAGGTTTTTAATATTTCGAACAGAGTTACTACACAACAACTGTATTCTATGTTATAATATACATAGAACCTCCACAGAAATTTGACATAATTTAAATCATCTGTCGTTATGCGTACCAGGTAATCCGTTTAAAAAAGGCCAAGAGCATTTTTTTAGTAAACTCCAACCATCAAGTGTAGTTGAAAATCACTGTTTTACTATCCTAACATTTTTAAGAGCGGGTAATAAATTCTTAATTAGCTGTTTCAATCAATATTTAGCAAATACGATTTTATTACCAATCCTAATGATCTTAAAGACTAAAACATCGTACATGATATTGGATGAAGGTTGAGGTTTTTCGATTTTTGAACTTTTGACACTCAGTGATGTATTTAGCAGAAAAAAAACAAAACCTAGTGTCATAATTAGTATATTCTAACATGCAGATATTAATAATTTTTTGTATACAATATCACTTTCTTTTTGAAAATTTGACAAAATCGCTACTTAAAACATTAAAACATAGAAAAGCGAAAGATATAAGAGATATGTATTCACATCTCCAGCTGATAACTGGATATTGATGAAAAAAAGTTAAGACATGTCATGGATAATGTCATTAATCAAATGTATTAAATTAAGTGAATAAATGTAATAAAACATCTAGTATTCAAAAAAATTAAGTTATAAGCACTGTACAATATTTATCTTTGAATTTCTAGTATCTATTTTCATTATGTATAAGCACCTGATATTTATTTACAAATATTTATGTGCGACTAATAATTATAAAGTTTTTTAATACCAGTAACTTGCCAAGTCAACTAACAGTTTATCAAAAACTTATTTTGAACTTCCAATTTAAAAATTAAATCTTTGATTTTTTTTTCATTGGATAACTGCAGACAAATATTAATGTAAAACATTTTAGTTTTTAAAACCCAAACCCAATTAAGTGAAAAAAGTATTCGAAAAACCCACAACGGGTAATATTTGTCAATGATAATTACCGAAACTAAAATACGCGTTGAATAACTAATAATATTCGTTTCACTTCTTTGGACAAAATAAAAATCGCTACTTTTACCTACTTATCGTTTTTAATACGTAGCATAACGTGATGATTAATTTATTTTTCGTTTCATTTGCTTGATTAAAATAAAAATAAAAACGTTAATTTTTCGATCGGTTTAACTAAACTATAGTAAAGTGGTTAACTATATAATATAATATACTTATGCTACCCTACATAGCCCGAACACATTTATTCGAACACAAAATAATATAATTGTATAGTAGCGTACATAAACATAATAATAATGATCTGCAGTATTCTGTATCAGGGGTACGGTATTTTGTATTACTCTATGGGCATATTTGAGTTCATGTATTTATAATGTTATTATGTTTTGAATTTATACATGTTAATATAATATGGTAAGGCTGGGGTTGAAATATATATTTCGTATTATTACATTCGGTTTGTTTGAATGAATGTCGATCACGTTGCAAGGTGGATGTCCGGTCAATAAATACGCGTATTTCCGTTTCGTTCGATGAAAACGACGACGTATCCGCTTTGTCGGACATGTAGATGGGAATTCTGTCCATTGACTTTCCAATAGGAAGTACAGTTTTCGTCGTTTCGATTCATTTGTGGCGGTATAGTAACGTAAGGTATACGATACAAACAAAATAAACTTGTGTAAGATTCTGCGGAAAATGATCAATACAAAGCGCATGGCCCAAACATTATATTATTTAAAGTAATTAAATATTTTTTATGATATATATATAGATTATAAATGGTCCTAAGAGGAAACCAATCGGTCACTTAATCCTCAATCTACTCTTCCTTTTTGTATTTTTATATTATGTACCTGTGCATTCAACAATTGCTTAAAATGATAATAAACTAATAATAAAAGTCTTAGTTATTTGATTTTAACAATATTATAAAATATTATTTTAATTTCAATAATAATAGTGTTTCAAATACCAGTAGGCGGTGACATTTCATTCATATTATTCAATTTTTGCGTTTTTTTTTTTTTAATTTTCATAGTAATATTCATGAAGTTGAATACAATTTATTATTCATTAGGGCAGTGTAAAGAAGTTTTTATTCATTTTAAGTTATATTTAAAAATTTATGAAAATAATAAAAAAAAAAAAACCAATTAAGCATTTGTTTTTGTTAGACCATAGGGAATTAAGTATTAAATTGAAAAATGAGTTATGTACAGTAGAGTTGGTAAATTTAAACACTAATTATATTATTTTTCAGTTTTTAAAAAATATACCTAAATAGGTTCAATTAAATCTTAAAATAAATGGGTCCGGTCGCTTATATTTTATATTTGTGTAAGATAAATCCAGAATACAAAACCAAATGCATATGACCTAGCAAATTATAACTTATAACATATAAATATTAAATATGTATCATTAGAATACAATTATGAAGATACTGATAGCTTTGTATGAAATCCGTAAACAATGTGAACATCATAATATAAATTATTTTCAAATTAATATTTATAAGTAATCTTCATTTATAAAGAGACTTCTGTAATTATATAAAAATAACTTAAAACATATTTTTTTGTAAAATATATATATTTAAAATATATAATCCTTTTTCCATGATTTTTTTTTAATGCACTACGATCAATTATTACGATTTCATTTTTTATTTACTGCATCCTTTTTTTAGATAGAAAAAATTAATTTTTAATAGATGTATCATACCTACAGTTTTTTTTCAAATACAAGTCAATTCTATTTATTCAACAATTTATGTTTATTTTAAATCAAATACTAAATTAAATCCAGCAATAAATTTAATTTATTTTAAACTATTTATAATATTATCTTTATTGAAATACAATGATTCTCGATAAAAATCTAATATGTCATATCTTAGAAATATATTTTTTAATTTTAACTTTAATTATAATATATACATTATAATACCATAATTTTTTTATTATTTATAAATTACGTTACAAATAACTAAAAATTGCTGTTGACCTAAAACTTTATTTGTCAATTTATTCAATTGATTGTGCTGAACTACAATCTGATTTAAATTGATTTTACTCGCGGTGCACAACAAACGGTCTCAGCTTTTACGCTGAAAAATGCTCACAGATAACCTTTTTTCATAGAAATTAAATCTAAAATTTAATTACACAATTAATAGCTCTGATCTAACGGGTATTAACGCAAATAAAATATCTAGGTATATTATTATCAAATGGCCTATCTTTCAATAATCATGAACATATTATAATATGTAATAGGGCTCTTCGGGTATTCGGTTTCATACGTCTCAACTGTTTAAAAAAAAAAAAAGCAGTTAAAAAATCCAAACTTCATTAAAATCTTATATTTTTCTCTGGTCCGTTCAGTACTGGAAAAAAGCGGGTAAGTGAGTATCGCTCTGCTGTACATTAGGGGGTGGGGTGGACCTCGGACTAGCGTAGGTTAAATTTGAATGCAATAATGAATATCATTGTATACGTGAAACGATTCTGAACGGAGATGATTTGTCAATCTAGGATATATTCTATTAAATATTGTAAAATATTCTATTTTGAAACAAATAGTATAGTTACTATATGTTACTATGGTTACTTTATAGTATCTGTTTATTGATAAAAAAAGTATTTGGCCAACATACGCATTATGAGCGTATGAAATTTAATTTAAATTTTGACATATTTCATATAAATTCGAACTTTAAACACTTATAAAAAAAAATTGTGACTAACGATTTCAGATTTTGTATTATCACTTTAAGAAAAACTTATAAGAAACCTTGTATTAAATTTTCAAGATTTTCTGGCAACCCAAAAAATTTTTATCGGCATTTGAAGAAAAAAAACTTAGAAAAGTCGAAAATTTCAATTGTCTATAAGTATCTTAAAAATGGTCAAAATATTTTGAAAATTTAAGTGTAAAGAGATAACCATAATATAAACATTTGGTGAAAATTTCAAGTATTTACAATGATTCGTTTTTGAGTTACAGAAAAATCAAAAAATCGATTTTTTTGAAAATTTTACTTTTGACCTCTCCAAAGTACCAACTAGATGAATAATTTTCCTATTCAAAGAGGGGCTGAAGTCAAAAATCGGAGCATTATTACTGCTCCAAATGTTGTCCTCAGACACACAAAAAAAAAAAACACACATCATTGTAAAAGCAATACATTCTTCACTCCGTTCAGAATCTAATATGGATCAGTTGTTTGGAACCCTAGTGAAGCTAATTTTATAATGAAGATTGAGCGTATTCAGAACAGGTTATTACGGGTACTTGCATACAAAACAAATAAAATAAACTTAACTCTGGAACAGTAATAACTAGAATTTGATATCGAGTCCCTTGTTAAATGTATAAAGTTGAATGATGTACTTTGGCTCCATAAATTATTGAACTCCCAAATCGACTGCCCGAACTACTGAATTACATACCTTTAAATGTATCTTGTCTTAACACGCGTATATCACACATATTTTACCTCCCTACCTACCGTCAAAATTAGTAGTTATAGGCTTTAGGCTCCAATCAATGAAATGCTGACATCAAACACGTTAAAAATTTTTAATTTTTTCAATGATAACTCTACCAAGTTAAAATGTCTAGTCTTAAGTTAATCCAAAATTAAATACACTATTATTATAACTTTTGTTAATCTATCAATATATTAACTCTATAATCTATATTATACATTGTGTTAGTAATATTGATATTTGTTCATATATTGTACTGTACTGAACTCTACAGAACATAAAAAAATATAATAATAATATTATACGAAAACATCAGGGAAAATATGTAATATGTAAATGCAAAAAATCTTAAACCCTAAACATAATAAATATAATAAGAATAAAATAATATATTTTTACAACAAAATCATGACTGGATACTATTACAAAAATTTATAATATATGTCTAATATGGAAACACAATATGTTGTATCGTATGTCTCAATTCGCTCACTTTATTACGAATAAGCTTATATTATATTTTCCTGAATTTTAATTCAACAGTAAACCATTATATATATTATATTATATATTATAAATAACAAAAACGTATCCTAGCAGATTAAACCTGATACGAAACTATGTTTACGAAACGTATCGAAAAAAGACACGAAATTAGCCTGTATAATTTTTCAATATCGAAAAACTCCAAGATAATTCAAAATGTTAAATCAAGACTACAACATCCGGAATTCTATCGACAAATAACTTTTGGAGTACCCATTCTTTTAAAATGGGTATACATAAAACACCAAAACCTTTGTAATAACAATTAATGCACATTCTTCGTTCCGTTCGGTGTCCGAAGAAACAATAACATAATACTATAAAAAAGAACAATCGATCGTTTCGGAGACAATAAACCATTATGAAAATTATTATTATAAACATCTGACAGAGTATTCGAATTTCCCTTTTTATTGGCTTTCGTGACCTGTCAAAACAAGTTAGGACACAATGTTTATACAATATAATAATTCCGAATGGCGAGTTTTGTATAAAACCACTCGTTCTGAAATTATCAAAAAGCTGCGATGTAAAATATTGATTGGTTGTTATTGTGTTTAAACGAGTCATCATACAACAATCAATGTTATTACTGAATTTAACAATCACAGTTTTATACCGAAGCAAAGAAAAAAAATAGATTATATGACACGTGACTTGAGTAATCTAAACATTTTTATTTTTTTTTAACCCAATCTCCCTATCGACCTCATCACGGATTTAGTGTAAACAGTAATCGTCTCTGTAGATATGACGAAGATAATATTGTCATACATTTTAGCGAACATAGTATAAGTTGGAGATATTCTAATGGTCTATGATAGAATTCTTATCGAGCGTTGAAATGGCGATCACGAATATATAGCGATAAATCGTGTTTTTTTTTGTTAATTAGTAAAATAGATTTCTATATATTAATGTATATTATGATGAATGAAAACCTTATATTTGAGGATCTGAGACCTGCACAAGCACACTATTTATTTATTGTTTAATTCACCACTGTCGTCACTTCAACACAAATAGCACAAATAGCCGCGAGCTGTCGAGCTCCAACCTATGTACTTATTTAACAATATTACTGAATAGAAGATAAGTAAGTACTTTCATTTAAATCCGATGAAAATCGAGTATGGAATTTATTGACTAACGATCCATTTACTATACTATACTTTTATAAACTATTTCATGGAAAATATGACAATAAAGTCATCAGCTTACGTCAACCACAGGACTGAGGAAGTAATGCTTATTGTTTATAAACATCTCTGAATTGTGATTACCAAGAAACTAAAATATCAATAACTGCGTGTATTGTATACATACAATAAATTAATGTATTTACCATCAGTCAAACTCGTCTATTATTCATTGTATGATAGTGTACTTAGGTTACGTAAATAATAATATTATTTTTAACTTTTAAGTGAACTATGTATTCGTGAAAACACATTTATTCCGTGAGTTAAAATGTTTAAAAAGAAAAAATTTCTTTGAAAATAATATTCTATTTCACGATGATAGTAAATAATTCTTTTAAAAAACACACTGACTAAGAATTTAGTTTGAAACTAGTCTATACATTCCACGAAGTTAAGCAATCATAAAACATCCCACGGCCAATTATAAAAAAAGAAACACAACAGTGGGTAAGTATGTAGGTATAGATGGCAAGCCTTTCAACTCTTTGGCATTTATTTTAATATTAAATGAATAACTAATTTATTAATAGTTATCTTATTAAACTATATAATTAACTATTATATTATTATTAATGAATAGTTAATATAAAACAATATTTATTATTAACAATATTTTTTACAGTATATTAAAATTACTTAATATTTCATCAAATTACATAGCTATTTTCTATCTTATTTTTTTTTTAAAAAAAAAGTTATTCTTTTTATATTATATGAATAATAATAAAAAAAAAATGAAATCCTATACAATTTTGTCTTTGTTTAGTTTAACATTAAATCTTCTTTTGTTCTTTTGTATACATGAGAATTCGTTTTATACTCCGTACACTAAAAAAAATCTTCAAAAAGGGTCAAAATTATTAAGTAAGAGCCATTGGAATCCAACCGCAAGATATATTTCCTTATTAAAGATTCCAGTCGTTATGATGTCAATTTTTCACAATGCCATAACTCCTTTATTTAATGCCAACATAATATACAGTGACACAATAATAACATAACAATACTAAAAATAATTTACGTTTTTAAGAATATAATTTATAATTTTAGGTAATTAATAAAAATATTTAAATATTTAAAAAAATAAATTTCTAAAAATAATAAACAAATATGCAGCATTTTATATATGCTATATTTTATTTAGTTTTTTTATTCGTAACTTCAGAAAATATTTATGAGTTCTATGTGAAATTGTAAGTGTTTAGATACTATCCATTATTACGATTGTAATTATTATTTTTAACATTTTTAGTTTGAGATATAACTTAAGTTATATCTAATGGTACATAGTGTTATATCTCAGAATCAATTTTATTTTTAATTCATAAAAAGTGAAATACAAATTTTATTCAACAGTGAGGTTCCACTCTAAGATACAAAACTTTATTTTATACATAGGTATGAATATTTTAGATATTAATTGTACATAATGTACATACGTTGGAGGAAAATATATTTGCATATTTAGAAAATGGATTTGGTATTTTACAATAATATATTTTATTATAATATAAAAAGTTAATTTTTATAAAATAGCTATATTTTTATCTTTAAATATTTTCATTTTAAAGTTTATTTCCAAATCATTTTTTTTAAGTTTAAGCTTAAGTTTATTTTGACTAATGTCACATAGGTGATTTGTAGTTTTTATTGCATATAATATTGTTTTATACTAGTATTTATGATTTTTAGTGAAATAAATCCACATCTCTGGCTATTAATCTATCATTTGTTTTTCGTTTAATTTCCAAATTTAAGAAGTATGAATAAAATCTAATTACCGAAAATCGACTGTACAATATCAATTACCGATAACATATGATGAGTGTAGTTGAACTAATAAAAATTGAGTTTTTTCTTCGTGAGCTCAGTACAGTATAATTTAATTATTCATCTCGTAAGCTGCTTTCGAAAATTGATAGCTTGCTTACAAAGAAAAAACCGTATTTTAAAATATATACATTTTTTATATTATAACAGATTCATAGAAAAAGATTTTGTAACGTGCTTGGAAATAGCCAAAGCTGTATATAAATATTATTATACAATAGCTGATAGTTTAACTGCACAGATTTTCGTCGATAATATTTCCTAGGTCAGCCAAAATATTGATATATTATATCTATTTTCACTCATATTTGTTTTCTTTCTACGGTCAACTTCGAGAGCTTTATCTGTTTATTGATTATTTTATACTTTCACTAAATACACTATTATACAATGTCGAATCTATTATACACTTAAATCCGTGTCACGGAAGATATCGAAATTTAACAATTAGATATGCATACAATTTTACGAACTTTTTAACTTTGACTTATGTTCCATTTATTTCAGATTCAAGTTTTGATTTGATTATATTAGCTTAGGCTAAATAATGCTGTTTTTCTGTTTTCTAATTTATCTTAAAAATTATATATAGCTACTTTAGTCGCTAAATTATATTAATTTTTAAACAGCAATAACAATATACTTTCTTGTATTTAACATATTTAAGCATTATATTCTTAAATGTTATGTCATATACAAACTACGATAACTATGATGATATTTTGTGGTAAAACTTAACCATTTTGTTGATTTTTATGTTTACAAATTACGGAAATGCAAAATAAACGTAAAAAAAGAAATTATATTCAAATTATAGTTCATCGCCGTAACTGTACAAATACGAATTGGACATAACCACACGTAGATTTAGTCGTATATTTTTTAACGATTATTGTCACTTATCGATTTATGACGTTTTTTAAAAAAAAAAAAAAAAAAGAACAAGTTTAAATGTTATATCAATGTATTATATTTTTTATTATTACTATACTATTACTTTATTATTACAAATTATTACTATAAAGATAAAGTATTTTGTTACATGCATTTTTTTGCAGTAATGATTTACGGAAAGCACCGAAATTATATTATATTATTTTTATCATAATGAATATAATATTATAACGTCGTTTAGTATTGGCCGTCTCGATAGAAAAGAATAGTTTCTGCTATGATTTAATAACAATAAATAAACGGTCGGAAAATCGCCTGTACAGCCAACGAGAGTGACGGACACGCGAGACGAACGAACCTATGCACGATATATATCCGTCAACGGCGAGCTCATGACAAATGAACCCTGCACGGCCAGGTGACCCGACCCCTGCGATATTAATGATTACGCATTTTACGGGCAGTACATTATATCGTGTGCTGTTAGAGGGGGCAAGCAAAAAAAAAAATCACTAGTTCTGCGGCCTGACAGACTCGTACACGGACGGCGACGTCTCCTCGATAAATTCTGTTAGCATTTCTATGTAACTTACATCTATTTTAATACACAATCGGGTCAATTTAAATTTTTGCATGATTAATGTGGACGAAAAATAACTGATTATGTAACATTATCGCACATTTACGCTATACCCATTAAAAGTATATTGTGTATTTTTCAAATGTATTCCGAACAAGAATTTTAATATATATATTCTGATAAGTATTATCAAATATTATATGTTCATTTTAAAATATTTCACATACTGATACCATTTTTTTTTAAATATGAAAAAGTATTTAAATACTTAACAAGGACAAATAAGACTGGTTGCTGTATCTACTACTGGAGGTATATTTTTACTATAGTAAACATGATTGTCATAGCACAAAACATAACTCCAAAACACTAAAATCAAATTGAAACTAAAATGGTGTCTAAATATATTATTATAAATAGCTACCTAGACAATATAAATAAGAAGTGTATATGCACGTCACACTGATAATGAAAATTGGTTCGAATGATTCTGATAGTCAGTTCATACAAACTTCTATCTAAATACCTCCAAAATATAATTAAAAATCAAGCATGCATATATAAACTACATTAACAAACTTCTTCTGGCAACGCACAGCAATACTTAATTTATAAAATATATTTAATGCATTAGCCAATTACTAAGATTACTTTATTGTTTAATATTTATTAATATTAATGTCTCTGTATACTTATAATATATTTATTTAAAAGTTATAGATATACTGAATGACAATTCAGTAATGATTAATCTCTGATTGAGGACATTTTGATGACTTGGTGACAATTCAGGAGTAGTTTATTTCATTCAAATACAATAATATAACATGGTAAATTAATAAAAATAGTTTTAAATTACTTAGAGTGAAAATGTTTTAAACATTAAATCATACAATGTCTATTGAAAAATGAAAAAAAAATCCAAAATAATCTACAAATTATAGACTATAGTGTTTAATATATATATATAATATATGTTCATATATAATAAATTTATAATAACACATAATATAGGTAATATATTACTATATTAGTCATACATAAATTAATTAAAACTTTAAGTAGAACCTTACAGGCTATGAGAAAATGTTTTTTTTTATAGATTTTAGTTTGAATAAAAACGCGTTTAGACATTAGCAAAAATAAAATGTTTCTGAGCCAGTGAGGTTTTCCTTCACCACCTTGTTATTCCACGTGAGATAACAAAAAATGGGTTTTTTTCACTAAGCCATCATTTTTTTTTTTTTTTTGAGATGAATCCAAAACGATGTTACATCATCCTTTAAATATTCTTCTTGCAATCAGAAATATTTATTATTTAGTACGTGGCTACGGAAATGAGAAAGGAAAAAACATAGACTTTTTATCTGTCGATACTCTAACTATACACCTCAGTTTATATCATTATTATTATAGTGTTTTATATAGGTATAAGCATACAGAATTAATACTGTGAAGTCACAGTCAGTTGATCACAAAAATTTGAAGATATATTTTTTTTATTAAATTCACTGTGAGTGTTCGTGTAAATACAGATCACAAATAATAAACGATGTAAAAATGATCCCTATTAATGCTATACACAATACACTCAAAAAGTTTTGTACTATTTACGTATTTTTGATAATTTTTATATAAATAAAATTAATTTGAGTATAAAGAATTAACAAAAATTGAATATCATTTTATTCTTAATAAGTTTTCTAATTGGGGATAAAAAATAAGATTGTGTATCCATAAAATAAAAGCTCCCATTTTTCTCGATTTGAATAATATTGTGTAATCTTATACGCATTAATATTAACGGTGTAAATTTTAATTATGATTGCAAATTAAAATAAATATATATTTAAATATTAAAGTAAATATGAAATGATTTCATTAATTACATAGATGTATTTGTTACAATTAAATAACCATGATCATAATAATTACACAAATTAGTATAAGTACAGGACAATAGCCATATTTTTGTCATCCATTTAAACTATTAGAAATCGCTTCTATAACTTTAGATAGAAAAGTTATTATAGTCTACCGTTAATTAACCAATTTTCAAATTGATTAACTTCGTGTACAAACTTTTAAAAGTGAAAATAATTTTCACAAGCGTATTATCACATTTAACAAAAAAAAAAAATGTACATTAATATTCATCAAATCGCTAATTTTAAATCTACGAGCATAAACAAATATTCATTAAAACTATAAACTATAGTTGATTTTACTTAAAAATATTTATTTATTTGTATATAATATATTCTTTAATTTGCGTATAGAAATTAATTTACTTACATTTTCTATTTATTCAAATTCATTTTTGATAATTTACTTTTTTTATATGCTACATATCATTTTTATAAGTGTAAATATTTAATATATACAATAGTAAACTCAATTCACTATTTATATATATTATATGTATATAACCTGATGAATATTAAACATTAATATTTTAATATGTTATATTCAGTATAATATAGTCATATAAATACAGAAATACAGAATTACAGAATTATATACTTACAAAATAACCTAATTGCTTAATAAATATTTCATGTTACACAAAAACTAAATAAATAATTTTTTCAATATTTTTGGTATTAAAATATTATGAGTTTGTATAACTAATAAAAAATATTTTTATGTCCGCCTCAAAAAGTTATGTTTCAAATGGTTAAATCTTCAATACTATACTAATAGTTTTTATTTCTAGTAATAATAACAATATTTTAATTTTATAACAATAAAGTTTTTTATAACTCATAGATTGTATAGTATATTGTTAGTGTTATCTAAGTAGCTTCCTATGCTATAGTTAAGTAAAAACTTATTTAAATAGATTGTAAAAGAATAAATTTAATTAATTTAAAATAAAATGTTAAAAATTAACTACCTATTGTCAAAATATTCAAATGTAAGCCATAATAATTTATTCTATATAATTGTAGTTTTTAAAGATTCGTATTTTTATATACGAAAAGGACCTTAATTTTTTTTAAATAACATCATAATTTATAGGGACGTGATGATGTTAAAAAAATATTCATTCATATTAATTAGATTTACGAGTATCAGGCAATTGTAGTTAACAAAATATTTTATTTTATTATTTTATTTGTAGTTTATCCACATTTTTACAAAAAAAATAATAATAATAAAAGCTTCATAAATGCGATGAAAAATCTATTTTTTCTTAAATTAAATTATTTAGAATTATTGAAGTTCAACATTTTATACTTTATTAAAGATTAATAAGGAATATAGCTAAACGAAATATTCGAATACGTTTTGCATATATTGTCTTTTCGAAATAACAATAGTGCGGAGCTCTAATATTATATGACATTTGTGAATAAAAATGAAAAATATTGTTGAATATTACTCGTTTTGTAATTCAAAACAAATTCCATAAGGACGACTTCCTGCTGAAAAGGCTTAGCGAATTTTAACGATCTCAAAATTGTTGGAATCTGCTGCAATAATAACGGTACTTTCAAGTATACAGAAAAATGGGTCGAATGGAAGCGTGGAAAAGGGATGAAGAAAATTATAATAAAGTCTAGTTGTAAAATACAGTAGGCGTAAGTATTATATTATTATTATACTGGTCCTTTCAGGAATGAAAAAATAAATATTAAAGGGATTAAAAGGCTGTGATGGTAGTTAAATAATATTGGCTATATTAATTTGAACCAAAAAATGTAATGACATTTTTAAATAATATACCTAAAGTCTTGTCTTACTAATTGACAAAATTCAACAACATTTTGAGTCATCGCCATACTTTTACTATTTATTTATTTATCATTACACTTTTTGATCTTTGAACACTTTTTAACTAAATTTGAAATTATTTTTAGTAAAAATAACAGTTTCACAGATTTAATTTTATTAATTTATTATTTGCGTTCGATGACTTTATCATAGAAAAAACATAACAATGATTAAATTAAAGTATAATATACTTATTAGTTATTATATAATATAATATATAAACTATAAAAAACGTTATACTGTACATTATAATATTAAATATAAGATTATAATATTATCATCATTGAAAAGGGCACTATAACGGACGTGTTAAATTTCTATTTAACAATAAATTATTGCAATACACGTAGAGCGATTCTAAACGGCATTTAGTTGACCAGATCTATACATATTTTATACTAATATATTAATACTACTAAATATATTGTTACGTACTTTATTTTTCTATCAATAATATGGTAGATTTAATTAATTTTGCATAGAATATTGGATATTATATTATATAGGTAGGTACCTAATAATACTAAACTATCATTATTATTTATTATTGTTATTCACTTATAAGTCAGTGTCAACATACAATAAAACGCTGTGAATAATTTCATAACAAATAGTTTAAAAATGATCAAAATATTTTGACAATTTTACTACGCAGTAAAAAAATTGTAATTTAAGTAAAATTTAAATTATGATTTATGATATTATTGTATTAATTTGTAATTAAAACTTTATTTAATTGCATCTAACCGAATGATTAAAAAAAAACTATTAAAGTAAAATTTATGTTTTGTAAATAAATTAATAAAAATTTAAACTTTATAATTTATTGTTATTTCAAAAAATAGAAGATACATTTAAGGTGGTCAAGGTGAATATTAAAAGTTTATCATTATCACAGTAGCAGTTAAAATTAGTTTTCCTTCCTACCTTTTTATATTTAAATTTAATTACGATATGTTTAGATAAATTAATCATTCAATTATTACTATCGATACTGAAAAGACTTTATTTACGGTGTATCAAGATTATTAACTTATAATGTAATCAATCTATAAACGGTTATCATGAAAATTTTAAAATAATACCATATTTTTAATTTAATTTTGAGAAATTCTTTAAACTACCTATTAGTATTAAGCTCAAATTTGGTTTATTGGTTGAAATTAAAAAGATTACAATAAAGTTTGTTCAGAATTTATTTGTTAGACATTTAACCTTCTTTTACAATAACTTCTAACTTTTTAAATTTAGAATGTATTTTATTCTTATAGGTAGGGTACGGATGTTGTTGCATTTGCAACTTTTCTTCTACCTTTCAAATTTATTGCTAAGTAAGTTTTAAATACGTTTCATGTAAGTACGAATTCAAATCTAAAAGTTTTTTGCAATTTTTGCAATTTTTGCAATTTGATTGCAATTTTGTTGAATTTAATCATTTATACAACTATTTTAGCTATATTCAAAATTCAGCAGTCGTATATAGATAAGATAATACTTATTGGCTCCAAATTAAAGAGCGTTCAAATTCGAAAATTTAAAACAAACACTTATAGTCCAATGCAATAAGGTTTAAAATTTAAAATATTTTGTATGTTTAGAATACGCATAGATTATTAGTTAATATTTATTAATATAAAATGTAAAAAATACATTTTTTTGTCAGAATTAAAATAAAACATCTATAAATTATAACGAAATGTTGTAATTTTTAGTGCAATTTTTAATATTTTAAGTGCACTTTTCGGTATTTTTTAGTGCAATACTGCAATCAATTTTAGTAGTTTTTGACTACTACAACATCCGTGCCCTACTCATAGAGTTCACTTATTTCTTTAGATTTCTAAATATTATGTTTAGGCGACAACTATATGTTATTAAATAAATGATTGGACATTTGTTATATTAATGATTTTTGAATGAAAATTATAAGATAGTTCCGATGGCTTAAAATATTTTAAAGACAAATTTCATTACTTATTTAGCGATAACCCGTTTATACTTAGTTATTTTGAATAGCAATGAAAAGTAAGTGTAAGAATGTTTCAATAATTTTTTTTAAGACAAAGACATAGTAGCATAGGCGATTTTAATAAGCAAACGCTTATGACGAAAAAGGAGTGAAAATAACATTTTACGGTTATTGCTGTACTTAAAAAGAAGAAGACTCGAGTGGAACGCTATAGTAACAAAAGAGAAGATAGATTAACATCAACTGTGTTTGTAGCAATGGAATTTATGTTGACATTTTGAATTAAACACACTCTCTGTCAATCCACGTTCAACTGGAATTTCACTCCAAGTAGATTTAGTAACCCTATCTTACAGACAAACATTCAACAATAGAATGGCATGTGTATGTTAGGACACACGCGTGATGAATATGCATTGAAATAATAAATCAGAATAAAAATTAATAAAATACTTGTAGTATTTTTAAAATTAGCAATCCAATTTAATGTTTATGAGTAAATAATAAATATTAAATTATGCGTTTTGTTAATAATAGTTTTATAAAATATATTAAAGACAAGTTATTTTAACTATGAAAGACTTCCGTGCGTATTTATATTATTTTCAATCCTACTAACTGCCGATGAACAAAAACAAAAAATGTGTTTAATTTATAAAATTTTGTTTGTATATCCAATATATATAATATAATATTCATTTTAAGGAAATAAGTACTCGTTAACTTATTAAAAAATAACTTTTAAAACATTATTTATACAGTTTTCATAAGAATAGGTACTGCGTAGTGTTTTCAATTTGTTGTATTGCTATCATGCTATGAATAAGATTATATGTGCTATTTTATCTATATAAAAGGTACTAAATGTAAATATGGATAAAAAATAAACTCAACATGAAAGTGGATAATGAAAAAATTAAGTATGGAGAAATATTTTCGTGTTATGGACTTTTTTAGATAAAGAATATTTGAATATATATACGTATATGGTATATTTAGTGGCATAATGGCGTGTGTTATTAAGTGACTCAGAAACCACTGACGACGATTTTCCACACTAGGCATTCGATAGATCAAAAAATCAAGTTTTGATATTAACGAGTGAATGATTATAAAATGTTTATTGTGAAATAATGAAATATTATGATCAGTCAACGAAAAGGAGCTAAAGGTATACTTTAAATACCGAAAACGTCAACGACGAAAGATTTATCACTGTAGTTATCAACCAAACTGTATAAAATAAAAAAAACCAACATTACTAAGCAACTATTAAATATTTTTTATTGTACAAATCTATAATATAATGATATTCTAGAACATTTTAAAAAACGAATAATTAATTTTTTTAGATAAATAAAAATAATAAATGAACAAATAGCATAAATCATAATCTTGATTATAACCATCCAATAAATTACAGTCTAATAATAGGTATATGCACAATGTTTATCATGTTATAAATACTAAAGTATGTACGTATAATATGTAAAATTAAAAAAAATTACATGATGGTTTTCGATATTTTTATTTTTAGGAATATTACACATAAAGTATAAAATTATAAATATTCTTAACGGGGGTAATTTTTTACATAAATAATATCATACAAATGCCTATTATACATAATATGTAAAATTATAATACGTTTTTTTTTTCACGAGTCTGTTGTGTCCCTTACCCGCAGCGGTTTTGTTGATGAATAATGCGTTTCAATGGTACACCAATATAATATGTATAATGTATACCTATATGGCTTTGGTGGTACATTTGTCACTTATGACATTTTCGCATTTGTGAACATATTATAATGATACAACACTCCACTGTGCCTATCACACAAAATGTATGGCCAAAATAACAACGATTGTTATTAAAACAAAGCTCCAATGAAGAATTGAGCAAAATGCGTAAATGCGACAACGCCATGTGCACGATGGCAAGGACCAAATTACTGGTACCAAGCTGATGGAAACAAAACCAATTTAAGCACGAAAAATGTTCGTAATTTCCATTTCGTAACAATATCAAAATAAACTATCTAAACGCAATTTAAAATTTATGTCATGTTAAAGGTATACGATGGTGAAGAAGGAAATGGCTATGTTATGTGACGTAGAAAGGGAATGGTGACTGATGAAATATAAACATATTTGAATGGATAAAATTAGAAAATTTGTTGCGAGAAAAATATATATTCAGACTAATGGATATAATGTAGCCAGTTATAGGATAAGGAAGATTGATACAGTCACTTACATGGTATTTAGTTCTTCTTGAAATAATAATGGACAATATAAGTTTAGCATTCAATTGAAAAGTTAGTCCAGGACAGAACATATTAAACATATAAATATTTATTTGTTAGCTATTTGGAATCAACAAACACCCTTTTAAGTTAATGACATTATGTTTCTACGGTATATAATATTACATATTCTTTATAATTTATAACAGATATAGAATTTCAATATAATAATATGTGAGGTACACCGCGATAAGTTAAACTGAATAACTATAAATAAAGCATTATTAACTTTGAAACGAAATTAATTAAATTAGAAATGAAAAATTGATAAAATATATACTATAATACCTGAATTTATTTAAACTGTATAAACTTATTAGAATATTAAAAATAATATTTGAAGATATTGGATATCGTACAATAAATCATAATTTTTTAAATATTCTTGAATTGTATTAGGTATTATGGACATTAGAACACCGAACAAATTTAACGATTAAAAGCTGAAATATATTTTTTACTTTTTTAACATCAACAAAACATAATTATTATAAATTAGACACTACGCAGTTATAGAATATTATATTGTGTTTGAAGTAAAAACATAACAAGATAAAATCATTTTATATGATTATATCCAACAAATCACAAGTAAACCCGATTTACAAATTTTGGGCTCTCGAGGATTTGTTCGGTTATAAATAACGAACGACCAAATAATGTTGTACGAGGAAAATTAATAACAACGATGAATTTACTATAAATGTTTGTTGAGTAGAAAAAATATATTCCTCGCTCGTTCGGGCTTGTAAGTCCCAGAGAGACTACAAGGCCAATTAATACGCTGTCCTCAAAACTTTAAGTTTACACTTTACAGCAGTATTTTTCCACGAAAACGCAACACGATACGTCCAAGAGACAGCTGTCTACATTTCCTAATTTGGAGCTTTAATTATTTTTACAATAATTAAAGAAACACGCCTGACGCCCAGAGGTTACCGCGAACAACAATAGTACACATTGTTAAGACGTTCGTTTAAGTAGGGAGTTTTTTATAAAGTTCTAAAAATAAATAACTAAAAATCATTTGACCATACATACAAAATACATTAAGTCCTAAAACATTAGAACAATTTTCATGATTTTAGTTTGTAATGGAGTGTAATAAAACTGTGAGCCTAACCATTACAATAATAAGATTAATATACTCGTATAATTATACTTAACTACTTAGAATATAAAAAAAGTATATGCATTTAAAACATCTAAAAGTAAGTAAATAGTATGAGAATACTCACTATAACACAGAAAGTTTATAATTATATATCTCAACTATAATAGGAGCAATGACAACTGTTTATATTTTTATCAACGCAATTGTCGCGATTTAAAAGTACTAATAAAATAATATTTTTTAACTGTTTATTTTAACTATTTTTTTTTTTTTTTAATATTATTATTATTATTTATTAAACACACAGCAAAAAAAAACCATAAGCTTTAAATTTTGTAAGACATATAGTTTTACAATTTTATAATGTCGTAGTTAACATTATATTTTTAATAATATAAAATATCTATACATTATTCGTTACGTATAACTTATACGAAATATTTAAAAATAAACATTTTATTCGCCATTTTCATTTGAATTGATTGTGACTTAATAATTTTAATTATATTTAAAACTACCTAATTAAGTAATAAGTTATACAAATATTATATACTAATAACCAATAAGTAATTATCAGGTAACATTCTATATCTATAATACTGAGATTAATATTAAATTATATTTTATCAAAATAAAAAACTACTTAGGTATTATTTTAATTATTATACATCAGACTTACCAAGGTTCACTTATTTTTTTTGATTTATTCTTTTGTTCTTAATGCAATCTAAAATGAAATTAGAATATTTATTAGAATAGTTCTGAACCACTAGAATAATTAATAACATCACAATATTATTTTATTTTACGATAAATATAACTGATAAAGGTTTTTGATCTTAATATTAATGACTAGCAATAGACATCTTATCTATAATTCAAACGAGTCTTATAGAACATAACAATTAATATTGAACTAACTAACAAAAAAATTAAATATTTAATGAAATACATATGATATGTAATCAATTATAGCAACTTATTATAGAAAACATATTGCAATTTATATATGACAGATCAATTTTAGATATAATTATTTTTTATGTTTCCAGCATACAATAAATTATGCAATACTTAATAAGATAATAAATTGTGTGAAATAATTATTAAAATTAACAAAATTATTAAAAAAGAATTTGATCGGGTAATATCATAATATATTATATCATGTTCCAATTTTAATTTAATAATATTTTAACATAGGAAATGTTATTTATTAATATAATGTATTGTATTTAATACATTCTTCTCATCAGGAAGCTTTAAATCAAATATTATTTTTAGAAAGATTTGAAATGATAACAAACAATATTTCAATTAATATTTTTGAAATGAAACAAATATTATTTTAAAAATGATTATCTTATTTTTAATCAGTTTATTAGGTAGGTATAATTAAAAAAAAAAACTATAAATCCATTGATTTGTTTAATAATATATTTTATTATTTTATTATACTGTATAATTATTTATGTTAAATTGTTTCTTTTATGGCAAAGGAAGAAAAACCTAGGTGCACTACCTGCGGTGCCGAATTATCAGTCAACCATATTTATTTAAAGAATGCCTCCAATAGGTACATAGATGAACTCAACAACCTCAACATTCCAAACACCTTAGACGCAACATTCGGACCCAATGTAGTCGATACCACCTACCAAATTTTAACATACTTTAGAAAATGTAAATTGCACAATTTTATTTAAATAATGTTTACTGTAATCAATATAAAAACTAATGGCCGCTGCTGTCAATGATAATCATTATTTAAAATCAATAAAAAAAAATGTCTATAAAATACAATGTTATAACCTCAACAATTATAATAATTTGTCTGCGTATTTTTTGACGCGCTTCAATGTTATAAAAGTGTGTATTCGTAGTATTCGAATATTTGGCACATGACGCCGTTGTTGTTATATTCCGAAAATTGTAAATATCTCTCAAAACATGTCGTGACTTATAAGATGCGATGCCATATAGGTAACGATAGTTTTAAATACATAATAATATGACATTTTCGGTATACTCTTAACCTTTTTTCTTAACCTTGTTGTCAAACTATTAATTTTCAAGAGTTAAATGGATATAACAACGAGTGCAGCAGCTGCCGACATCCAGACGTCATGACGCTTAGCAAGTTATACTAATTTAAACACTATTGCAGTCGAGCTATTATTGATATTATACATGTCAATATAATCGATATTTTGATTACATACTTATATTCGCTTAAACGAAACAACGCCCTATCCACAATAATATTTAAAATATAGAGTAAATAATTAACTCAAGTAAAATTATTAAATAACTATTGGCTACGTTCCAACAAGGGGGAATTCACAATATGGAAATAAGTAAATTGCGCTCGCTTAGCCGATTTACGTATGCGACACAACGACGCGTAATAAATCTCGGTTTCCGTCAGCATAATATACTGGTATTACCCATGTACTCGACAGTAAGTTTCTGAAGGCTGGGCACCGAGCAGATGATCACTCCTAAACACAAAGGCTACGATAATACATACAATATAAAATAAATAAAATGATTAATAAACTAATAGGTTATTAGGTTCATAAATAACATTGTAAAAATATGATAATAAATATTCAAAACAGTAGATAAAAAAACAATGATTTTTAAAAATCATAGCACCTCATCATTTTAACATATTATTTCTATTAACTATTATTTTTAATAAAATTGAGAAATTTATTTTTTGTCCTACGCTTATTTTTTTACAATCATTATTTATTATTATTTGTTTTATTATTACTATTATTACTTATTACTTTATATTTTTCCCAACCTAGTCCTGCAAACAATGACCCGCAAACCAGTATTAAAGACTACACTTTGAATACCTATATATTATGTTTATATATATGCACAGTACAGGTATGCCATGGTGTAGTTATATAAAAAATGTATGATGAACCACGTTTCACCCCGTTGACTTATCGCCAACGGTGAACGTTTTGACAAGGCAGTTCCGTCACCGCCTTCACCGTCTTCACCTGTTGTGTAACTTTTGCTGAGCACTGTCATAAGAGGGCATTTTCTGATACACGTGTATATTTTATACATAGATAGGCTTTAAAAACAAGGAAGCAAAGTAAAATGTATAAACACCAACGCAGAAAAAACTAATTTAAATCGAATAAAAGCATCAGCGCTGTGCCTTATGTGATTCAATCGGTGTCGTACACATGTCACCCTGCCTAAAGCCTCGTGATATTTTTTAGGGTCTCTAATCACACAGCTGATGTCACTCTGTGTCATTAATTTAACAACTCAATTATAATATTGATTATTTATGAAAAAATATTTTATTGAAATTAAACGCTGGAAAATAAAATATTATATAGAAATAGTATAGTAAAATTACTGCTATAATATGATAACAAATTGAAAACTTATAACAAGTAAATATAACAAATTGAACATTGGAAAAAATAAAATAAAATTGTAGCATCAGTATGTATATTATAAATTACGTGTTGGTCTGATCAGTATTTAAGTTAAAAATAAGACTTATAAATAGGTTCATATTATAAAAAACCCCTGAATATATTTTGTATTTTGTAAGATATAGTGCATACTTTGATGATCAAAGTTTGATCTAGTGACATGGTAGAGGCATATCGTTTGAGTAATATTGTATTTGCACAAGAGCGATGAAGCGACAATGGACATATTATATTTAAATTAATCAATAATTGGTGAAAATTCAACAATCACACTAATTAAAACCATTTTTCCAGGTTAATTACTTATTATTAAAGGTTGGAAACAAGTTTAAAATGAATAGTTTAATTAATTAGTTTATAATTATGATGAAATATTAATTATTATTATAATAATAGTTTTGTGTTATATTGTTATGTTGATAACGATGAGCGAAAGTCAAAAATTGAATTTATCTCAGTCAAAAACAATATTATTATACTCAGCAATAAAAATAATATTAATTATTTAAAACAAATATAACCGATGTCATTAAGAGTATGGATTAATATATTAATATTGTTAATTATTAAAATTTGTAAGCTATATATAATATATATATATAACGACATTTTCCTTGACGGTATTGTTTTTAATTTTAAAAACATTAATATTTTACATAAATTAAATGTTGACGCTGATAAGGCATGGTTATAATATGTCCATCCTATTTGGTTTCTCTGTATGGAATAGATGTTTTTTATAATTAAATTAAATTTTGAAATTCATAATAAACTAAAAATAACCTATAATATTCTATTAAAAGTAATTTAGTTTAGTATAAGGTATAATAAAATACTCTCAATCGTAAAATATTTCCAATTCTTAAACATGTTTAAACGTAACTAGTAAATAATAATGAAGATTGTTATACAAGTAAATTAATTTATTGTACCAAAATACAAGTCTGGACTGGGCCATATCTCATTCACATTTGTAATGATAATTAATTTATTATTCGTCTTTTAAAAATGTAAGCAAGTAAATACTGCTCGAAGATAGGTATATTAGATATTAAATGGATCACTATTTTGAGTGGGATCAATTTGAATTAAATTATATATCATTATAAAATATAAATGAAAAATTATTCTGACCAAAAACAGTTTTTAAGCATATTATATGAGTATTAAAACCAAGTACATATTATATTCATTAAAAATATGTTTTTTTTTATATATAACTATTAGTCATTTTATTTTACTTTTTCTATCTTTCCGAAAATATTACAATTATTATATTATTAGTTTTTAATAATTATTATAGTTATATATTATATGTATACCAAATTATATCAACTTATATAACTAAAATTTTAATAAAATATTAAAAAACGGTAAAAATAAAAATATAATCATTGAAAATAAATCAGAATATATTAAAATAAATCAAATATGCCATTAGTAAAATTCATAATAACATATTATTAAACGTAAAAGTCTTAAGTTTCCACAGATAATGTATTTAAATTATTATGAAATATTTAACATCATTATTTAATATTAATCGTTTTCATCAATTTAAATTAAAAGTATATATAAAAATAACTATTTGTATATATTGTTTAAATTTTATAGTTTCAGATGAACAATTTCTGATAAATCTTGTATTCAATTTTCAAGACTTAGATATAAAATAAAAAGTTTTTACAAATAATTTCTAACTTTAAATACAAAAAATATATATATGCCTATTAGTTTTTAATATTTTTTATACAGGTAAAAAATTTAACCTAGTGAATAATTGTATATCAACAACTATGGAAAAAAAAAATTAAAAAATTGAAAATTGTATTATAATATAATATAAATAATTATGATAATATTAACATTTGGTGAAAATTTCAAGTAAGTATGGTTATTTGTTTTTGAAATACGACAAAATATTAGAAGATGTTTGAGAATAGATAATTATTTTAGTGACGGGTCAAAAGATCTCCGGTGAAATATCGAAGACGCTCATCGCAATTTGATTTTTGTATTTGGAGCGGTTACGATTCGTCACTCGAAAATCAACCCAAAACAAATAATGCACTTAAGGTTTGACACCATGTATTCAACAGTGCACTGGGAGTTAATCATGTTTTCATATGGAAATGTATAAAATTTAAATAAAGAGAACAATTGTTACAAGAGATATGATATGAATGTACCTAGTTAAAAAATAATAAATAATATTACATACGTATAATTAAATAATATTATATTATAATTCATAGTGAATTTACTTATTTTTAGGTTAAAATGAAACAGTGTCTTTCAGGTGACATAAACCCAAAAATTAAAAAAAAAGTATAATACCCACGATAAACAACTACTAATTTTAATTCAAAATTGAAGCATTTTTATTACCCCAAAAGGTGATGACTGATAGAAAAAAAATTCACATCAGTGTAAAATCAATAAATATTCATCAGAATAGAACAGGTTATAAAATTCATGAAATTTTCAAATCAAATTTACTTATAGATATATTTAAACGATATTAATTTATACAAATTATATGATAAAAGTTTGTATAGTTTATATTCAAGTATGAATTGTTAATTAGCCAAAGAATAGGTACGTGCATAATTATTTAACTTGACTTCTATGCTCTTTCAGTAAAAATTTGTACATACAAAATTATTTAATTAGTACACATTTAACGTATTATATAGCAAAGTATACATGGATTATTTACATTTTCGAATAAGCGTCAGCGCATTAAAGAAACTTGTTTCACTAAAAAAGGTTTATGGGCTATGATAGAATGTAATTAAATTGCTGTTTACTGAAGAAAATAATAAGCAACCAAACTCAAAAAGGTTTGCATTTTTTTTTTTTGTAATAGAAAAATATTCAATTTTATTTGGGATCATACATAGTAGCATAATACCAAGAATATAGATAGATATAATAGATTGTGAGATGAAAAATAATATAGGTAATTTTTAGCTATAACTTACAGCCTATAACAATCCTCTCCTATAACAAAAATGTTACTGCTACATGTATTATAGTAGAAATTAATTAATTAATATAGAAAGTTGATAATATAATAATTAACTTACTACCATTATTATTTGAACGTGAGGTAAAGAGTTTAATAAAATATCAAATAAAATAAAATATTATTAATGTATATTAAGCTATACAATTATGTAATAAATAATAATTATATTCGAAGAAAATTAAATTAAAAAAATCTGATCTAAAAATAAATGCATAATTAATAGTAATGCAATCTTTGATTTATCATATTCTAATAATAATAATATAATGTAATAATATACAATATATTATATATAATATAATAATAATTATAAAATCAAAGGATTTCAATTTGTGGTAGTATATTTTTGACCAATGTTATCACGATTACATTGACATTATTCTTATTTGCCCTAAATATATATTTTAGAACCTTCTGGTTTCTTAAGATAAGAATACTGCTGATGTAGGTACTTTATTGATCTGAGGTTCAAACATTTCTGTTAACTTTTATTTTTCTTAGATATATATATATATAGATAGATAAGTTACCATTTTTTCATAAAAATAATGAATAATGTAACAGTTAACTCACTAATAGTAAATCTATAAACATTTTATAAGTTTATAGTTATAAGTTAATTGAATATCAAATTTATAATTAATCATTTTAACGATGTATTCTTTTAGTTTAAAATGCAGTGTATTAGATACTGGAAATAAGTTTATACCTGCGATTAAATGTCCGAACGACTAAAATTGTCTACTGTGTATAAAATACCATTTTTTTCTTTTTATGTTTAACCGGCAGTAGAAAAGACTCTGTTTGAACAAATACATAAAATCTCTATATTTATTGATTGACAGTGACTATATTAATAATCTTTAATATTCAAATAAGTATAATTTGAAAATAGGTGTATACTAATATTTTAATGTTAGAAATAATTAAAATTTCCTCAAAATTTCTTCTCTAATATAGATCATAATAATACTCTTCGTACTTTATTACTTTATACCATAAATGTAAATACATTTTAGCAGTTAATTGAATTATTCCAAAACAGTATAAAGCAATGAATTATGTACGAATTGTGCCCTTGTATATTCGAAATATTAAAATATCAAAATCTTATATATTTAGTTAAAATAAAAACAAAACATTTAATCTGATAGCTTATGACAAATTAATGTATTAAATTTATTGATCGACATTTTGGAAAACATTATCGTTCAACGATTAGACAAGATTCTACAAGAGATCGAATATTAAAATTATACTTTATTTAATCTTAATAAAAAAAGAAAATTCAATAAAAAAAAATAGTTTTAAACAATGTTTAATGTTTATAAATTATAATCTAACATAAATATTGTAGATAAAATAAAATATAATTTGAAAATTTAAGAATAAAAAACTATACTTCATTTTATTTTATTGTTTTACACTTTACACAACCTATTATATCTGCAGGTATAATATTAACTTTTTTTATTAGCTATAGAATCTAGGTTTATAGTTTGTTTAAATTGTTATTTCTTTTATAAAAATGTACCCATATTATATATTTTCATAATTCTATATTAATATTACCTTGCTTAGCTTATTATTTATAAAATAAATAAACTAAGTATTACAGTATTAGACATTAAGATATTCGATATCTTAAATATTATCGTTATTGAATATTGCAAATTATGGAAAGCTATCAAAAAGTTTTACGAAATTGCATATAGAAACTTAAAAAGAATAATGTTAAAATTATATTATTACCTATGTTATTTTTTATGCACATTAATACATTTATATCTATATGAATATATGTGTGTGTACAAAAATAATCCAGTGAAGTTTTATTATATACATATAAACCAAAAAAAAATTATCTATATTAATTTTTAGTACATTTTCAATTATATAAATTATATTATATTAAAATTATACAATAAGATGATATAATTATCAGATGAGAATATAACAATAAGATACATTTAAATTAGGTTTAAATTGTACTTTGTCCAATGTAAAAAAATTGAATAATTTAACTTATGTTAACTATTAAAGAATTGATTATATTTAAATTGTGATTTGTCAAGTTATATTATTTTTAAATAATGTGGCATGAATAATAGATTTAAAAAGATATGATAACACACAATCAGTGTTGGATAAAGCGTCAGGCTAAGTAAGCAGTTGTCTAGAGTGGCAAATTTTTAGGTGCAGCAATTTTAGGCCAATATTTTATTGAGAATAATAGGTTTTTTTAGATTTTGTAATGTATGATAAGATTACCCAAAACGACGGCAAATAAAAATAATGTTTAATTTTTAAGTTTGATTATATTTAATTGGAAGAGCAAATTTATTTGAAAACATGGCGATAGATTATATTTTAGTTATAAATATTGCATTGATATACTATATTTTCTTGATTAGAACAGTTAATGAACATAACCGATAATTATTGAAAATAAGTACTTAAAAATGTGTTTTCTCATTGATAAGTTTAATGGAGCGGCAAAATAAAACTTGTCTAGCAGCAGCAGTTGTTTAACTCCGTCTCTGCACACAATATACAATAACAATAAAGAAAAAATTTAACAGCTGATATAACACTGTGATAAAATAACATTACATTTTGATGATATCAAACTGTTTTATCATTGGTTATTAAATATTATTTAAATTAAAATTTCTTAATTTCAATATAAATGTACTTGATAATTAATTCGCTTATTTTGCTTAGTTACTAAGTACTCATTATTTCATAAGTCTATCAATAATTAACTAAAGATTCATGAATTAAAATAACTAAAATCAAATGAAACATGCATTAAAAAAACATTTTAGAATACGCTATATTTCTTGATATGATTTTTTTTTTTTTTACTATTATAGTGATAAAATCAGTTGATGAAAACTAATTTAAATGAAAAATTAGTATGAATTAATGAAACCTAACTAATTTGCTTCAGAGATAAGCATAGTTAGTTCTTGTGAATAATACCGAAAATTCTTGCAATTTAGGTATATGAACTTGTTTAATATGACGGACACATTAATGACAGCGCATATAAAACCATTTGTCATTCTGCCGTTAGATTTTCAACTTTACAATTTATAATATATTCAATGAAAACAATCTATTAAGCTAAGAAATTTTAAATCGCAATAACCATGAATAAAATAAAATAAATTTGTTCAATCTTTAACTTGAACCTATAATAATTAAATAAAAAAAAATATTAGTTTAACACTGAATATGAGCATTTTTATTATCTACATACTATTTACTATAAAATATATAATATTAGAAAATTTATATATTTATAAATTAAAAAAACTATTTTATCTTATTTATTTTATAATAATTGTTAATGTTATCTTAATTAAATATCACAAAAGTGTAATAACTAAATAAGAAAAAATAAAATAGAAAGTGTACAGTTTTTCATTTCTATGATAATATTTCTGATAATGAACTAGGCATGGATTCATGGATATACTTGAGACTTGATAACGATTGTTAAAACAAATATTCGTCAAATTTATATAAACATGTGATATCAGTAAAAATATAAACGTGTGTTAAATTGAAAAAATATAAAATGTCCCTATATGAGTAGTATAGTTAATTTATATACTTTTATAGATGTATGACCGCATCCATCTTCTATATTTGAATGATCGTATGTAAATTGTAAGGTATAAGTACGAGGTTGGAAAAAGTATATGTACGCCATCTGAGAAAAGTGATTTATTTATAGGAAAACGCATCTGTTATTTATTGTTATTCATCTTTAGATAGCCAAAAATACTGGATTGTTTCTTTTTTAAATGATAAAGTAATAAAATTGCATTTTAAACATAAATTATAAAATGTGTATAATTCATTTTTTTTTTTACAATGAAGGAAAAGGGATAATTTTTTTATCCTCTCATTTTTAGGACATCATTTTACATCCATTGAGCCGGAATTTTTTTATTTGGATTCATCAATAACCCTCATCATTTTATTTAGTCGTTTATGGCAGGTGTTAAGTTTTAGAAATCTTAAAAGCTGGCGTAGCAAATTATGAATATTTAAAAATAATTAGACGTAAAAATAATATTATATAGAAATTCATTGAAATTTTTCATGTAAAAATAAAGAAATTATATAATTATCATAATATTAAATCTTATGTATTCAACGGCCTTCTAGCCAAGCATGCAGTGTCACTTTTGAAAGGAATGAACAAAATAAATGGAATATTTGTTGTATCTTGATACTCTATAAGTATACTAGTATACATAACACATATAAAATTAAAACTGCTTAAAATTCTCATTGACTTGTACGAGAATACTAAGTATTAGGAAACTGTTGATTTTTTATTATAAGAACGTTCTAAAATATACGAGTGAGTATGGTAAGTAAAGCACAAATAAACGTTAGAGATATACCCTTGCCGGCTGTTAAATATCAGATATGCAAAGATTAACACGGAACAAAAATATCAAAGAAACGCTGAATGAATGACAAAAGAGTGTACATATAAAATAAGTTAATAATTACGATATTCAGAGGATAGTGATAGCGAAAATATTTTTTTTATATGTTTGAATTTGTCGAGAACATACATATTATTCACAATTTCTCCTAGATTCAAACAGAATTCGGAGTCGTTTGGTCGACCAAGTGCTATTAATATTATAACTATTTAATATAATATATATGTGATTTATCTGACTAAAAATATTGTTACTCTACATTTTAACGTTTTATTAAGTTGATATATCATATATACGTATACAACAGTGAACACGTGATACTTGACGTTCAATCTACTTTTAAAATGCATTCTATTCATCGTTGTCAAATACAATTGGTGTAATCTACAGGTGAACATAGTACATTGATTAATGAATTCAAATTGTTGCATAACGAGAAACGAACGAAAAAAATAAGTGAATGATCGATATTTACTAGTTGCTACATGGTAAATAATATATTGAATATATTTTTAAAATATATAGGTCTAGAAACATATTTAAGTAATTGACGTTCTTAAAAATGTATAAGTTCAAACTATACTTGAAATATTATCGATTTAAAATAATCAATTTAATATACAAAGAAATAAAACAATTCAAAAATGTAAGACATCACATGCTTCACACACGATAGGTATAATATACAATTTGTCAGTGATCTCAATTGATATACTTGAAGATTATTGGACAACACAAATGTTTCAAGCAGTTCGTATTTAAATATTTAATAATTTAACAAATTAAAGTGTAGCTACATATTTTTTAATATTTTTATAAGTATAAGTTTTTTTTTTGAAAAACTGTAGCATTTTTAAATCGGGTAAATTGTAGATTATAGGGTAGGTAATGAATATAATTTTTTACAATAAGACACGTAAAACAATTAAAAAGTAATTACTTAAGTGTGAAATTCGTTTCATAATAACTATTATAAAAAAAAGCGGGTGAGTATCACTCTACTGTACATTAGGGGGTGGGGTGGACCTCGGACTAGGGTAGGTTAAATTTGAACGCAATGATAGGTATCATTATATACGAAAAACGATTCTGAACGGAGATGATTTGTCAGTCTAGGATATATTACATTTAAATATTGTCATATATTCTATTTTGAAACAAATTCAAATATTTAAGTAAAAGTTTCAAGATCTTACGTTTAGTATTTTTTTAAAAATAACAAAAATCAAAAATTATTTATAAGTAAAACCTTATTTTACTCGTGTATTTTTGATTTCAAATTAAAATTAAAACTATAAACACTCGTATTTTTTTTTAAATTGAATAATCCTCAAACTTTTTTATAATTATTCTAAGCTTAACTTATGGACAGCATAAAATTAAATTTTCAATTCTTAACTTTTGATAGTAAAATATTCATGATTTTGACGAATTTTTGTCAATATTTGAACTTCAAATGCTAATAAAAAAAAATTGTGCATATGTATTTTTATAATTTTTGAATGAGAGTTAGAAAAATTTATGAGAACCCTTCAATTAAATTTTCAAGTAATTTGTCCAAGCTTAATTTTTTTTATCAACATTTATAAAAAAAAATAAAAAAAATAGATTATTTCAAATGCCTATAAATAGATCAAAAAAAGTCAAAATATTTTGAAAATCAAATCACGTAAAGAAAATGACAATCTAAATAACTAGTAAAATTTTCAAGTATTTACGACTTATACTATTTGAATAACAACAAATATCAAAAATTGTTTGAGGCTAAACCGTTATTTAACGTGGTTATGTAAAAATTTAAATTTCAAACACTCATAAAATTTTTTTGTCTGAATCCGGTAGAGTTTTTTTTACAGATATTTGAAGAAAAATTTATAGAGAACCTTGTACCAAATTTTCAAAACTTAGTTATAAAAGAAAAAATTTTTACGATTTTTCAACCACAAAATTACTTGCAAATTTTCGCAATTTTGACATGTTTCGTATACATTCGAACTTTAAAATATTGTTTTTAACGAAAAACACTATTAAGTGAATAAATTATGAAAACATATCTCTTCTAAAGTACATTTTTATACTATATAAATATATTATACATATGTATAATATATTATTATTGTATTTATAATGTCATAAAAGCATTCCTATTAAACATAGAGCACTTAAATTAAAGAAATAAAGAACATTATTTTAATAATATTATTACAAACAATAATACATTTTTAAGTGTTCTTCCACAATATAATATTTTATGTATAATCATTAATCATTGATTATAAATTATATTTATACAAACGGTATTATTTATATAGTTATATATATTATCATGTATTACGTTCCGTATTCGAGTACATTATTAAATTATGTAAGGTAACTCGTGGTAATATATACATAATATATGTGATCGAGTGATTCAAATGAATCAATTAAAAAAAAAAAAATGTTCAGTTAAACGATGGATGATTATAGACCACATTTTATAAAAACGCAACAACAATAGCAATAACAAACTGACTTGAAGTCAACGCAGACAAAATATTATGAAAAAGTCGGTGGCGGCGTTTCGACGGGTCTTCTTCGAAGTGCACATTATAATAATATATGTACTTTCACGCTGAGTGTCGCCCCCACGGACCACATAGGGCTTCTCGCGCGGTGGAGGGAAAACTTTTCACCATCGGTCGATTACGCCTATATATACCATACACACATACAGACACATAAATACTAAATATTATATATACAGGGTGATTATTTTACCGTTAACCAGTCGACATCTTAGAAAACCCTAGAAATTTTTAGATATTCATACTTTTTACTCTGTTTAAGTCCAAACGACTCAATTCATGTTCTTGTATTACTATTAAACATTCCAATCTTAAACGCTAGGTTAGGTATACCAGAATGCCTATTTTACGATAAAAGGGCCAATTTTGTATGTGTATTCAATAGTTCATAATAAATAGTAATTGAGACCCGTACTTAAGGATAAAAAAAAAATTAATATAGTGATTGAGTCCCAGTATAAATTAAAAATATACCAATTGAGTCCCAATATTAGGAAATTAATAATTTACTATTTAAGTCTACTCTGGGAAAAATAAAATAAATCAATTGACTCCATAGATTATAATATTGTACTTTGTGTGATATTATAATGTGTATTTTTATAGTTTTGGTTGAAATAGGAATATAAAATATATTAAACACTGCATTAGTATACCTAACCAAAAAAATTAAATATCAACTAAAGAAAAAAAATAAATTTCCTTATACAAAAAAAAAAATCAAGATTTGAATACAAACAAAACGCTAAGTTAATATTGATAAAGTCATAACTAATATTTAATATTTGTATATGATATACTAATGTATAAGGCATTACATTTACATAATATTTAATATTTTAATGAACAACTTAATCATAACTGAAGTATATAATACATTTCAAATTTATCAAATAATTCAAAATAAACATTTTTAACCATACCTGTAGAATTTTTCTTACACTCTTAAGTTTATAAAAATTTAAAAAAAAATGTTTTCAATGTTTAGTGGGGCTTAGTTGTATTAAATAAATAAAACATAAACTCAATTAATAAAATATTTTAAATTTAACGGGACTCAATTCGTTCTAAAAGATTTTATTGGGACTCAATTCGTATACAGCCAATAATATATCAGTAGCCAGTCAACCTATCTTAGTCTACCCACCAAAACTCTCGCTTCATCAAACCGAAATTGACTGAAACGACTTATTTTTGAAATGATTTGCACACCCACTAAAAATTTTTTTATTTTTTAGAACAATCGCTATAATGGTATTACATGTTTGCTAATATTATCCACATATTGAATTGTTTTGGTGTTTTATATCGCTGCACACAACTGTCTTGCTACAAGAAAAACACGAATATTATTTCTCATTTATAACGTCGAAATGTGCGTTGAAGTAACTATAATAGTTGCGATATTCGCGGTATTAATAATTATCCAAACAACTTAATACCGGATGTAACGAGTGTTGTTGCGAAAATATGGTCACGTTTCGTAAAGCAAGGTTTCCAATTAGGTACTACTGTATTATCATTGTCGTATCATCTAGTCATAGTTGAATATATTTAACTTGTAAGTTGTAAGTTGTAGGTAACGTCTTATCAATATTTTATTGTCCGTGTTTTTAAACTGCCAGAATGTTTCATTATCCCAGTTTTAAGGCAGTTCCACTATTTCAGTGATCATGTAAATCATGAGTTTATTGATCAAAGATTAACCAATTACTAACATATAATAAAAAAATAAAAAAATATTAAAATAAATTTCCAGTGTTTCCACTACACTCATTCACGTGTATATGTGATACATTTTCACGTTCACCTTGGATGTGCATTTCATATTGGTTGAAATTAGTTATACGGGTTTGGTATTAAATAGTTATTAACTACATTATATTAACCGATTTCATTCCTTATACTATCATATCTTTTGTTACAAATTATATACGACTGTATATTTGAAATTTTTGAATATGATCCAACAACAAGGTAAAGTGGTTTAACGTAACATTTGGTAAGAATGTATAAATACACTGGTGTATCAAAAGCTTTGATGGATATCAACCAATCACAGTAAAGGGATGTTATGCACGTACACATGAACGTGATGTGTAATGGAAACCAACCTTCAAACTTCAATGTTTAATAATTGGTTATTAAATGTGGTTATCGGTGCCTAAAGAAATTGGTTTTACCTAAACGATTTGATTTGATTTTGCGAATTAAAAGGAAATCATTTGCACGTATCATACCATTTACGGGCTACGGCACACGATTCTAGTGAAACACTACCGCTTTAAAACGTAATTTTATTATTGTATGTACCCGACATACGTAGGTGGTATAGTTATAGATAGGCACTTACCGGTTCGGCGAAACCCTGTTACGGGTATGCGGGTTTTTCCGGTATCCACCGGAACAGGCCAGGAGAAGATCGACTGTAACGCAATTGTATCTTTAAGCGTTATAGATGTGTTTTCGATCGGTTCTGGCCGCTCGTCGACGACACCGTCGGAAATAACACTACGAATCTGCGAAAACCACGAAACGCACGGGAATAATTAAATTATTATTATAACGGTATTACGAATACGCCACTGGCCGTTTTATTTATTTATACGTAATAACAATATTATTTTCGCGGAACGTGCGAGAAAAAAAAACCTCGCACGGTCACTAACGATATCGCGTGGACTTCCGAACGACCGCGACGGCAATTGCGACGACTGCGACTGCGACCGCGGTATGAGTGGTACGACGACAACGACGACCACAGTGGTGCGCGACTACACGACTGCGGTAACCTACGTAAGTACGACTCTGGTACCTACTCTTAAACCGGCGAATAACGACAACGCCACGATGTACGTGTGTGCGCGCGGACGCCGGCCGTGTGTGCGCTGCGGCTCTGGGCCCTTGCGTTGCGGTGCCGGCGACATGCGCGAGCGGTTCGGGCGCGTGCGCACTGCCATCCCTCGACCGCCCGATCGCCCGTCCCTCGCCGATCCCCGCGTGCTGTGTAACCCCGCGGTATGCGATCTCTGCACCACCCATGGCCACCCACAATATTCTTCGCGGCCAGTGCCTGCAACGACGGCGACTTCTCTCACCCACCCGCACGTCAACCTCTCGCCGTCACCGACTCCACGACGAGCCGACGACGTCTGCGGTGTTCCGTGGTCGGAGCGGTTGGCGGGTGGGTCGGCGGCGGAGCAGCCGTGAGCGCAACAGACTCGCGCGAAAAATCGTATCCAAAAACCAAAAGAAAAATAACGTGAAACGCCTCCTCCTCATCCACCACCTGCTCCCACGGGTTCTCCTATTTTTTATTTTCACTTGACGCGGCCGACACCGGAGTCTCTCGTATTTTATGGTTATTGGTATATATATATATATTACGTTCATGCATGTGTATACCGCGAAATAAACCTCGACGAACTCGCTCTGTTTTTCGCCCTTTTAAAACATAATAGATACTAATTTTTCCAGCAACATCATTTGTTGCGTATCGTGTATGTGTATCTTTGTATTTCTGTATGCACGTGTGTGTGTGTGTGTGTCCGATGGGACGGGGGCGACGAGATGTGAATTTCCCCCAGTATAACTATTATAAGAGGGTCCTGGGTTCAGCTAGTGTTCGGGGATATTGCCTTGACGTACAATCGTGATTTATTTTATTGCTGAACGTATTTTTTACAGATTAATTGAGTGATTAACCGACAATACAGTATTATTATATTATAATATGTACCTATTCTAAAATGTAATATAATTACCTGCATCCAATGTTGTTATATGTATTTTAAGTGAAGGTCTTAGATAATTAATAATGGCTTCATCACCGTTTTATTAAAAAATCGTAGACAATCAGTTGTGTCCTACAAGTATTTAACCATATCAAATTCGATATACTTCTAATAAATTTTCAATAAATTACAGACTGTTTACGTATATTATTATAAAAAGAAATAGATACATTAGTAGGTAAAACTTTACTTTTTATAATTTCTCACAATTTAATTTTAATTTTAAAATATTAAATGATGCCATTAATTATTTATTATGACTAATTTATTTACAAAAATAAGCTATGCTACGGCCACTCTATAGTGTTTACTATAATATACAAATATCGGAATATACGATGCCTGTCCTAATTAAGCATAGTGGTGCACAACCACACTTAATATTAAGTTCAAATATTTAAAAATAAAAAAATTTAAACCTTGGTTTTTGAAAAAACATTACAACTTCTAATACTTCTATATTATACTACTTACAAAATCCTAGTTTAAATCAATTTAAAAATTTTCTAATTCACCACGTACACGCTTTATTTACACCTTCTCTAGAACACTAGCTTAGTTCGGTATTGTAATATAATAATATGTTATAATCTATTCGTGAAAACTATAAAATCTAAATTTATTGCAAGTATTTTATAGAAATATGTTACTTTTCATACTAATTTTCCGTAGTAAATATAAGATGTTATGCCCATATTTATTGTATTATTGTCTCTGTCTTACACAATACATTATAATTAATTTGCATCTATCAGAAATAGTTTTTGTAATGTTAAAATACAAGCTATTATTTAATATTGGAGTGATAAGTATCAACCTAAAGGTAAGGACATAATCTTAACGCATTAAAAATGACAATAATTATAAAAATATATTTGTTAAAACCGATTGAATAATAAATTATACACTGTCGTGCTCTATGTATAACTACAGCTAGTAAAGTAACGCAATCATTGCATACTTAGTCACTGCCTCAGCTACAGGTCTGTGTTAAAAGTAAAATTTCCATAGTTTTTAAGATTTGAGGTTTAAATGTCCACATCCACCCGAAAAAATCAATCTTAATTTTTTAAAAAAAAACTAATATTTTTTTGTCAATTATCGTTGTTTACCTTTCTCTGATTATATTCTAGATATTCATTCGCATATACCAGCATTTTGAACAAATAAAATAAATATGATAAAATGCAAATGTATAAGAACAATTAATTTAAAAATTCAAATAAAAAATAGCTTTTTGAACATTTTATAATAAAAAAAAAATATTATAATATTAAAATAATATATTTTTTTAACGCATTCAAATTTAACATTTTTTTCACACGGCGATATGGTTAGGCTATTTAGGTACAGCGTAGCCTAGATGTGTTAACTTTTTAGGTAGCCAGCTGTGAATGACTAGGCTATATAATAATATTTTATAGTAGTTATTTTCAACAGTTTTTATTTTTAATATCTAGTTAAAAATGATTATTAATGAACTATATAGATACTCTATAACTACTCTATAATTTTTACTAAATAATCGTGTTTATAATATGTATATAATGTATATACCCTGACTTTAAATTTTATTGATTTTGACTCAATCATTTTTCAAAATATATTATGATTTATGACCATAATAATATACTTTGTAAAATAATATATTAATATAATCGTGTGTTAGATATTAAAAAGTTTGAAGACTAAAGACTTCAATTTCTGATCATTGACTTATTTCAAAACTATTATAATTTTATTTATTTCCATTTTTATATTATAATTTTTTCATAATATATAATATAACAAATATTATAATATTAACTATTTTATTTTCTACTTAAATAAAAAATGTATAAATATTTTATGAACGCACAAGATTATTTTCACTATAACCACCACTACAACAGTTTCTATATAATATACTATGCAAATTGTATTACGTGTTGGACTTAATCTTATGTCTTGAATTTCCAAAGCACATGCCTGTGTTCAATGGTATGATGGGTACTCAATTCAAACTGAAACGTATTTACATCTTTTTCTCTCAAACACGATGGTATAGTTATAAGTATTATATTTTCGAAAAAAACATTAAATAATATTAGATATAGTATGGTAATGGTATAACTGAATAAGCCATTTGGAAACGGCGACACTATTCTGCATTATTATCAAAAATACTAAATATTTGGTATAATATTTTATATACTGTTCAATGAACAGTGTTCATTCCGTAAACATTTTGTATTATGTACATGCATGTATTCCGCGGGCAGAGCGCGTTGCTCCAATATATTATATCATGATGACGGTAGCATCAGCATCACATTCGAATCACACAGGATTTGGTAAGTATCATTCACAATAAATTTCAATAACAATTTTTATTTTTAGTTATCCTCTTTTCCTAGGATATTAGAGATATTTGGTAATTTAGTACACATGTGAAATTTGTGTTTGTGGTGATGTATAATAGTATTGTCAATGCTATAAGCGTTCCCATTGCTAGCTGCATTCATATTCATTTTTTTTACGTTACCTTTATATTTAATGAAAACCGATCTGTAAATATGTTATGAATTTATCTGTTTAATTGCTATTAGTATTAGACTGGTCGACGGGCCAGGGGTTGATATTATATATTTTATTCTTATTGTTATTCATATATATTTACAAACTTACCAAGCAATTTATATTATTATTTAATAATTTTTACATGTATTGTTTAAATTTCCTGAGTAATATATAGTCACATATTAAATGTATACTTTGCAAATTACATTGTTATATTTTAGTTTACTATTATTAAAAGTCTGAGGCACATGGACATGTAATTTTGTATTATTATTAAAAGTAAAATCATTGCGTTCATTTAATTATTATTGTTGCAAGAAAAATCATTACATTAATTTAATTATTATTATTGCAAACAAAACTATTGTATTTATATTCTTAAACTATATCACTGATTCTAAGTGGGCAATTTATGTATCGTTTACGAGTAAAATAATTATATTATTTATTATTTTTATTACTATTACATATTATGTATAATATATTAACCTATTATCCATACAAAATAAATACAATTATATTAATATTATTTGAAAACATTATTATTATTAATCATTGAGTGTATTCTACATATTCAGTGGTTAACGATTTTTTTGATAACATAATATGATATAACTGAAATTAATTATTATATAATATTATCAAAAATAAGAACCGTCGATTGTAAATTACGCTCAGTCGCGTTTTAATTAGTATCTCACGGGAAAAATTAAAAAACAAAATACGAATTTAAATATTTTTTAAGACAGTTAATTTTCATATATTGTACAATTTACTAAGCCTCGTGATCATTGGGTTTGATTTATCTAAAATAACATGTTGATACTGCAGTTTTTTGACAAAAAATATGTACATACGACAACATTTTCTTTTACCTATTATTCAGAACATGGAAGATGCCGTGTTATAATATCACCTTGGAATATAAGTAGTTTTATTATTATTATCATGTTCGTTACCGTCATAGGAAGTTATGATATTGTATATTGTATTATAATAATATGTGTTGTAGATACGACGAGTACGAAAGGCGACGTGAAAGGATTTTTTGAGTTGAGTGTTTGTGTGCGTTTTTACACTACTGAGTTTTCTCGAGAGCTTGTCGTGTGATCCTGACTGTGGAAATGCAGGAGAAAACCTAATCTTTTCTTGTCCATTATAATATAATCGTATTCATTTTATGATACGTTACACATTATGTTATTAAGCGTGTAGGTACGTTTTCATCATTAGACGCGTCTTTTGTATACGGCGAGTGTCGCTGGTATAAAGTAGATGTATTTTTTATTTACTTTATCATCATCATTATTATATTACTTAAAAAACATTGTCTCCTTTCGGTCCATTTTTTTAATTTTTTATCGGTGGGCACTTATTATGTGGTATATTTATTTATTATTGTTTTTCTGAACGACGAAATACGTACAACATAAAGCGATTAGTATCCAGATTCTAGATTAAGACAATAAGATACCTACTTCTTTATTGCCATCTAGGTAAAAAAATTAAGTTATTTTGTGTAATTATTCGTTTTTAAAATTGATAGTGAATTTCATATACGTAATATCCTTAAACAAAATATTATACGTATTATTGCACCTCTTTTTTTTAAATACAAATAAATATTTAAACTTAAATTTTTGATATCCCTGAAAAATATATAATATAATATATTATTCTTTATGTAGTATTTAGTTAATCGTTCAAAAAAATTATTATTTATCATTAAATTTGTTAATATTTTTATAATTGTAACGTATAATACAACTGTATATGAGTAAATACTACATTTATTAATTTAATTGTTGACATTCATAATATAATTAGTACTAATGTGTTTAAAAATATTTTTGCTCGTAAAATTGTATATCATTACAAATCAGTATTTTTGGCTTTAATTTATAACTGTTATCTCTTAAGATTTATTTATTTTTTTAATAATGTAAACTTTTGAAGGAAAATATGGAGAATTTCAATACATGCAAATTTTAAACTAGAAGTTAATTAGTTATAACTTAAAAGTAATTAAAGTTTTGATGAGTAGATTCACTTGAGTGATTTATTTTAACTTTATAAATACTTAAATCTCTGCAAATAAGTTATACTTAATTAAGTCATTCAAATTTAATTTTTGAAACATAATTCTAAGAAAAATACTTGGCTTTGGAATATGAAATTTTAAATTATTATTATTATTAAAAAAATTGTATTGTATTATTATCATGTTCAAATAGTTAAAAATTCACAATAATTAATCATTGTATGCAAATATCGTTGGTAATCATGGCTGAGACATTTGTAATAGGTACCAATACGAACAAAAAAAAACTAAAAAAATAAATTATAACACATGCTGTGTTTGGTTTTGATTTTTTTTTTCAAAGACATTTTGACGTAAAATATGACACTTTTCTTGTGTTTTCAATTATGTGAGTTTAAAGCGAAATATACGTAGCTTCTTGTACTTATCTTCAAGACTGACTGACTTGAGCCGTAAATTAAAATCCTGAAGAAGTGAACAATGCGCTCAAAACATCATCCATACCAAAAGTAAATAGAAAATGTGAAATATTATTTACAACCATTTTGAATACAATGTATAAAATATAAATAAAAAAAATAATTTAAAAATCGATTAATTTTAGTATTGAACTAAATAACTGTTGTCTATAACATCAACCGATTTAATAAAAATCTACTTAATGGTTCGCAAGTGGGAAATTATTAATTTAAAAAAGACTTCGTTGTTTCTAGATTATGAGTGAGTGAGTGACTAATCCTCGCAGGTAACTTATAATGTACAATACCCCTATAATGTTATAGCGTGACTTTGTTTCCGCATAAATATTACATACACATAAAGTATAATATAGTATAGAACCTTTTCTATAAGCCCTTGGCTTGGAAGTATAAATTTGATGTTTTAATACTTTATGTGTTTTCGACTGTATAAATTATAAATAAATCAATTTTATGATAAAATGAATACCTATGTTAAAGACATCAATACAAATTCTAATTTCTAATGCAATTTGTTTTATTATTATTCAAGAAAAATGCATACAGGATAATTTGTTTTCATCAAGTATAAATATAAATATTAAAATGTTATAATATGATATATATATATATATTTAATTTAGTATTCATTAACATTTTATATAGTTGAATAAATAATTATTTGGATCGTGTTTATTGTTAATTAAATTAAACATACCTACATAATATATAAGGTAATATACCTATCACATGAGCCAATAAAATATTAATAAATGTAGGTAAGTTAGAAACGCTCTGCTGTACATTAGTAAAATTGTCGATTAGATCACTATAAAAGATATATAATTGAATTAAATTGAATTATATGCGAAAAACTATTCTGAGCGCAGACAGTCTGTTAGAGTCTAATGTTAGACTGTATTACTGAATTAGTTATAACAAGTTAAGGTGATTTAATTTAATTTAAGACTTTAAGTATAACTAGCAGTGGCGTAGTCAGGATTTTTTTTAGGGGGTTTTTTTTTAGTAATAAAATAAAATAAATCTACAACCGTGTTGAAATAATAAAATAATTGAATGATAATGATTATTATTACCAGTGCAGTCGATAACGTGAATACGGCATAACAGAATAAATTTCACCACGAATAAATGATTGTATTTCTATATTATAAACATTAAATTTTTGATAAAAATACGGCTGAAGGAGGGTGGGGGGTTAAGCACCCAAACCCCCGCTGGCTACGCCACTGATAATTAGTATTATTGATAGGTTAACTCTTTTAGACTATTATATTATTACAATTTAATTATTATAATAATATTGTTCGAGCCCGTTTTGACGAAGTGTGTCATAACGATTAAGTATCGCTCAATCACGGTTTAACGAGCACGTGTATTAGCAGCGCTGTGTCTAACTTTTTAGGTTAATACAAGCCTGCCGACACCCGTTGTTTTTGTTTACAAGATTTATAGTTTTTATTTTTATGATATACATGTCGACATTTTAGTATTATTCAAATGTGTTATCCACTTATCTACTCTTCACGTGTGATTTTCCTGTGTTATTCGCATCTACTTGCCGCTTGTGAGAATGCGTTCTTTTATATATATATAAGTTTGGTTCTTGCCGTGGTTGTTGTTTGCAGTGCTACTTATAGTGCTACGCCGTCTTGGTTTATCAACAGGTTTTATATATTTATAAATACTATACATATGAATATAATACAAAAATAATAATGTTGGCATACAATATAATATATAGTATTTTTATATGGCTATAATGTTTATGGCATTCATTTCTATTATATTATATCGAATAACAAGTATTCATATTAAAAGCATAATATATAGTGTCTATTATTGTTTTATTATTTATTAATTATATATCCTATTTTCTATAGTATATTTGAAGTGAGTACACCTGCAGTAGTGTACGATAAGATATTATGGCCAACAAATATGCATTTATGACATAAAGAATTATTATTGCTTTTCGTGTTATAATAATACCTTACTGTAAATATAATATAATACTACATTGTGAATAGGTTCATAGTATAAATAGATAATATCTTAAAATTTATCTGAATATTAAATATTATACAAAATTTTTAAAAATTTCGTTGCATACCTATAGTGAAATGCATAATATATATTATATATATATAATAGTTTTAAGTTTCCACGAATAATGATTTTTAATTAAAACAAAATAATTATTAACATCGTTAAAAACCATAATAAGTATTAAAATTAAAAATGTTACACATTTTTATTACAAAATAACTTGTAGTTTGTAAAATTGAAGTCCAAATTCATGTAAAAAAATTGTGAGTATACCTTACACAGATATAAGAACAACTTTTAAGGATCTTGTATATTTTTTTTTAAAAATTTTGACCCAGCGAATAATTTTTTATTATAATTTATAAAAAAAACTCAAATTTTAAATGTCTTAAATAGTTAAAAACGAATTAAAATATTTAAACAGGCACAGAGTATTAAGTATATTTTAATAAACTACATTATTGTGTAAACCAGAAGTTCTCAAACTTTTTTTACAACCAATGTGTATTACTCATCAGTCATGTACCACTAATGACTAAAAAAGTTGGTAAGTGAGTATCGCTCTGCTGTACATTAGGGGATGGGGTGGACCTCGGACTAGGGTAGGTTAAATTTGAATGCAATGATAGGTATCATTGTATACGAAAAACGATTCTGAACGAAGATGATTTGTCAGTTTAGGATATATTATATTTAAATATTGTCAAATATTCTATTTTGAAACAAATAGTATAGTTTTTATATGTTACTATGGTTACTATAGCCAACATTCGCATTATGAGCGTATGAAATTTAATTTAAATTTTGACATATTTCGTATAAATTCGAACTTTAAACACTTATAAAAAAAAATTGTGACTAACGATTTCAGATTTTTTTTTATCACTTTAAGAAAAACTTATAAGAAACCTTGTATTAAATTTTCAAGATTTTCTGGCCACCCAAAAAATTTTTATCGGCATTTGAAGAAAAAAAAACTTAGAAAAGTCGAAAATTTCAATTGTCTATTAGTAGCTTAAAAATGGTCAAAATATTTTGAAAATTTAACTGTAAAGAGATAACCATAATATAAACATTTTGTGAAAATTTCAAGTATTTACAATAATTCGTTTTTGAGTTACAGCAAAATCAAAAAATCGATTTTGTCGAAAAGTGGTTTTTCCGTAAAATTTCCATTTTTCTGTCATTTTTTTTTTGTTTTTCTCGATTTTTTTGAAAACTATTAGAAAATTTTAATTTTGACCCCCCTAAAGTACCAACTAGATTCAATTCCCTATTCAAAGAGGGGCTGAAGTCAAAAATCGGAGCATTATTACTGCTCCAAATGTTGGAGTCAGACACAAAAAAAAAAAAAAAAAAACACACATCATTGTAAATGCAATACATTCATCACTTCGTTCAGAATCTAAAATATAATATATATTTATTATTTACATTTTACTGATATTTTACATTCACAATATTTTAAGTATCTACAGTTATTCGTTCCTGGATTACAACAAAAAACAAAAATCGATTAATAGTTATACGAGCAAATACTATCCAATATCGTAAAAATTTGAACTCCAAATGGTCATAAAAAACTAATGTGACTTTTTAAGAAAACTTTTTATGTTTGTTGTAAGTAGAAAAAAGCGGGTAAGTGGGTATCGCTCTGCTGTATATTAGGGGGTGGGGTGGACCTCAGACTATGGTAGTTTAAATTTGAATGCAATGATAGGTATCATTGTATACGAAAAACGATTCTGAACGAAGATGATTTGTCAGTTTAGGATATATTATATTTAAATATTGTCATATATTCTATTTTGAAACAAATAGTATAGTTACTATATGTTACTATAGTTACTTTATAGTATCTGTTTATTAATAAAAAAAGTATTTGGCCAACTTCACTTAGAATCTAAAATTAAAATTAAAACAAAACAAATAATTAATACATGATTATAAAACATAATGTATTGTACCTATATCTCAGTTACCTAAGTGTACAACTATGATTTATTGGAAATAGCGTGTTTGAAATGTGTAACATTATATCATAATAGAAACTAGAAAGTAACTAAACATACGTTTACAACTATTCATTTATTATTTAACACGTGTATGGCTTCACTAAAACTAACCCATAGGTTGGCCTGTTCCGGAATCAATCTCTAATTTTGAAATTTTGATGATTGACTTAAGCCTAAATCACTATTGAATATTGACATTTGTTACTAAAGAAATTTTTATTTTGATAACTTTCTTTGGAAGTTTTTAAAGCGTATATATTACTTAAATCTTTAAACTTAATTCGAGTTTAAAAAAATGTAATAAAAGTATCGCGTATTATAAAATATTACATAAATAAAATTATTTTTACCATTTAATTTTAATCTTTCAAAAATCAAGAACCTATCAAATGTGATTAACAAATATAGGTATATATTTTGGTTGCATAACTAATTTAATAAAAATAAAAATTTATATTATATCGTACTATAATGTTACGCCGTTTATTATACATCGTTTTATACGCGTAATAATATACTAAACATCAATCTGATATATTAATATTTTTAAATCAAAAATGTAAGTGACGACACGAAAATGTTTCTATACATTATTCTTATGAGAAAAGTTTGATTAATAATATGATTTAAAAAAATAAAATCATTCTAAACTATGGTCTGTTTAAATTTTATCAGATATCACTATAACTATACGTCAAAATACGTCACAGTAAAAAAAAAAATTTAGACCACTATTTAGCTGGCTTAGACCAAACTCGGGTCAAGGTTTAACTCAATCGAACGTAAAGCCCGTTATTAGTAGTTTCACTAGCACATGATAACATTTTAATTATTTCGGAGTATGAAGGATAATTTTCCTAAGTAGTGAACATAATATCATATTGATTACACGAGCTTATAATAACAAACATAGTACAGTAGATCATTGTTTTAAGTTTTTAATGTATATCAGAAATATTCATAACAAACTGTAAATTTATACTACAATGATAATTTTATGATAATTATTAATTAGGTTTCATAATGATATTGTCCAAAGCATATAATTATGTACACTATTTCGTAAGAGGATTTTTTCTAGTAAAGTGGCAAAGTGAACGTAACTTTTGAAACTATTGTGCGGCAAAACAAAATTGGTCAAAATATAAAATATAAAAAAGAAATTGTAATGTAATATAAAATATTTAATAATATATTTAAAGTAATTGTATGTACTTTTTGAAATTCAAATCATACTTTGGCCACAAACAGCATGTCAATTTTATAGTTCTCGAATGTCCGTGAGTTCATCATCATGGGATTGGTTTGATAGGTCAAAAACAGTCCTTAAACAGTTTGACATTAAATAAATATCACAGAATATGTCAAGTCACCGAAATATTATACTATATTGTAAACAGTTATAACATAATGTTAGTACGATATTATGTTATATTATGTCATATAAATAATACAATTGTTATAAAATATAAATGCGTAAAATCAGTATAGCGTTGTGGTTAAATTGTGTTGTAAGAAGTGGGCGTTTGGCAAAGAAAAAAATCTAGCATTGTCAACGAGGTAGACAATTTATCGGCATGTCTCGCAGACATTTTTAAGTAGTTAAAAAAAATAATATAATTTAAAATATTTTTATTTGTATCTATATCTATATCATTTTACAAGTTATAATATTATATCGCTGCATTAAGAATATAATATTACAGTAGTCACTCGATAATTCGAAATTCAGGGGACCGAGTTAAAAATTCGATTTATGGAGTTTTTCGAATAATTATCGAATGAATACTGTATATAGACAGATATACAGTACTCTTTGCAATTTCTACAACAATAGAATATTGTCAATAATACGAAGTTATTTTTATACATTTTATCATGTTTAAAATTGACCAAAATAGTTTTATTTTTCTTACATATATTATATTATTATATTATAATAAATGTATTTATTTTTTTAAATAAATAATTGTTTTTGGTAGGAAAAAAAGGTATTTATTAATGAACATGGGGAACATACAAAGTATATGCATTTATTTACCCACCTCTCTCTTACCATATTTTCTTTTTCAATTACTTCTGTGCAAAAAATATAGAACTTGATAGTTATTTTTTTGTTAGAAAAAATCACAACAATCGAAACCGGAATTTTTCAATTTTTTAAAGCAAAATATAATATTTATGCAGGACAATTATTTCAATAAGAACATAATATTATTATAAATACAAATTATTAATATTTTTGAAATTTTTACTTGTACGTTTATTCGTAGATATCTATTACAGATATGATATTACATATTTTAAATTCAAAAAAAAAAAAACTGAATTTAAAATACTTCTATTAAGGGCCAAATCCAAAATATATAATGTATAATACCTATATATTATATACATAATTTTTATAAACAGTAGGTATGCGTATTTTTTGTTGTATACATTGTTGTAGCTTACAATAATACGACCGTTGACTCCGTAAAAGTCATAGGACACATCTGCTGAATATATTATTATTATATTGTACATATACAAATGACGAAACATTACTTTATTTGGCCCAAATAGTTCTATTTTTTTACTCAGCATTAATTCACAAAAAAATAAAAAATGAAAATGGATTTCGATAAATTCATTTTTTTTTTTGTTTTTAAATTTGAATATTATTATAAATATTTGTATTTTTCTTCTTATATCAAAATTACTTGAAATTGAATCAATTTACTTTATTTTTTTTTTTTATTTATTTAATTCAACTATACATATATATATTATATATATTATATATATTATATATATAGAGCATTTACATACATTTTTTTTTTTGATACCTACTCTCTATAAGCAAGCTTGTGTTGAGAGTAGGGAGTTTAAGTAACTAAAATAAAACATACTTTATTGTTCAATTAACAATTATATAATAACTAATATTCCTATATCACTGAATATAATAAAAATTAACTAATTAAGATAGTTTATCATAGCTTTTAACAATAATAATATAATTAGTCTTATAACATAGTATAATATAGTATAATAGTGATAAACCATACAATAATAACATAACAATATAAACAGTAACAAAAGTAATCAAACATAATATTAAAGATAAAAATGTAAATAATAATGAAGATGTTAATTAAAATATTGCATATAAAGAGCACGGAGCTTTAGTTTAAAATAAGATGTATTCTCTATTAATTTAATGTCCAACGGAAGCTGGTTAAATAATCGTATGCCTCTAGTTATATAATAATTCTGCATTAGTGTTGTATTAGGTTTATTAATAAGCAAATTACCATTTTCTACACCCCTAGTGTTGTAAATATTATACGTTTTGAAGTCTTTTTTGTTAATGAAAGTTTTTATTGTTGAAGCTTTATTATATAGTTCTTTTAACGTTAATATTTTCAGTTTTTTAAAAAGTTCAGTAGTGTTATCATATTGATCAATAAAATCATTTTTCATCATTATTCTAACAAGTGTACTATGGGTTATATTTAATGGTTCTAATACATTTTGATATGCTGAATCCCATTCTATTATACGATTATATCGATTGAACCAACGCAAAGTATATCATTTTTAAACACGGTAAATCAAAGATATTTCGTTAGTTCTTTAAATATATGAAAACATTTCCGTAAGTGTAATATTACCGTATTAATATAATAATATGTGGCTTCCATTTTAAAATAAATGCTCGTCAAAAACCACACCAAGATATCTTGTTGATCTAACTCTCGTTATACGACTACAATTCTTATTACATATATCTATGGCATTTTTTATATAACAATCGCTACAATAAGATTTCATAACTATTTGTTCTGGGGTGTTAATATTGGACAATGCAAATGGAATGAATGTAGATTTATTTTTATTCAATGCTAAACTTTTTTTAGTATACCAATCATTTATTATTGAAAAACCAGAATTCGCTTTTTTTTCTACCAAATTCCAATTGTCACCTTTGAAAAATAATACCGTATCATCAGCAAAAGCCAATATGTCATCATCTATGTCTAACTTAAACAAGTCATTTATGTAAATAGAAAAAAGTAATGGAACTAATACTGTTCCTTGTGGAACATCATACTTAACAATGGTTGAGTCACTGATCGTACCATTAATTTTAACAGATTGGGATCTATTAGTAAGATATGATTTAAACCAGTACCAAAATGAATTAAAGCCTATTATTGATTTTAATTTAGTTAAAAGAAGATCGTGATTTACTGAGTCAAAAGCTTTAGCTATATCTAGGAATATTGCTAAACATTTTTTATTTTTGTCTAAAGCATTATATATTAAATTAGAAAAGTAAGATATTGCCTTCTGGCAGCCCACAGTTTCTCTAAAACCAAATTGTTTATCACTAAGGACACTTTTATGTCTGATGAATCTCTGAAGTTGGAGCTTAGCACATATAATTTAATATACTCAATGAATGTATGTAAATTTGATGTTCTTAACATGCTGTCAGTCTATGCGAAAATTTTACATAATTGTATGCCAGTTAATTATACAAACAGGATAGGTATTATTTGTACAACAATTACTTTCCATAGTAATAAATTACATTTTCGTTCTCCAACTTAACACTCGTAATAATAATTTTATTTTTATTTTTTATCGAAACCAGCTATAATATAATTATTTTTCACCAATACACCGAAATAATTTAATTTTCAATTCAGTTTTAAAAATTGACAACATTTTACAGACCTTTTTTCAGTCTTCCTATACAGCGTTAACTTAACAGACGTGAACCCTCTGGGAGACAAGGGTTATTGTTATATTTATATATATATAAGTGTGTGTGTGTGTGTGTGTGTGTGTCGTTTTCTTTTTATTAAATATTGTATATATTTGCCAAAATGAAAACAACTTACGTAAACTGCACCTTGTACTTACTTAGGATATAATTGGTGGAAGGAGTGAATTTTCTATAGATAACGTAAGTATATTCATCTTTATATTTTCGGTTATATTATGAAATAAATATAAACCACATTTCAGCCACCTCTGTCGTAATATAGTACCTGCATTGTATGCGTACACTATATACATTCCACATAAATCGATTTACATATTTTGAACTTTTATTTGGCAACATCTTTTTACTGGTAGCTTTCTTTATATTATCTATTATTGTTCAAAAACCAAATTCGATGTGTATACATAATAAGTATATTGAATCTATTCGTATAATAATACAAAGGTACTCGCAACACGTGTTACTTAATATCATGCGACATGTATGGCGTTTGTAGATAGGTACCATGCGGTCCATTATATAATCAAAATGATTTTCATCCACCTGTATAATATATTATATTATATAATAATATGTATTTAAATTTTAAAAAACTAGAATTGAGAGTTTACTATATTTTATATTATTTTTGACGGTTAAATCGTGAAGTTATTTTTCTTTAGCTTTTTAATACATATTTGATAAATGACTTAATGGCATGCTTGCATGTCCGCGCATAAATTATGACTAAGAAAAACAGTAATTTAAAATTACGTACCTATATTTCTTATGTTTTTTTCTTTTTTAATAGTCCTATAAAACATTGTACACAGTGTTGTGCAAAAAAGTATAATATTTAAATTAAAATAAGGTTAAAAGGGCAAACTCTCGACTTAAATTATATTGTTACTAAAAATATTATTTAAATATTTTAAGTGTTATGTATTATTATAATTTTTATCGGTGCATTATAATTATGTATACAAACATAAAGTTTAAATCAAAATCATATTATATAATATTACATACATAAATACAAAATATATTTTTAACTTTTCATATAAATAATAACGTTAACATTATTATTAAAATACACTTTTAAAAATATTACAGTATATTACCTATAGCCTAATAAACTTAATTTTTCCATCTTCACTAAAAATATTAACTTTTGAAGATTTCTTAAAGTTAAAGACACATTACCCTATTTAATTTATGATTCTTTTTAATACTTTTTTTTTATAAATGTATTATATTCATATTTATTAATTAAATGTTTTGTAGTTACTGAGAATTTAACAATAATACAATTTAAGGTAGATGGAAGTCTAATGGCATTTAAAATATTGTAGTTTCTACAATGCCTGATAACCATTAGATTTTCTCAGAAAGGTTTATTTACAATTTAACAGGTTAGCTTATTTCACAGTGTACCATAGTTATATTGTTTAGAAAATAGGGTTGGTCATCGATTGAATGTGTTTATTACAAGGTAGCGACATTCCAGTCGGGAATATCGTAGTACACACTCGAGTCCACGGGATTTGCTAAGTCCCCTCGACTTAATATGTTTATTCACTAAAACCGAACGAGTAACTAAGCTCAGCTGTATATAATTAAATGAAGGGTCGAAGTAAATAACGGTAAAGTGCCAAAATGTAAGATCAGAAATAATTAATGAACGGCTAAGTACACAGGTCATATTATAATAAATAAGTATTACCTACGACATTATATTACATGATACGAGTTTTTGAGTATTATTTTAGACTTATATGTTTTTATACGAGGAATTAAATTGTTAAAAAAAAAAATTAATAATTATATTTAAAAACTACAAATATGCAAGATGATTTTTTTTTAATTGTAGATACTCATTATTTTTTTAAAAAATATTAACATAAAAAAAAATGTCTTGGATAATAAATTATATTTACTATTTAAATTTATATTTTTCTATTTTTTTTTAATAAAGGCATACATTTTAATTTAATATTCTAATATACAATGTGTTTTCAATCAATTTCAATATATAAAAACAAAATTTTTAACAAACTTTATAAGTTAAAATTATTTAAATTTTTAAATTTAGATGAGCATAGTGGAGTATCACAGTTATTAACCGAGAGCGAAGTGTAATCTCTCTTTAGCCTGTATAAATGTGTATCTAAATACATAAATATTTTAATGGTCACTGGGGTCATCAAAATATACATAATTTATTTAAAAAAATAAAACGTTAGTTATCTGTACAGGTATAAATTTTATTGTACACACAAATACTTCTATCAAACCTATCAATAAAACAAATGAGATATGTTTCGTGTCGGTGTACGTAAAAATATTTTTTTACCCTCATTCTTTGGAATATTATGAAAACCATCTCTGCACTTTAGGTAAAGTAAGTAATTAAGAATTACCTAAGTATTTTTCATAAGCTAACTTCTAATACTAATTATCATATTAAATACGTGCTTTTTTTAAAAAAAAAAAACGTTCATATAAATTGAAATATACATACATAGTTAACAAAAACAATGAACTCGTTTATTAAAACAGTATTACGTTAAAAAATCACCACTCAGACACGCTATTATGGTTATAAATTAAAACTTTGATTAAAATGTTAATAAACGTGAAAAATATATTTGAATTGATTCACTTAATAATTAGTACAGTTTATAATATATAATATTTTAAATAACATACTAACTAGTTGTATGATTAGAATATATTTTTTATTTTCTATACAATATGATAAAAATTAACATTCGTTAAATGATATTATAAGCTAGAAAATAAGTTAACAATATTATATTATTTTTGCCTTTACCATAATAAATCTAATATGACAATATACTGATTGTCATATTGAGAGTTATTTTTTAGATAACTCAAATTTGTTACGTTGGTATAATATGTTATAGTTAATTAGTTAATATTATACTATATACATTTTTTTTATCGTGGTTTTATTTTATAATTATTTTTTTTATTTATACATATATAATATATAATATTATATATTGATGTATGCTTAAATATGGTCTATAGATTTGAAAACTACGACACTAAAATTCGCACACATATTTTTTGAAACTTGATGAGTACTTTTACTAAACGAAATATATTGACGCCGATGTATCGGAGAACTGAGATAGGTACAACAACACCAAAACACACCTACATAGCATCGTAATTTATGTATTTTGTTTGTTTTTTCCTGGGCAAAGTCGGCTTATATTACTATTAAATTATATTGTTAAATCACTATGAGATGGAAGTGCTATATGTTTTCTGATGACAAATTACGTTTTATAACGTGGTTTCGATAAATATAATGTTTATTCACCATTTGGTTTAATCAGGGTTCTAAATTGTGATATTGAAAAATATTTTTTCGTATTTTAAACGTGTCCAGTAATAGATGATTAGAAATAATAGATTGATTACACGCAGAAATATTTATAGTAAATATTATGCAAAAATATGCAATATACATTTTTGATATTATTTTCGTAGTAACTGGGATATATTTCTACCTGACTAAACAAAAAATTTAATAATCTAAAAAAAATGTAAATAACGTGTTTCATACAATAAACCAACTTTTAAAAATGCTCACTTGAAAATTGATGTGTATGTAAGCTTTTAGATATAATATTTTTTTTTATTTTTCATTGCAATGAAATAGGTATTTCAAAAAAATAAATAACATGAAATTTTAAAATCCTAGATATAATTGGTAACATATCTTGCAGTTATCTTTAATCGGTATAAACCATAAATCGCAGTGGTGTTGTGGTTGTCATAAATTCAACCTTTATCCTGGCGAACGCACAAGGAACGTAAAAAAAACGATTTCTCAGCGTCCGGTCTCATGCATGGTCGTTGTTTCTCATTGACTATTATTATTATTATTATTATAAGAAAGCATTAGCAGACAAGTTTGGACAAAGTTCGTTGAATCATGTTGGCCGTTAATCGCGAAACTATATATTATATGGAAAACGCCCATTGTATACGCTCCAAAGGATAAAATGCACATAGGTCATAGCCCGCATAAGTTCTTCACCGGAACACCTTGTGAAATATTATAAAGTCGATTTGAAAAGAACGAGCAATAGGTGGCGAGGATGAAAGAGATAGCTTGTGTTAGAGTGATAATGTAAATAAAAGTGTTTCGATATTCATGTGTCGATAACCGATTATATATTACTATAATAATATCAGTAAATCTATACACCCTTCATATGTCATATTATGAAATCTTGCACTCAAGTATATTAATAATAATATTATATTAAACCCAGATAATTATTATACTAGGGCCACTAGGGGTGTGTATCACATTATATAATATAGTTAAATTTTCAATATTAGTAGTGTTTTATTGACGTTAAACAAAATACCTATAACATATTTTACTATTTCGAAATACATATTCTATAATATTATTAAAAGGTAGCTATTACGAATAATTTATCAAGCGTTTATTCGGTTATCTCTTTAAGTATATAGGGTCGATATCAATTTTTTTTCTTTGTATCGTATTATATAATTATATTGATATCCATCTAAACATATTAAGTTGTATTTATTAATTTTGATTTAAATCAAAAGTCATGTTTTAAGACAAACAAAAACTAATTATCTACCTTTTGTCTTTAAAACGTTACCATCTAACGACTAAATTATAGATACTACTTTAAATCAAATACCTATTTTAAATTAAAATAGGACTCTCTATGTGAACAGAAAAATTTTTAAAATGTTATAACGATAAAACAATGCGTTCATTTTTTTTAAGAAGGATTTTTGATACACGCCCTTTCTAGCCGTATAATTGGGTAGGTATTTGTATTAAATGTTACCAATGAAACAGGAAAATAATTATCTACTGTAAATAATTAAAACAATTATCTGAATAAGCAAATATCTATATTTGGTTTTAGTGATTCATTATAGAATCGTTTATTTGCTATCAATATAAACATCAGAATAATATAATATTATAAGTTCTTTAGATACATTTATGGAACACTATAAATAATGGGTGTAATAAATATATCAGTATACATACTTTATATTAATTATTACAAGACCAATGAGTACGGTAATTGAAAAAAATCAACGGATGCACTGAATCAACAAATTGCATTTTTATGGTAATATATTAAATTAATAGATTAAAACTCAAAAAGCAACAGATAATTTATTAGTTTACCATCAACTGAACGAAAAATAAGGGTGGTAACTTGATGTATATTTTATTTTTAATCGTAATACTAACATATAATTTTTTTATATACATTATTCATAATTTAAGTAGCAAGTTTTGTCATGTAGTATTAAAATATAAGTTACTTATTAGTCGTAGGTGACACTTTCAACTGTGAAATATCTATAGAAAGGCGTTTGTGCAATTTAATATTTAGCTTAGTAAATGCATTAATGGAATATAATATGCAAGAAGTTTTTGGCCAATAATACTACCTATATTTAAAAAACATAGAAATTAGACAATAACATTTTATAATTATTAATACATTGTTAGTTATACATTTATAATTAAGGCTGGGATTTCGATGCACTTTGCATTGTTTTCCAAAGCTAGTTATAAGACGCTCGGTTAATAATATGTAAGAATCGTGTATTTTTGTATGGATATAAGAAGTTTTTATTTTGCGATACTTTATAAAATTTTTGTTTAAATAAAAAGTAACTTTGAAACGTGCTAATAGGGATTTTACATTAATTGAGAATTTTCAAACTGATCACTGAATCAACATTACAAGCCACAGAAGAAAATTAAAGATGAACAATTTTTTTCAAGTTAAAAGTCTATCTAAAAGATTTTTAGTTGTGATATCCTATATATATTTTTTTAACTTAACAACAAATATTTTTTAGTTAAAAACTTGTTAATAAAAGTGCATTATTTTAAATTTTAAGGGAATACGAGTATTTCTTCATTTATTAAATTCTCAGCCCAAGTTATAATACAATTTTTGACTCAATACATTAAAAAAACGGTAAGGTATGGATTTTTAAAATTATAATATATTATATAGACTGGTTTTAACTGTAATCTGGTGTCAAGGTAACAAATTAATAAATCGTTTTATAATAATATAATTACCATGGAACATCATTACTAAATACTATAATGTGTCTCAAGTATTGATATTTTGAAAACTTTGAAAGCTTAAGCTTTAAGGTTATTAGTTTTGTATGGACAACTTTGTGGTGCATTGCTTTACAAAAAGGAATACAATTTAAAAGTTTATTAAAATAACTAAGGACGCTTGTCGATTTATTTAATTTAAATGTATGGTTTTCGTATGCTACAGACACCAAAAGTAAGTAGCCTGCGTTTATTCTTAATGGTCTGAACATATCTCTACCTTTCTCATGAAAACCGCTCAATTATAATGAGTGCAAACTATTTTTGAAATGCGTACATAGCTGTGATATTGTCCTATATATGGCGTTATATCCACATATGTATAGTTATGAAAAAAAAGGAAGGTTATTTTCAATTTACATTATATTATGTTTATTAACATTTAAATCTGGCCAAAATGAAACGGAACTTAATGATGGATATTCTATTTAAACGACATAAATTATTTTTAATGTCAACTATAATTATTCTTTTTTTTTGACGAAAATTTCGTTCTAGCAATAATATAATAAATATTATTATATTATTCATATGATCGTTCTATTTCATTTGATTTATTTAAAATTTATTGGAATATTATCATAATACTTACCACTTTTAATTATTGTTTCTTTTGATGATAGCGATTTACATTAGTAGATATACTATATACAACGTTTTTTAATAATATCAATAAAAAAAAAATAATAGCAATAACGTTACTGAATAAAATAAAAGATAAACCATTACAGATATTGGATTATATATTATATTATTATAATATAGTTCTATTTTTAATGTTCCTTATTTTATAGTACATTTTTTTTTATTAAAACAAAAGACATTTAGTGAAAATATTTAGGGCCTATATAGCCAATAAACTGGACTAAATTATTTTTTTATCTAATTTTAAATTCTCTTTTTTCATTCTGCTAAGATACAATAGTAATGTATTGTATTGTACTATCCATGCAATCACTTTTTTTTTAAATAAACTTTTAATTGACAATACATTTAATATTTTTAATTTATTTCATTGAACCCTTGCAGAAAATTTTTGCTTAAGTAGACTTTTGATATTTTTGGTCTGTGTTGTAATTGCAGTGGGCTTAATACATAGTTAATGAAACCTCTAAACCAAAGATATATAACGAAAAATGTCTTGATATAAAGCTAAGTTAATTATTTGAATAGCATCTACGAGTATAGGAAGAAAAGAATGTAGTTTATACAATTTAAAAGATAGCGTGTACGTAATTTCATCATTGAAACAATTCATACATAATATTTATCATAATATTTTTTTATATTTTGAGTGAAGCGATGAATTTATTAATTTTACAACAATATGTATTAAATTCAATTCTCGTAATAATTATGTTATACAATATCATGACACAAAACCATACTTTGAAAGCTTCAACATTTTCTAAAATATTTATATTCATATCACCGATTATAATAAGATTGCAGTGAACATATTTTTCATTATCTGTTATTCCAACAAATGTGATCAAAAACTTATAACTATCACTTGAAGGTTATCTGTGTATACAAAAAATCTTTACGCCAGTATTATCTATGATTAGTTTTGATTTTAAATATTTCCGTATAGTGTCTATATTCAATAAAATCAGCATTTAAATAATCATCAATAAATACCATCACTCTAAAATTTTAGTTTCTTTTAAATGTTGAAAAGTACAACCTGTCGAATGACGTGAGTTTTTTTTTTTGATCGATGTAGATAAAACAATTTTATTTCCTCCGTTTTCATTTAGTTTCTAGATGATTATTTTTCCTTTAATGCACATTCTATAAACTTCTTTATACTTTTCAAAGAGTTTATTTCTACTTAAATATTTTTAAATTTATTATTTATTTTAGATTTCATGCGAAATACCTTCATAACTGATATATAATATATACCTTGTCTAGCTGCAATAAATTCTACTATTTCTACATAATTTTCTTTTTTTTTTGTTTAAGCATCCTAATTATTATCTCTATGTTTTTATAGTTTTTTTTCCAATAAATTGATTTTCCTAGATAAAAAGTTGACTTCAAAAATAGTTTGAATTTTTTCTTTTAAAATATTATTTTTTTCTTTAAATTATAGTATAGATTAACTTAAAAGATTCAGAGTTGTTTTAAGAACGCATGAAATTGACTACTAATAAATTTTACTGAGTTCGCTAAATAAATTTGATAATTTATCGTTAGAGCTAAGCTGTTTTCTTCCTCCATATTTCTGTTATTAATGATTAATCTTACTTGTTTTACACTTAGCATGTCACCACTTATTCTTGGCGTATACAATCAACTTTTTGAATGCTAATAATTCTCTGAAAATAACTTAGGAAAAATGTAAACAATTTTCACAGTTCGAGCTTTATGATAAAAAAATATTTGTTAATGGATTTCACACAAGAAAGTAAAAGCGCAGATAAGAGACTAAATACAAATGAACCTATTACTTTTATCGCAATAATGCTACTTAATGATAATAAATTATATTATAACACAAAATAAACGATATTGAATTTTTTTCTAAATAGTTACTATAATATATTATCATAACTGCGTTAAGTTGTTCGCGATTAGAAACTCAATAAATTAAAATAATACTAAACAATGTCTAAAGTCACGTGAACGATTATTACTCTCCTCCCCAACATATTTATGCACTGGTTTGTCAAAATTAACTAATAAAATTTTTTAAATTGTCCGCCTACTATTCAGTAAAAAAAAAATGTTCTGATTACGAACGTCGTTGTTGTAGAGATGAAAAAAATAGGATATAGGTATAAGTAAACTTAGATGTTGAATTCCAAATTACTGAGTATACTTAATGTACGTGAGATAAGATAATGATACGTTTCGGACGAATGGGTTGGCGGTGTACATTGGCGTTTGCGAAAACGCCACTAGACTAACTGTCAAGCCGTTTGGAAGGTAGTACGGGAACAGAACATTGGCTTGATGGTCACAAGCTTAATTTGAATGTGCAGAGAGTATAACAATTAAATATAATATATGTTTATATATACATATATAACATATCGTGTTGACACATGTATGTATAGACCAGAACAATAAGAGAACGACCAGGATCATGAGATGGGTATAATACTATGTATATAGGGTTGGTACCCCATGTTATAGGTGACACAACGAGAGGAGAAGTGCTGAACGGAGTGGCACGGGAATAACGATGACGATGGTGACGACTACGATGATAATGATGACAATGATAATGACTTTAATAATAAATAAAAAAAATGGTAGGTATAGTGTAGCACAATCGTCCGCATTCGTCTTCGGTCGCACCCCATCGTATATATAATAGTGCTGTCACGAGATGATTTTTTTTTGTTAACACCCAATATACACATATCTATCTACTCGCTCAGGTAGAGATTTTATTTTTTGTACAAAAGCCGAAATATCAGCGAAAAACCCCAACAAATTTTTGGCAATAAAAGTGCTCTTCATAATCATAAATCAAGCGTAAACGTTGCGTGCTTTCTATAACATAATAATATTAAATTAATACATAGCCACATAGGTACCGTACACAAGTAAGTGTGTACAAGAATATTTAGCGTACTATAATGTATAAAATAATACTTATTATAATATAAACGGAGCGATTCGTTTTAAATGGCTAACATTTGCGTATTTATCGATTTGTCAATTAGAAGTAAAATAGAAAATAAAATACACTAACATTTTTCAATAATATATATTATATTATCAGGTTATAAAATCAAAAATAGACATTTTCGTTTAAACATTATTAAAACTTTGTATGAAAGATATAAATTAATAATAACAACAACCGTTACGTTCACCAAGTTTTTTAAACCAAAATTATAATATAATATATCACTACGTTTACGCAAATTTCTGTCACCCATCGATTATTTGTTTTTATATTAAGTTTTTATCGTCTTTAGGCCACATTTCTTCATAATAATATTATATCTTAACTACGACGCCGCGTGTTTTGAGCCCAAATACGATGCCTTGTCCGCGTAATATTATATAATTATATCATGGTATAGATATTATATATTATCTAATTAACGATCGACCTGGGCGGTAAATACTTCCTAACGGCCAATACAGAAACTATACGTATATAAGCTCGGTTCTAAATGGTATCAAAGTTGGGAATTGGCCCCAGACCTATTGAATACAAACCCACAAACACAGCTTAGGTATCTAGTTGGAGACGCATGTGTGTGTGGTATATAAACGTCCACCGCGAACTCGTTATGTGTTATAATATAATATGTATATGCGTATATTCAGGCACTTATACGTATATTATACTCTATTCATTATTAACAGTAATCATTGCGCAAATACTGAACTCGGAGTTTCGGTGATAAATCATTTGTTCCCGAGTATAATAATATATAATATATACACACACACACACTATAACTATGACTATGAATTCAATAAACACTATAAAACATGAAATATGCATGCACTCATGCACTCGAAATAAAGGAAATTAACATTACAAATTTCAAAATGTGTGAATATAATTATATTTATGGCTTGATAATAATACAAAATACGTGTAAATTATTAAAAATATATGTAAATAAGTGTATCTGTATATTATATAAAAAGACTTGTCCTGGGTGATTCATCATCGCCTAGCCCGAACTGCTGAAGCTATAGATATGAAATTTTCAGTAAATTTTCAGTAAATGTACTTACTTATTACTATGTATATATAGGCGCACTAAGAGAGGATTTTTCGAAAATCGCATTTTAAAGGGTAAAAAGAGCATAAAATAGTTAATTTTTAATTATCGGTGGGTGAGGTTCGCGGTACGGCAGCCGTCGACGCGCGGTGGCTAGACGTGACCGCCCAAATTTCAAAATTGATGTTAGTGAAAGTTAATGCAGCACTAAATAAACCACCTGAAGAAAATCTAACTAGACCATCTAAAGTTATTAAATCATTATTTTATAAATTAAATGAATCGTTAAATGATATAGATGAATTTCAAAAACCTCTGTGGCAAAAAATCGAGAAAATATTAAATACTACTATTAATATATTCCCAATGTTTATCCAAAATCTTAGTTGCTAGCTTTGTATATTTAATTTCATGTAAATCTAATTTGTATTGTATAAAATGAGCATCTTCATTTTTGTTTATTTCATTATCATTTTTGTCCTTTGCTTCTAATGTTTTAGGTAAATTAAGGATTAATTGTTTTATCTTTTCTTTACATTTTATGTTTGAAATTGTATAATGTTCCAAAGAAATCATTGAATCCGATAAATTAGTTGTAAGGTCCATTCTTTAAACTATAAAATATAAAAAAAAAACAATATTTTAAAAATATAATGTAAACAATACCGTTATTCTATTAGGTATCTAAGATACAGATAATATGGTATGTATGTATGTATGTACAAAAAATTTTAGTTTCGAAAAAACCTAATAAAATAAATATAGTAAAAAAAAATAATATTCATAAAAAATGATAATAATATATGTAAAATTATATAAAAAAATAAATAATAATATTTAAACAGAAATTCCATTAAATACTATGAATAAAAAAAATAATCATGTAGTATTTTGATAATCGTTTTGATTGGAAATTAATATTATCAATAGTTATAACTTATATTGGCGTAGGCAAAATTGTATATCATTAGGTCATGAGGTTGATTAACTGCAGAAGTGGCTTGAATATTTGATCATGCATTTTGTGTTCCACTGAACCCAGGGGCCAGGGCCGTCCCGATGATTTGCGGGGCTCGGGGCAGAGTAAAATTGCGGGGCCTAAAATATCTAAAGTATCACCACTTGCACGTCAGTAGCATATACAGAGTGATTCTTTTATCATTAAACACTTATCATATCATAAAGTGTTAACTTTTTGTAATTTATTTTTTTTCAAAATTTTTAGTTTCGTGCTATTCTATAACTATATATACCATTTTTATTTTTTAGATTCTGAACGAAGTGATGAATGTATTGCATTTACTATGATGTGTGTTGGTACTTTAGGGGGGTCAAAATTAAAATTTTCTAATAGTTTTCAAAAAAATCGAGAAAAACAAAAAAAAGAATGACAGAAAAATGGCAATTTTACGGAAAAACCACTTTTCGACAAAATCGATTTTTTGATTTTGCTGTAACTCAAAAACGAATTATTGTAAATACTTGAAATTTTCAGCAAATGTTTATATTATGGTTATCTCTTTACAGTTAAATTTTCAAAATATTTTGACCATTTTTAAGCTACTAATAGACAATTGAAATTTTCGACTTTTCTAAGTTTTTTTTTCTTCAAATGCCGATAAAAATTTTTTGGGTGGCCAGAAAATCTTGAAAATTTAATACAAGGTTTCTTATAAGTTGTTCTTAAAGTGATAAAAAAAAATCCGAAATCGTTAGTCACAATTTTTTTTTATAAGTGTTTAAAGTTCGAATTTATACGAAATATGTCAAAATTTAAATTAAATTTCATACGCTCATAATGCGAATGTTGGCCATAGTAACCATAGTAACATATAAAAACTATACTATTTGTTTCAAAATAGAATATTTGACAATATTTAAATATAATATATCCTAAACTGACAAATCATCTTCGTTCAGAATCGTTTTTCGTATACAATGATACCTATCATTGCATTCAAATTTAACCTACCATAGTCTGAGGTCCACCCCACCCCCTAATATACAGCAGAGCGATACCTACTTACCCGCTTTTCATTCTTATATTTAATAGGGAAATCATTATCAACTTTTGATTTATAAATAGTATATTTTATATTTAAAATGTAATAAAATAGTAGGGCTATTTTTTTTTTATGAATTTTAACGTTAAAATTATTATTTTTTATTTAACCATGACTTAAGGCTACTTAAAGTTGGGTGGTTTAAGTTTTTAGGTGTATTTCCTACAGATTATTACGGTTGTGAGGCATTGGTACAGGTACAAGCGAGTTTATTACATATGAAATATGATACAAGAAGTATTATAAAATCCGAAAACCAAAAAACTTTGAAAAGCTCTATCTCGCTAAAAAATTAACAAAAAATAATAATTTGAATGTTAAAATTTATAAAAAAAACAATAGCTTTACTATATTTTATGACATTTTAAATATAGGTTGCCATTTTAAAATAAAAAGTTGATAGTGGTTTACCTATTAAATAAAAGGGTGACAAAAATAAAAGTTTCATACAGTTTGAGAAATGCATGAAACAATTTGGAAAAAAAATTGAAAAAGTCAATACCTACTTGACAAAATAATGAGTGTTTAATTATAAAAGAATTATCCTGATAGCTCCCCAAGTTTGAAACTCAAATGTGCGCAAATAGTCTTAGTAAATATAGTACCTTGCACTTACTGTCCTACAACAATATGAATAAGTAAGTAAATTAATAACGCAACATGTCATAATATAATCAAACTTACTTTATAATAAATAATAATATTGAAACAATATATATATTTAGACAATAAATATAAAATATAGTAATAGGTACAATAAAAAAATGTATAATGTAAATGTATACTAATTACCAATTGGCCAGCGCTGTCGTTATAGCTTACACTGTTTACTGTTTAGTAACTATGTAATATTACAAATATTGATGAATCAAAAAGAATTACAATTACAAATAATAATATTATATACTCGTAATTTAAATTTAGGTATTCCTTTATTTTTCAAATGTCAAAAGTCAAACAAAATATATAAAAATATATAAATTAAAATTGTTTTTTTCTTGATTTTTGAGCTGCAAAACAGTCTATGAAACCATCCATGTTAATTTTATCGGCAATATTATACTAGAAACTATAAAAATAGAATGGACAACGCGCAGGAAATTCCTTACATTAAATTTCTACATCGATCAACTAATATTTTGATACCCACAGGCCACAAGTATAAAATATTGAAATTCAATAATTGATTTTATTACAATTAAGGTATTAAATATCATAATATTATTAATATTATTATTATAAAAAATATTGTTTAATAAATAATTATTATATTAGATTTTAAATATATTATAGTTTACGAAAAATATGATTAAAAGAGCGAGGCCCCAAAAAACAATGAAAACCGCGAGGCCCCGGCAAATGTCCGATTTGCCGGGTTCACGTGACGGCGCAGCAATTAGCAGTTTTCAGTAAAATCAATTTTGTTTTTTTTTGTTGTAACGTTTTATAGATCATAAAATATACTAAGTAATATAGGCTAACAGGCTAGTATATTATAAAATAACCTCATATAATATTATGTTTTATCATTGTAACATTTTAAGTTTCACTTCTTTAAATGATACCATAGGTACATAGTTTTTCCATATTTCTAGAGGTTATGTTTTTCAGAAAATTTCAATATATTATAAAAACAAACTTCAAAGTTCAAACGTGTAATTAATTAATCATAAAGTTATGGTGAATGAAATAGTGAACTGTCAATTTTAGGTGTACCACTGTGCAACCTATTCCATTTATCCATACTTAAAATACTTGCAACAGATTAACTATAGATACTTGTTTAAAATTCAGCTTGATTGTAAATTATTTTCAGAAAAAAAAAATTGTAAATTCACCTCGTGGATCTATAATAAAAGATATAATAAACTAACAAACCGTTTGTGAAAGAAATGTTTAACATTACAAGTAATAACGTTTATAATGTTTAGGTATATACGTTTTAAAATATTTTATACGGTGATCATTTATGTGCTTATATATTTTTACAACCAATATTTTTCCATATTTCATAGTAGTTTGTCTTATTAATCGATGTACCAAAAACCTATTTATTATTTATTAATATTTAGGAAATTTCAAACTCTCATATTACTCTAAAATTAAAATTGTATTCCTCAAAAATTGGAAAAAGTAATTATTCAACGTTTGAATTCTATATACTAGATTATAATTATGTATATATTTTAATATGTTATCATATATTATCGATCGATAGACAAATATCAGATCACTATAGCATTATAGTTTAATATTATGTTTTATTGACAGTTTATAATAATTATATTATTAAATGTTATATTATTATAAAATATGTACTCGAAATGTACATTATAAATATTAAGTATGTATTATATGTGTGTTTTTAGAGTATATATGTACATACGCGCGATGTATGCTAACTTAGACAAATAATAGTGATTCATATTATACAAATGATGCTCTATGGTTTTATAAATTTATAATAATGGATTATTACGATCTTCAGTTCCTTAAATGGCTGTACCTAACCAATTACGTTATATTTAATAGAATATATTTGTCTGTATGATAATATCATATATTATTATATTCGTATATATAGACGGTACATGATATTGTGTTATAATCACATGTGTAGAAAATTATGGTCTACTGCTGTGCATAACTCAGCCGTCGCAATATCGTCAACAATATGACATGATACCTACTTATACATATTATATACATACAGCAAAGTTCTTATTTTGTCATCAAAGATACATGTATGTTGTCACATAAGTATTTTTGTAAGATTCTTCATAAGCAATTCATACTGACACCATAAAGTCTAAAAATAAATGAAAACATTTATTTTTTATTATTATTTTAAATTCAAATTTGGACGAAATTACTTATTTAAACGATAAATAACAATGTTCATTAGTTTGTATTATTATTTAAAAACATTATTCGTGGCAACTCAAAATCTTTACGTATGATATTATATTATTATACATTTTATTATACGCAATGACATTTTTATTTCTTTTAATATGTTATCACTATTATCTATTAATTATGCTCTGATTTTATTTTTATTTTTATTTTTACTGGTTTATACCTAGTATAAACAGAAAGATGTTATTAAAATTATTATGATTTAAAAGTTGATATTATATGGTATACATATATATTATTATAATAATTAAATACTAATAATATAATAAGTACAATATTTTCGGACACAATTTTATCAAGCTGCAATAACATTTAAAGTAAAATAACTGACTTTAATACATGTATCAGAAAAAAAACATATTATAAATATATTTAATGATATATGTAGGATTATAGCCGGTTTACACTAAGAATCGTTTTTCATTTATAATAATATATCATTGACAAAATATTAGCTAATTTTCTGTATTAGATTTTTATATCATATTATATGTATCATAATCTACTACATAATTTTTTTTAATAATAATGATTTTTTTTTATTATTGTTTAAATTATATTAACATTCAACCAACAAAATATTATAAGGAGCTAACAAAAGATTACAGTAGTAAATGAGAATATTTTAATATTTTAATCATTATTTTATTAAACCGTTATAAAATCTTTACTCAAATCCGAATTTTACGATAAGCACAAAAGAAACATTTTTTGAATAACAATAAATTTCGTTAAAATAGGTGCTACCTATAGAAAATCTTTTTGTCGAACGCAAAGAAACGTAGGGAATAATAATATAAAAGAGAGTTTAGCTGAATAGGTACATATATATTCGCGTATTGATATTATATGGCATCGTTTTTATACTTTTACGTATTTTCCTCTACTATGAAAGGTTCCCACGTTTTTGTACTACCACCGATCACCAAAAATAGCAAAAAAACCTTTGCTTTCATTACTTGAAATAGATGAATTTCAGTTGTCGCAGTAGGTACCTAGTAAGATATTTGTAATATATATTTAAAAAATAAATACCTATCATTGCAATAACTCCTGAAATAATGGAGATATCGCAATTTTATTTATTTTAAGTACAATTTTGAAACGTCAATATTTAAAAAAAATAATTTTGAATTTTTTACCAATATATTAAATTAAAATATGAAATACTTGTCCTTATCCCTGTGAGTCTAATAAAAAAAAAATTATGTTTTCTCTATTATTGCAGGAGATATCGCAATGGGTAAATTCTCACGGAACACTGTATACAATTCACCAACAAATATCTCTGTAAAGAGATTTATATTATAAAATAATGATCGTACTGATCAATCTATTCTATATTATATTATATTTTGATAATATGTTATCTATAATGATTGTTGATATGTATGATTTGTCTAAGAATTATTATGATAATGTTTTTCTAAAAAACTACTAATACTCCTAAATAAACACAATAGTAAATTTTTCACAAAGACACATTTTAAGACTAAATCTAGTTGGATGTTAGATACTTACGTAGTTTTTTTTTTTTTTTTTTTTGAATAGTGATTAGTATAGCGGGAGAAATTCCTATTTCTTCAAGTTTTGAGCGTAATTCATTGGATATATTTTTGAAATTTTAGATGGGTTTTAAATTGTTTGGTATTTTTCTTCCATTTCATAATGACCTCTGATTGCCCATTGTACTTAACCATAACATAACTACTATAATTGTCGCTAAGAAGTAAGAACACATTTTGGACCGCCTCTATCTGACTCCAGTCGCATTATGATAAAATTTGAGCCCCATGCTAGGCCAGCGTAGGTGAAATTATAATATATGTTTAATTTGTGTATGTTATTTACATATTATACTGTGGTACAACTTGTATTGAGCAAGGGATTTTCTCCACTACCAATTTGAGTTTACTTACAAATTATACGTAATATATCAATTGTTACATAATTTGTATTAATTCCAGACATTTTACCTTGTATAGAGTATATTAAATATACTTATATGTTATAAATACACCTGTAAATACCTTTCTAGATAATTCGTCGATATTCATAACACCCTTCTCCCCCTATTTTGTTGAACCACTGGTGGACAAAACTTGTAGGTAGTGCGATGGAATACAAATAACAAAATCTATATTAATTTATGTAGCTGATTAATTAGTAATTTGATTTTAAAAAAATAGCATGTACTTTAGTGCCTATTACTTTGAGTTTTAATATTGATTATATTTACCCAAGAAACCGAAAATAATTACCGGAGTTTTTGTTAATTGATAGGATTAATTTTTTAATTATCCATTTCGTATCAATTCCGTTTTGTTTAAACAACACCTTGTCAAAGTATTGACATCTATAAATTATGTAAGAAAATATAAAACATTAAAATGAACTTCAAGCATAGTAAAATTAATTTTGATAGTTGCCCAGTTTTCAGAGAAAACAACATTCTAATATATTAGATTTTTCGTTTTACAATTTTATTTATCCCATTTGTGAATTTTAAATATTAACACATCATTTATTAATATAATCGTTGTGCTAGGTGAGCCCATAATAATTATATTTGTCACCACGCTAAATAATGGACGCTTATAATATGATAGCTGCATATGTTTATAAACGTGATATAACCTCTATACTATCTCCTGATTCTTCTGGCTCCCAAACATTGTTTTTAGAACACAAAAATCTTTAAATACAACATTATTTTCTACAGTTCTCACGTCCACGTATTTAGTTAACAGACAGATATTGTTTTATTTACTTAGTACTAATTGTATAAAATTACTATTGTTAATTTTGAATCAAAACATATTAACCGATATTAAAATAAAACAAAACACCTAATTTATCGTTATATTTTATAGAGTGCAGTCAGTCACGGACGCGTATAATAAGTACTTCGATGCTCAAATTAGTAAATTATATTATATTATATTTTTAACCATATATGAAATTATTGGTGACATTTAAAAATGTTCAATAAAATCTCAAATAATTCAAAAGTACTTCATCTTAGATTCTGAAAAATGATATAATTATTTTATTAAATTGCGTTCGTTTTTTTGTGATACATAATAATAACTGACAATAAATCTATCCAAACCATAAAAACGAACGGCATAAAATAGTTTTATCTCATTCAATTTGATGTAAAAGACAATTATTCGGAATTCTCATTTTCTTATTATACTTAAAAAAAAAATATTTTATTTTGATGTGACAAATCCTATGACATTTTTGATATAAATCAAAAAGGAGTATCTACCTATTATATTAATTAATTATTCACAATTTTCTAATTCAACATTGTACTGATTTCGCGATGTCGGTGTATAAATTACTTGTATAAATAATTTTAGATTATTTAGATGAGTCACCAATCAACAATAACTACCTATATATACTTTATTTTTATTATTTAAATGCACACTATATAAAAATACTTAATACATTGCATATATGTTATAGTGTTGTTATTGTGTCTTGACATATTGAATACCTAATAAGTTAGTTTGTTACGTGGTGACGTACTGGCGTAGCATCATTTTAAACACGCTGCGAATATTTAAGCTTGTATCGTATTATGTAATGGTGTCTACCGCAAGCTTATTAGGAAACCCAGGAGTTCAAGTTTATAAGATTTTAATTAATTATTGTAAAACTGTTACTAAATTTATGATACCACGCGTACACCGTAATACCGTACACGCGTTTTGACAGAGTTACAATACGTTTTAATTACATTGCAGGCAGAACATATAACGTTTCTATATATTTTATCTAAAATACATTATAATCGAAATTAATTAATTATAATAATATAAATTATATAAATTATTCATCATAATATTACAGAATTATATTATAAATGTACGAAAATTACCGTAACGTAATACCTGTATAATATGTTCTCACTGGATGAAGACGTTGCCATAAATTGAATACATACAAATATTAAAAATAATATACATTTTTATAAGTAGGTAAATAAAAAATGGTTACTTAAGTAACTGAATAATATAACTAAAACAGAATATGTATTCTCTTTATTAAAATAATAATATGTCAAATAATTGTAATGTAGCACCCTCAAATCAAATCAAGTACGCAATGGTAACTAAAACGCGTTTTTTGCAAGATGGATACCAAATTAATTGCTAATGCGCCTTAAAATCGTATCCTCACCACTTACTTGGAGAATTTCTCCAATTTGTGACAAAAAAAAAAAAGATTTTTTAAATTTAATTTTTACGGAGATAAAACTTGTAAGTATATCATTCCATCCCTGGATATAAAACCAAAAGACAGTCTCTAGTCTCATTATAGAGGTGACAAATAACTTTATTACATTCCAAGAAATTTAAAACAACTCTTTCAATTCGCAAGATCGTAGCCAACATCTTTTGGGGCGTAAAGTGAGTTCTGCAGGTGTAATTCATGCCTGGAGATGAAACAATAAATTATTTAACCTATATTGTGAGATCTAATCAAGAAACTGCGTAAAACATAACAAAATCACCTTAGGGGAATACTGAATAGTAGTTTTGGTTTGCTATACAATTAATGCAATTTCACAACTTGGGTCTTTCCCTTCTCTATGACACAACTTATTATACTACAAATAATATAATAATAAATTAAAATTAATGGATTCTATAAAAACATTTTTGATATTTTTCTGTTACATACATATTATGTTTAATTAAAATTAACGGTTAACTTATTTATATTTGTACTTGTTTTTGTTACATAATTTGAATATAATATATAGTCACCCTATACTAAACTAAATTTATCATATTTATTTTAATAACATTTATACAAATGTATCGTTTATATTTGTATTTTTTTGTTTATAATAAAGGAATTAATATATACAGTTTAGAACCATTTGTGATACGTGTTGGAAGAAGCGGGTTAAGAAAAAATAAGTACCTATACATATAGGCCTAAATGGTCTTAATCCAGCTCTGGGTAAGGATCATGATAATTTAATGAATATATTGTATAACTGTACGATTTACTACAAAGAATCACGACCTTATTGTTTATGGATAAATAAATCCACCTTATGTGTGTATGACTATCAGACTATCTGTAACTATGACAAGCTAAAATGAATCATTAGTTTTGAACGTCAAAATAATTATATATACTAAAAATATAACAAGTTATAGTGATATTATTGTAATATAGATACCTACGTCCTACATAATATACCTACTTCGATTTTCAACACGAATTACTGTTATAATGTATATTATTATTTAATAAAAATCACGTTTCGATGAAACAAAAGATCCATAACATGTTTGTTGTGAATAAAGTGTAGATTTTTATGGATTTTTATGGAATTATATGTTTTTATTCTTTTTATATTTTTGGATTTTTATTAGTAATATATTTTACGAATCAAAATCTCAAACTAAATTTCAATAATATTTTGTTTACATATTTTTGCGTATAAGATAATTATTGCATAATATCATATCAGTATATTCAATTTTTACAAAGTTTAATATTTTATATAGGTACATATTTAAGTGATGAAATCAAAAATATTTATAATAATAATATTATATTGTTTTAAAAACCAATACTGGTAATAAAATATGGTATTTCATCAAATATAGAATATTTTATAATAATACATTTTGTCAACTACAAATATGTTATTTGTAATTTTTATTATTTTTTAATAAGAAATTAATTCTCTTTTTAAAAATCTTGTTAAATAACTTAGCACTAAGTTAGTATTTAATAATAAGTTGTTCAATTTATTTAAAATTATTTGTATGTCTAATAAATTAATAATTATTAACTAAACGATTCATTTTGTTTTAATTTTTCTTATTTTTTATAAATTTGTGGTGCATATTTTTACAGCATATTTTATGACATCGACATCGTAATACTTTTTACTTTTTAGTGCATATACAAACTAGTGGTCTAGTTATGAGGATAGATCAATTTAATGGATATTATTAATTAAAATGTAAGATATAATATATTTAAAAAAATTTTACTAAAAAAAAAAGTGTGGATTCTAATATTAAAAAATGCCATATTCTTATACGCAGCATAAAAAAATATGCACAGTTGTGAGTGTGTGTGTGTGTGTGTAAACTGTGCACTGTGTATAAATACATAATGTTTATTACGAGACCCGATAGCTGCAGCACAGGGTAAACGAATCAATTTTCTTGATTAACTAAATGCAGATTAAAATCGTCTCCTATTTCGTATTTCATTAATTAAATTAAAGCATATTCGAATAAAAAAGCTTTGATTTTTTTTCGGCAGATTTATATTATATTGTAACAGTGGTGTATCTTTAGAAATAAACGGCGTAGACAGTTTTCGTTCCTAAAATAGTGTCCGGAAGTATATACACGAATATTCGCTACCCTAAGGCGGAAACAATAATTGGATCGTTTGTGTGCAAGAGTAGTTTGCATACAACTCGAAAACGTTGACAGTTTTACGGGTTTAAACGACGCCGAAAAGGAGACTTGAGGGAGAGTTGTCTTCATTAAGTGGATAGCGAGTAACGAAGACTGTATACAAGAATATTATACAGTATATATTGCAAAGCGAATAAAAAAAAAAGTAATCAACACGTTTTAATATTAAAACTATAATGACACATATTATTATTATTATTATTATTATTTATGTTGTAAATGTATTATTTTTTATTTAAATATTTATAAATATATTGGTAAAAAAAAAAATAAATGAAAAAATATATTTTTAGTACAAGGTACAATTCTATAAGCGAATGAAATAGATATGAGCTATATGTATTAAAATATATTTTTTATTATCTAGAATCTATAAATATTTTGTACTCAATATTTTTTGAAAAATTGTATTAATCATAAATTTGGAAATACAATAATATAATAAATAGTTTTCTATTTAAAAATGCATAGTTCAAAAGTGATTTCGCCGACAAGCATCATACAATAATTTTACAATAAGAACATTAAATTAGAACTACACGTTAGACGATCCAAAAATAATGTTCGTGTTTAAAGAATAGACTAAAATTGACACATGTATACGTTGACGTATGTAAATAATTTTTAATAATAACTATTATAATTTATTTATCATTAGGTGATAATAATCATAATATTTTTGTATTTTTAATAAAGTGCACTTGCTAGATACATTATTACTCGGCCAAAAACATTCAAAAAATACACTCAATAACACATAATAATAGTATACAATATTATTTTAGAATCAATTCAATATAATTAATATAAATTGTTCGGGATAATTCACGGCTACGTATTATTATGTCAACATTTACCTACTAAAGATAAATTTTGTTTAAATATTATATGTTTATTTTTCTTTTTTTTAAAATATTATAAATATTTAATAAACGTATCGTTCTTTTAAACACGAACAATTTATAATTTAAATATATTATTTTTAATAATTAATAGAAAATAAAAAAAAAATTCAATCTTTTTTTCGAAAATGACGAAAATTGTTTTGTGTGTTTCGATAGGGTTGTGTGTCGACACTGAATAATAATGTATGGACACACTAACATAGTAACATAACATAATATATATTATTATGTATAAGTGCAATTAAAGCCATAAAAACATCTCCTAAAAATATAAATGTCGTCATGTTAGTTTTTGGTATAATATTATTTTTTTCATGTTCGCTATTAATTTTAAGATTATTTTTCTACCGTTCATATAATTATTATTTATTATACCACGCAGACAAGAAAATGTAGTATTTTCCTGTTTTTCATACATATATTATTTATACAGACAATAATACATTGAAATAATTTTTAAAAGAATGCTGTGCTTTAATATACATTATATATTATTTTCAAATGTATCAACAATTATCACGATATTATCAAAGATAATGTTTTAACAAGTTAATTTCTTCTAATACACACACCGTGTTTGAATAATAACATTGAAAACACACGTTTACATCAAAAACTAAATCATTTTTGTCGCAAAAAAAATATTTATAAAAAATCTTTAAAATAACACGTACTGTTTTAAGAATAATATATGAATTTAAATTAAAAGAGTGAAAATGTCGCAATATTAATATAAAAAAAAAACAAAACAAAAAATACTTATATCCGTACCTAAACTTTTTAAAATTAATTGATGTCTTTTTTATTGTTATAAATAATAATAACATGTTCTGGCTGTCTCTAAATTTAATTATAAAACCCAAAATAACAAAATCCGTCGTAATCCGATATTAATTATTCGAGAGCCGTTAACTATAGTGTCAAATTAACCGGTTCGTCATATTACACGGTATGTACGTCAAGTTATTCGATGTACTGTCATCGTTCGGCTTAAATTTCCATAGCGTTTTTACTGCAATAGTAAACCATGAAAAACAAAGGCAAATTGATATTATGGTATTTTGGTAGCTTATTTTCAGTAAATTACATCAAAGTATGTACCATTACTTCTTTCAAAGTACTTAAACGGTACAAACGTATATCAGCTGACAAAACTGTGAGACATGAACTTGAAGATATTTGATGAATTTAAAAGTTTGCTATAATTATGTTTTTATCGGGGTACATTTAAATTTTTTCTTTTTTTAACTGAAATTTCTATGATCGTAAGACGTAAAGTGAAATTTTGCATTGTATTTTATTATACTATTAATATATTTAAAATATTAAAAATCGTTTTAGTAAAAATACTCATATTAAACTAGTAAGATACATTTCCACTACAGTTTCTAGGCCAGCCACCATTGAAATGCGTCTAGATGACGACCGTGTCCAGATAATTTATCTAGAACGTATCTTCAATGAATAAAAATAATTTTTTTATACAATTTATCAAATAAATAAAATATAAATCATGCAGTTTTAAGAGATTCGGTGTTCCCTGTATGAAATGATTCTGGGAATACACACCAAACCATTATTGATCCATCAATCACTATATAATAATGATAATTATTAAATTATTTACCTGTATCGGCTCTATCACATATGCATTCCGTTTGTAATTTGATTCACAGTCTTATGAAATGTTTATCTTAATTAATAATTATTTTATTACTTAAGACTAATCAAAAAATATACATACATGATACATAGTATAACATAATTTAAGCTTTAAGTACTATTATGTTAACATAAAAAGCTCCATGAGGTAGGACGTTCAATGTGAACATTTTTTCTCCAAATTTTGTCAATAATTTGTAAGTTATTTGTAAGTATTTTTAAGCATAAATTAAAAATTTGTAAGTCGTCCCTCCCCTAATTATCCTCAAAAGAAAGTTGGCCGTGCTTCATCAAGCTTTTTGAACTTTGACCATGCCAAATCTTCATGCGCAATTATTAAGTATTTGTAAGCACGAATTTAAAACATTATACCTAATGAAATTATAAAATAATTTTTGATGACATTTTATAACGTGTGTGAAGTTGCCCGTTGCCCTTCCCACCATTTTTTTTTAACATTTTGTACTAATTTTGCAAATAATTTGCAAACATTTGCAAATTGGTTTTCAGAATTTACAAATCAATAATTTTTTGTTGGTGAATTTCACATTTTTTTTTTTTGCCAGCACCGATCGATTCGGAAAATATGCCAAAATTTATAAAACTAATTGCAAATTAGTTTATAGATAAATAAATTCGGTCTTAAAACCGAATGAAATAATTTCAGTTTCGGTTTCGATTTTGTATACCGGTATTAAGAAATTTCGGTTTCAATTTCGATTTAGATTTAGATAAAATTAAAGTTGAAAAAGTTAACCTTAAAGATAAAAATTAAATAATACTTACCAATTAAAAGAAATATATTCATAACTATTAATAAAACAACTAATAATTTTGCAAATAATGAAATGGTTATCAACATTTTAATTACGATCTCACGGGCATATTAATGGAATTTATGTATTTTAAGTTTTAAAAACATGTAAATAAAAATAATGGTTTCCAATTTCAAAAAACCAATCTTCTGGACCTAACCTAGCTACCTTTCAACAAAATTAGACATCCATCACTATACAAATCACGATAAATACGCCACTACATAGATCTAAATACATCTATCAAAATCATAACCACGGTGTATGTGCTGTGCGGTAAAGGTCACATCGATAGCTGGTGATTGGTGAATACAACATCTATCATCGTATGGGGCAGTTGAAAAAGATTATAATATCTTACCGTGGAAATTACTCGCTCTACAAACTACGTTGACTGGTCTCCTTTATGCATGAAGAGGTAATACAGAATTTATTCTAGCTGATAGAAGAGTGTCAAAATAAAAATGACTCACGTCTTCTGCAGCTGCTCAATATTTTCAAACTGATAGTTGTAAAATCAATCAAGTTTTTATGGTTAATATTTTTAGATTCTGAGTGAAGCGATATATGTATTTATTTTACAAAAATGCGCGTGTGTGTTTGTGTGTGTGCGTGTATGCAATAAGTAGCCAATAAAATGCTTCAATCTTCAATTTACTTTAAAGTTTAAAGATAGTTTTGAATAACAATTTGGATCTATTTTGTACTTTAGAATGACAAAAATAATTTTTTTTCTATCTAATAAGGTAAAACAAGAATTTTAAGCAAATCCTTTTTTTACAAAATTGATTTTGTTGTTTTGGTGTAAATTGCTATATCAAAAACATATCATGAAATATGCTTAGTGATATAGGCTGACAGGCTGACAGATCATTTTCGTTCAGAATCGTTTTTTGTTTATAATGATATATCATTAAATTTAAATTTAACATACCTAAAATAATGATCCACTTGACACCTAATGTTCAGCTACAAAGTGGTTTCCACTCGCCTACCTTTTTAAATTGCAACAATGTAAATAAAATCTTTTGATGAAAAATCATTATTTTACGTTTGAATATCTATATATTTAAATAATTTCATATTCTAAGTATGTAGACATTTTTGATATTTTTGATTTACTATATAAAAACAATTAGCTGAAGAACCACGCGTCTTCAATAGAACCAAGAGAAAAAAATATTCAGCTGATAGCATCGTTATCAACATATTTAGTGTTTAAAAGTAATACAATTAGAATTAAATATTTTCGTATTCATCGTAAGTTCTCAACAATACAGTATATATTTACAATTTACGATATCGTATTAAAAAAAAAAAATAATAGTAAAAATTACGATTTATTGACTGATATAGTATGTTTTAATTTATATATTTGGTGACTTTTTTTTTTTTAAAAATCGTACATTAATGAATTAAACTTTTTAACAAATTGGTATAAACATAAATGAAAAAAAACTATAATGCTAGATTAAATCAAATGTTTAAAATAGCTTAATATCAGCTAAATTTTAGCTGCTAAAATATTTTAAAAAATTTTCATGTCTATAAAAACTCTAGTATAAATATTTAATAATGTATCGTAAAAATGTTAAATATCGACAAGCCTTTATCCTTTCGGAATTAAAATAAAAAATCGGGTAAGTGGGTATCGCTCTGCTATATATTAGGGGATGGGGTGGACCTCAGACTATGGTAGGTTAAATTTGAATGCAATGATCGGTATCATTGTATACGAAAAACGATTCTGAACGAAGATGATTTGTCAGTTTAGGATATATTATATTTAAATATTGTCATATATTCTATTTTGAAACAAATAGTATAGTTACTATATGTTATTATAATTACTTTATAGTATCTGTTTATTAATAAAAAAAGTATTTGGCCAACATACGCATAATGAGCGTATGAAATTTAATTTAAATTTTGATATATTTCGTATAAATTCGAACTTTAAGCACTTATAAAAAAAAAATTGTGACTAACGATTTTGGATTTTTTTTATCACTTAAAGAACAACTTATAATAAACCTTGTATTAAATTTTAAAGATTTTCTGGCCACCCAAAAAATTTTTATCGGCATTTGAAGAAAAAAAACTTAGAAAAGTCGAAAATTTTAATTGTCTATAAGTAGCTTAAAAATGGTCAAAATATTTTGAAAATTTAACTGCAAAGAAATAACCATAATATAAATATTTGGTGAAAATTTCAAGTATTTACAATAATTCGTTTTTGAGTTACAGCAAAATCAAAAAATCGATTTTTTTGAAAACTATTTGAAAATGTTTACTTTTGATCCCCCAAAGTACCAACTTGATGAATTTTCCTATTCAAAGAGGGGCTGAAGTCAAAAATCGGAGCATTATTACTACTCCAAATGTTGTCGTCAGACACAAAAAAAAAACACACGTCATTGTAAAATCAATACATTCATCACTCCGTTCAGAATCTAAAACAGAGATGATTTCGTCGAAAACTGATGTTGCGTAAATAATTTCCTTTCTCGTGTACATAGTGTTTCTCAATTATTAAGAAATTAAGTATTTTCTACTTTTGACCTACTTATAGAAATACCAACTAGATCAAACTTGTAAAAACTACTTTTTAAGTTGAAAATTACAGCATAAAATCTACTCTAAAACGCGATGACAGCACACACACACACAAAATAAAGACATATATTTTTTATTAGTATAAAAAATATTATTATTTTTCTATTTTGAAATTTTTGGGATAAAGAAAGTCATGAATTTTTGATAACATAGGTACTTTTATAACTTGCTGGCTCTATTAACCAATTTTACTTCGAAAAATATAGACAATATCTTAAAATATAGCGCATCTACCATAGTCCATAGTGCACTGGCAGTGTCCTATTTAGGAATTTTGTACCCCAGGTCCCCAGGACCTAGGTACCATATTATATCAAAATGCTCTCCAAAATTCAAAATGTATTGCCGTGGCCCAAGCCTTTCTGCCTCCTTCCGCCTTAAATACGTATCTGTCGGAGGATAAATACAATTTATATTGGCCACCCACCTATTCTTATTGTATTTCGGTTTATGTGTTATCAAGTATTAAAGTGTCTAAATAGCATGAGGATAATTTATTGTTAATTTTATTTATTCAACCAAAAAATACAAATTTATATTAAATGGACAAATATAATATTCTATACTATTTTAAATAATTTAAATAACAATATTGTTGAGTCAACAATGTTGACCGTATTGGCGATTTCGCGTTATGAGCAATGAGGTAACCGTTCGCGGTAGGCGAGAGTAATCAGCCCAACCGACTACTTTCGCCGACCGCCGACAGTTACCTCGTTGCTCATAACGCGAAATCTGGAAAAATAGTGCTTGAATAAAACAAAATTAACATTAAGATAACGCCAATGTTATTATTAATATCTTGGTACCTAATCAATATTGATAATATTTGTACTTATTAAAATTATTTACAAACACTGTTTTATTTGAATCTTCAAGTCCAAGATTTTGGGGTATACCACAGCCACAGCCACACCCCTCCATTTATACAACCCCTAAATGTATGCCACTAATGTGCAAAGGGTACTTGGTTAACGTAACTTGGTTCACGGGAACGAGAAACGAACACTGTGGGATATTTCACGTACCACCGTTGTCCACCCTGTCGACCGTTTTTTTCTAATGGTCGGAGGAGGAGGAGGAAGAGGCAACGGCGGCGGCACAGCACTATTATAGTATTATGGCAGAGATTGACCTGTTGGTTGTTGGGCGCCGGCGCATTCGGTGTCCCGCGGTCGGTCCAATACGACATATAATTTAAATTAAATGAAATATTATATATACAAACTATTTATAATATTTTAATTGTAGTAAATTAATAGAATTTTGTATTCTCGCTGCGAATGTGCAGGTGGTCGTCATTTCATATTATTTGATTTTTTTTTTTTGTTTACTGTTCGAACTGCGGAAAATTTATATTAATATATTTAAGTAGTTATTGATGGTCCAGAGGAAAACGCTAAGAGTAACGCACTGCCAATTAGTGGATTTTCACCGAGCCAAAACCGTCTGAAGAGGACTTTTTGGGTACATAACAATAATATAGGTAGGTAACCCACTGCTGTATTTTATCACCAATTTTACGAGAAACACTCTCTTTCAACCAAACGACATATAGTATCATTGTCATCGTTGTCGTTTGGCACTGTATGTCCAAAGTTATTAAACATGCGGTGTAGTGAGCCATAAATCGGGCACAAGTCCCGCATTGGCAAAATAAAAAACAAAAACACCGCCCAACGATCGGTTGGCTATAATAAAATGAAAAAATGTGTGTCAAGAATGCGACTGCGTTAAATAAAAAAACTAACATCAAGTAGCGAACGACACTATATCTACAAAATACAGACTACAAAGTATATGAATATTATTCCCAGGTCTTTGGGCCGTTTAACGTGGAAGACGAGCGAAATTCTATACATACTGTTAGTGATAATAATAATAAGTTACGTTTGTAATGTAATAAAATAAAAAAAATTATAACGGAAGAGTTTTAAATATGTGGCGCGACGAACGACAGTAAAATCGCGTTTTAATTATTTGGACGTCGGCCGCCTGTGATATAAATAAAACACTAAATATCTTATTTTGTCCTAATGACAGTTGTAGTTTTAGTCTCTAGATAGGTAATATATAGGTATACCGTCTATAACATATATAATATATTAAATATAATGTCGTAGTATTAATTAAGCGTTTTGATTCTTTTTTTCTCTAAATCATAATTGTTACAATAATAATTGTGATAACAACGCATGTAATAAATGCATCGGGTGAATGCCCTAGTCGCAATCAATTTACATTTAATTGGTCATCGTCATCCGGTAAACACGGTACATTTATTTTACTAGTCTAATAAAATGACACTGGTTGTATAATGTATATATTATTATACCCAGCACGAGAACCCAATGGTTAAATTCAACACCTAAAAATATTATTTTCATAAACCGAAATCGATGTAATTTATGTTTTGATTATTTTAAATTATTAATTTTATGGAACTAGGGCAGGGGCAGGCAACCTTTTGAGACAGCAGAGTCAAAAGTTATAATTTACATAATTTCCCAGTTTTTAAAGAACCAATAAAAATGTTCGTCTCAGTATTTTAGTATTTGCTTATATAATATATATATGATTGGTTTTCAATTTAAAATAAACAAATTTATACACGAAATAATACACGAAATAATATTGTAAATAATTTATTATCAATAATTTATCACTAGTAGTTTATATTAATATAAAAATATGGGTTTCCTATATGCATTGTACGCACTAAATTGTAATTGATTACGATTACCTGTAAAATAAATTTCATATTCTTAAAACTTAAAAGCAACAAAAATTTAATTTAAAATAATATAGATATATTTTCTTTTTTTTTTTTTATAATAAAATAGTTATTTGGGCGTATGGACCTAAAGAGAGTCGCTACCACAAGTAGCCGACCCCTGTATTAGGGCATATAAACTCGATTTTTTATTCATGTGAGGTTGTGCGACGACTACGTTGTGAGAAGGCTGCAGTCGTATCCCAATAAAATACCATTTATATTTATTTTCAATGTATATATAATATGCCAAAGCTGGGCACTAACTAGTTAGAAAGTTAAAGTTAAGTTAGAAAGTTACTTTTTAAGTAACTTTCTAACTTAACTAGTTAGTTTTAATATACAATAACTTTAAAACTTAACGAGTTGAATTGAAAGCGTAAAATAATTCTAATCTAACTCGTTAGAAAAATAACTAAATAGTTAGTTTATTATTATTATTACTTTTTTTTGGATTCCAAAGTTCTAGAAACTGTATAGAATATAATATAAAATATGGATTATACCGATTTATACCATGATTGTTATGTATTATTATTTTATATTTATATTTTATGTTGTCATACTGTTGTATATATTTTTTTTATTTTGTTTCATCATTTTATGTTTTAATAAGTAATAACTAAAATTCCAAGAAATTGAAACTATTACTTACCTAATTAGAACATGTGATCAAATTACTAGGTGTTTAATTCAATTTTCAGTTTTTATCAATAATGTAAGTTAGATATAACTTATTATTTACATTTGAACACAAAAATCTAACTTCTAATTTATAATCTAACTTAAGTTACTATTTTCACCAAACTAACTTCTAACTAACTAAGTTAAAAATTTGGACAGTTTCATAAACTAACTTATGTTATAACTTAATTAGTTTTTTTACTAAAGTAACTTAACTTCAACTAGTTAAAAAAAATGACTAACTTGCCCAGCTTTGTAATATGCCAATATTGCACATTAATACAAGAATCTGATGAAAACAAATTCTATTAGCCGTGAAATGTGCAGATAGTACATATTATAGTGTGCCTATAATAATAGTCTATTATATCATAATTATTCATAACTACCATCAGTCATTATATCATTGATTAAAAAATCAATTACAATTTAAAGTATTTTTTTGGTTTTGTATGGTGTTTATTTTTCTGTTTATTACCTATGTTATTATGATTTTGTACATATTATATCAATCCGACCTTGAAAATGATGGCGTTCAGACTTATATAATATTTTTTTCCGTCATATAAACATACGAGTGAAAATAAAACACTGTAAACTTTATCTAAGGACGAATAGGAGGTATAAAACAATATGTTACTATGCTACGATAATAACTCGTGAGTGTGTACAATATGTCTGTGTATAAATATTCCAAACAACCGTGGGTCGCATGAACAACTGTTCTAAATCTACCATAGTCTGTAATATTACGACGAATCGTATATATTATTGTGTCATGTGAGTGTAAGTGTGTGTTGGAAAATGTATAGAAAAGGGAATGCGTGTATTGTATAGTTAGTATAAAAAGATTTGAACCGGTTTTCGAACCACAATGAGTTGTAGAGATATAATCGGTAGTAAAAATGCATTGACTAGTTATTACGCTAACCTTACTAACATGTAGAAAAGATAAATAAAATAATATATATTATTAATTATTATTATTATAAGAATTATTTAAATAGTATTATCTTGATGAGGTGTTACAGTCGTGTATACCTTAGTTGTCAGTTAAAACAGATGTCTGTATACTGTGTATTATTAACACGGCCGTTATGTACTACGACGCTCCTTTACATTCATTTCTATCGTTTTTTTTGGATGTTTGCATAAGATGACAATTTTTTGATTCATTTTCTAAAATAGATTATATACTTTATAATAATATAGACATGAAACAGACTAAACAAAAGTTTTGATCGGTTATTATTAATTTAATTTTAGAATATAAATTTATTTTGACGATTCAGTTAATAATTTAACATAGATAATCTGATATGATTATTTACATATTAAATTGATAAGGTTATTGTTTTGTTCTTAAAGGCACTTTTTATAAAATTAACAATTTACACGAGGGTGGTATGATTTATTTTTTTTTTTTTGTGAAAGTTAAAATACTTCACTTTTTTTCGTGAAAGTTATAATAGATTACAAGACATCTTGTTAACATTGAATTACTTTCATTTACAAATGATGGTATACAGTGTTATCTAGTTAAAAATAATTATAGACTTAACTACTTAAGAATTTTAAGAATAAATTATAGTTGTTTCCAGTGTTATGAAAACATTCTTATAGATATAATATGCAGGAATAGCAATTCGGCTACGTGTGGTTGGTAAATTATTTAACTTTCAAATATCTAACAGGTAAATATAGGGAGAACGAGATTTTTATAGGTTCTATATTTTGCGTAAAATCCGCTGTATCTCTATACTGCTAACGAAAATAATCTTGTTATCAATAATATTCAGTTTTGGGTTTGACGATGACAAAATATATCAAGCAACTAAAGGTTAAATAGTAAGACAAAACAATCCAGCTCTGATTGCATCAAATTTTTTCAACGTGCACAAATGACGTTGGGTCGAAGGAATAAAAACGAAAAAAGAGTACCTATCCCATAAACTACTGGTCGTAAACTAAATTTGTTTGTTACTTCTATTTCACATTTTCTTGTGATTTTCTCAAAAATACTGGAAATTTTGCTGCTTAAGCATAATTTGTGATTTCTTACTATCTTGATAGGCGTGCTACATGAAACGTTGAACTTCTTTTAGTTTCCAATAAAAATGTTAACTAAATTTCTATTTTTGTGTTCGACAGTAAGAATTATACCAAAGTAAAACTATTGTAGAAAATAATAATTATGGAATATGACCATGCAAGTACAAACTCACCAATTCAAAAGCATATTTTAAACTACATTGAATATTTGTATTTTTAACTCATATGATATATTATATTAGTCTATCCAGCCATCCAGGATTATGCAACTTGTACAATATTGATAATATTAATTTATTATAATTATTTTCATTCAATGTTTCTTTACGGTTGTTTTGTTTAATTATTTTGACGCAGGTCACTTACTGCAGGCTACTTATTTCATTCATCATAATATACACAACTCAATAATTATAACCTAGGTATATAATAATGATATTATTATGATTTTATAGCGTATCTTAAAATAAATTAAATATTAGATAATATAATAGTTACGATTGGGTAAACAATTTTAACCATCTTAATATGTACATTGTTATTAATATACTATTATTACTACCATCTTATCATAATTAACTTTTTTTTTTTCGTTTATTGATAATAATGATAATAACGGTTAATGAATTTGAAATAATTTAAATAATAGTTCTTTAAAAATTCTTCTTATTTTTTTTTAATTAGTTAAAAGTATTAATAATACTTTGAACCTAATAATACTTAGTTCAGTGTGTATAATATACAGTGTATATTGTGTCATTATAATCAGAGAACGGATTTGATTTACTAGTGTTCACATATTTGTATTATAAAAAAAAGCCTATGATTATTCTCATGTGGACATTCGGTTGAATACAAGTAGTATTTATAAACATCAGTCATGCTACAATGCTATAATACATATTACATATATTTAAATGTTTAGTGTTCGCAGCTGTTGGAGTACCTTGTCTGAATATGTAGTTTCGAACGATGTACACATCAAACACGATGCGATAATAAATATAACATAATTTGAACACTATTACAACACTATTATTGAGGGTAGAGCTCATTCTCTCGCTGCAAGTATAGGTATATATCTTGGTATCGCATTCTTAAATTTATTTATTCTTGTTAGGGGATTTCATATCAATTTTTTTATTTAAACGAATTTAATTTTCATTAATTTCATTTATGAAATAAATACACACTTACATAAGTCATAACTACTTTAATGTGATTTACTTTAACCTTTTTTATTTACACATAATATGTCTTAGAGATATATTATATAATGCAAAGTATATCCTGATCAGAAAAATTCGGATTCTAAAATAATTGTTTTTTGTGTTTTTATCCGATTATAAAATTTTGTTAAAAGAACGTAGAACCCGCATATGTTGTCTCCGTCTTACATACGTGCGACATGGTAAATTTTCGTTCACAAGTTTCAATATTGTGCTGTTAGTTTGATATTAGAATGCACTGACCTATTATAAAATGTAAAGGTAAGATTATTAATCAAGGCCCCGCGTAGCCTTTTATTGATATTGGTTTTTTGAAGTAGGTTATGATTATTTTAAAATGTACAGATTCAAAAATATCATAACTTACTTAAAAATAACAATATTAATAAAAGGCTATGTGGGGCCCTGGCTAATAATCTTACCTTTAAATTGTATAAAAGGTCAGTTCATTCTAATATCACAATTAACAGCACAATAATGAAACTTGTGAACAAAAATTTGCTATGTCGCACGTTAGAAGACGGAGACAACATATGCGAGTACTACGGCCTCTTAAAAAGTCTGTTTTTAAATTAGGTATATAAGTAACTTTTAATTATTTAAAATAATTTAATTTTAAAAAGATTTATTGTTGTCTACTATAAATATATATTTTTATCATTATAAAATGCCATTTATTTATATGCAACTAGGAAAAAAAAATCAACGAATTTAAAAATGGATTTGGTTAAATTCTGGTTTTACTTCGAATTACCTAAATATATTAGATATATTAAACTCTCATATATATAGCTATTACCTATGGTTGTTTTATGCTCATATTCGCCAATAAACTTATGATATTTAATTACATTTGATATGTCTTCTATATCTCTATATTGTGAACGCAGTTGTATATAATATTTTCTTGCGCACGTTTGTACAAATAAGTTGTGTACATCTATTTTTCGAGCTCTAATTTGTATAAATATCATATCATATAAAAAAAATACTAAGTCTGAAAACGTCTTGACGATACGTAGGTACCTACTAACGTACTATTAGAGTACGTACATATTATATAGACTATAATATTAAGTATGAAGTAGTATGCGTCTATTCGGTCGTTTGCAGAGATGTAAGTAATAAGTATACGATATACCTATATATATAGTTGAAAATAATATATACTCGCAATCGTATTTCGTTTCGTCGTACTACGCGTGGTATGCCTTTTATTGAAGAAACTCCGCGTGAGTGCATGATAATAATAATAATAGTATACCGCATAAGCATTTTAGACCATTCACCGTCGAAACGCCTACAATAGAAAATGCCGTAAGCTGTTTTATAGAATATGTATATTAAAAGGAATAATATAATCTTTTCTTTTTTCCTTCGTCCCGTTGTTGTCGCCGTCATTTCAAAGAGACTGTCATCGCGAGCGTTTTGTGTTGTTTTATATTTTATTATTATTATAATGTATTCTTAATGACCATCGGCTACCAAGGAGCAGACGGTGATGACGTTATTCGCTGCAGCGCTAGCGATGCATTTATCTTACGTAAACGTCACTGTTTTTGGCAAGAAATAAAGTGTAAAAAAAATCGTGATATCCCATCACTCATGAAAAAAACACACACACATATTTTTCGTCTTCTATAAATCAATATGTATAAAAAAAAAATAGTCATAAAAAAATTATGCAATGATAATATATTATCTTCCAGTCCTAGAGTTAAATTTTTTGCTTGCTTGTATGGAATACCAATGATTTGAATCATTCGAACTTTGTACGTTAATATTTATTTAATTTATATTGTATGGTAATATTTTAAATAGTGATCCTGTTTGAATAACGCTCAGTTTTTCTTGCGAAAAACGAATCGTTTACCAGACGACGCTGTTTCCTTTTACTATATTATATTATAATTTATTTAGGTTATATTATAAGCCATGCTTCTGGTTTAACTAAATTAACGCCATGATAATTTGGTTCACAACTCAACTCCGTTGAAATAAAATGCTTTTAATATATATAATATGATGTGGAAAATCTATAAAAAAAAATTGTTGGTGCTTTGGTTTCTTAATATTAAGACTTTAGAAAGGGGCCACCGATTATTTAAACTGTAGTGAAGTTACATAGAGTTTATACATAAGTTAACCAGCATTTTTAATTAATTGCGAATTTAAATTCTGTTTTTTTTTTAAGTAGATATACTTAAAAATTATATTTCCAAATGTTTAATTTTAATTTTTATACTATTTAAAAATCAGCAATACAATTTTCATTATTAATATATGAACCAGTTTTATGATAAAATTATTATTGTATAAGCATTTTATTTTTTTATAATTTTCATATCATCTAAATTTAAATTTGAATAAGTAGTTTTTGAGTTTTTTTAGCATTGTGTACTAGAGATAATATTATCTATTTAATTTATTACTAAAGATAATTTTACATGAAGTAGGTATATAATAAATTTAATATTTTAGTTTTGTAATAATATTACCTATCACCTATGATAATTTTTCTAAACCTATTATAATATATTTAATTGTATTAATATTAATTTCAATAATCTTCAAACTATCATAGCCCTCATAACTTTAAGCTTATTGCCGTAACTATTATACTCAGTATATAACGTTTAATACTTCAGAAATTATTCGTTTACATTTTTATTTATATAAGAATTAAAATTTTTCAGAAAATAATCTGTTTAACAACTCAAAGTAAAAATTGGCGTTTCTTATTTGGAAAAATAAGTTTCTATTGACAGGTCAATACATAAATTTCAAAAATCTTTATTTGAATAATTGTATTATTAAATTAAAAACAAAATTAAACAAGTATGGTGAATCATTCTATACACTGTTAACCTATAATACTATGCGTGCATAATATTATCGCAACAACTATATTAATAAATTATAATATTGATATGTATTTAATATGCATTATGAATACATTTATGATAAATTAATATGATTTATTTATCTACATTTTTAAAACGGCAACTATAACACTATGTCGTAGTTGGTATATAAAATAAATGTCAATAATATCATAAGTGGTTCGTTACTGAAATTACAATTGGTTAAATTATATTGTTTTTATAATTAAAATAAAGTTTAAAAAATATACTCAATTAAATTGTACTTAAAAAAATAGTTAAAGTGTAGTTAGTTAATATAGTAACAACTAACTACCTAGGTGTTATCAGAGGTGGACCAATACTTGAAAAGATTATACATTATACATATTTACTGTACAAATATTGAAAATAAAACAATACAAAATCCTGTAGGCGATTGTTAGTTTTTTATTTATTTTAATTTTTTCAATTCAGTTTCGTTAGATATATACAGAGTGTGCCACTGAGATCTGACAAATGAAATAACTTTTATTCTAATTAATATTTTTAAAAAATTTCTTTTAAATATAATTCCTTGACAATTGCGTTAAATTGTTATTATACAATTTTTATTTTTTATTTTTTAATACTGAAAATTTTTTTTTAAATATTAATTAGAACAAAAGTTATTTCATTTGTCAGATCACATTGGGACACTCTGTATATATAGATAAATAGATAATAATTTTAACTTTATGATAAATCGAAAAAATAATAATTTACTTTATGTAATCATAATACAATATATTTAATACACCAAAGTAGTACGTTTTAGTCTAAGTACTTTCCTCCTGTACGGAAATAAAATGCATGTTTTGTTTTTATTAAGCTTTTAAAGTTATTGTTCAATATTATCAACGATAAGGATACCACAACTTGGATTGTATTCTAGCACTTTTGTAACTTTAGTATCATAGGCGCAATTTCAATAAAAAAAAAAACTGAGGGTGCTTAAGTTCGGAACTATTGGGTATTTAAATTTAAATTATAATTATGAGGTCAATGACTATTTTGAGAAAAAAATATTGCCTAACATATTAATATATTTTAATTAGCTTAGTAGGTATTATAGATACCTGAGTTGTAGTATGATTATTTTTGGGTTAAGTAATATTTCAATGTCTATTAATTAGTAACTCTTAGATTAGTTATTTATACTTTGATGTTTGATGAACTATTTTAATTTTTTTTTTGTATATATAAACAGAGGTTATAAAATATTGGAGGGTGTACTATTATTAAAATTTGCGGTGCTTATACCCCCTAAGAACCTCTAAATTGCACCTTTATATAGATGCTCTTTATTACATTTGAATACATTACATGTCTTATGCATGTATGTATTATCTATGACCAAGGTATATAACTATACTATGTGTTTGTGTTGTGCTAGAGTTAAATAATAATTATATTAATATATTAAATTTTTAAATAAGGTGTTACCAACATTGTTACTTATGTAAAATGGAATCGGCTTGACGTATATTTATTAGTTATTAATATTATTTTTTTCTTATATAGTTTTATACTGACATGCTATTATACACTCTACGTTCGTGTATTATATAGTTATAATATTCATTTACCACGATTTAAGTATATCACATTTGTATATACATATTGTATGTTATCGATCATTAAATCCGCTGAAGAGATAAATAACCATTAAAAATATTTTTTAGGATTTCTATTATAATAGTAGTAAGTTCATTCGTTATTGTATTAACCGCCATTGCTCGAAATAATAATAATACACACCGTTGTTAAACATATTACTAGGGTTGTAAATTTGAAATATTTCAAAATTGAAAATTTCACTCTTCTTGAAATATTTCAATGAAATTATGAAAAATATTTTTTTTTCTTTTAAACGTGTTTATAGACGATTAGAAATAATATATTGATAAAACAAAGAAAATATTGATTATGAATAACCTATCAGTTTGGTATCATTTATCAACCAAGGTTAGAAATGCAAAACAACTAGATAGCGGATTTGCATATTCCCATAGGAACATTGAAGTCTAGTGGCCATTTGCCAACAGGGAAATGTTTAAAAAATAACTCAATAGATAAGATTATAATAATTAATAATATAAGATACCTATACATATTTATATGACATAATAATATAATATATATTACAAATATATACAATATAAATATTTGATATTAAGAGGACGCCATACCCGCATGTGTTGTCTCTGTCTTACTAACGTACATCATAACAAATTTTCGTTTAGTAGAACACATTTTGTGACGTTAGCTTTAATATTAGAGTAAATTTACCTATTATCAAATTTAAAGGTAAGAATATTATCTAGACAATGACATATGCTTTTAATGATATTATTATTTTAAAGTGAGTTACAGCTATGTAAAATATAACAACTTTAAAATGGTCATAACTCATTTTAAAATGATAATATCAATAAAATCATATGTCATTGTCTAGATAATATTCTTACCTTTAAATTTGATAATAGGTAAATTTACTCTAATATTAAAGCTAACGTCACAAAATGTGTTCTACTAAACGAAAATTTGTTATGATGTACGTTAGTAAGACAGAGACAACACATGCGGGTATGGCGTCCTCTTAATATATTATCATTTATCAATCATGTAATTTTTCCCTGTTGGCATATGGCTGAGTTTAATATTATTGTCTTATAGTCGGTTATCTAGTTTTTTTATATGTCTATGGTATGTAACTATGTAAACTATTTTACATATTATTTTCTTTATTTCATACAATAAACCAACTTTTAAAAATTTTCACTTGAAAATAAAAAAAAATATTTTTCATGGAAATGAAATATTTCAAGAAAATAAATTTCATGAAATTTTACAACCCTACATATTACATATTATACTCACATTCATGGTGTAAATAATTAAACGCTATGGAGCTAACGCTGTACTGTGACTAAGACTCACGATCCTCGCATTAATGGTACTTACCTTTTACCTATAACCAGCAACCACGTAATATTTACCAGTGTACAGTAAAATTTAATATTAATCAGTAGGGCTGTGAATTTAATGTAGTATAATCCATTAAAAAATGCAGTTTTAAAATTTTTTTAAATTGTTTTCTTGTTAGTAAAAATAAATCTTATTTTAATGTTAATTTTTTTATTAATTTTACACAGATAAAAAAAATTATAATAGTTCTCAATATACCTATACATATACCTAGGTACTAAGATTTTTCAAAGTAGTTTGGATCTAATAGGCTTATCGGATCAAATCGTACTTATATACTTATATTTTATTATTATTTATATATAACTACTATAAAATAAAATAAAAAATTTTTGTACCTATTCAGTTGTTAATTACTAACTACCGATAAAGAATCTAATACAGACATACAGTAAGTATGTTATAATAAATAATAATAGTATGGCGTATTCATCGCCACCACGAACATTTTGGTGTATTTGGATTCCCAATCTTATGCGTCCATTATACACGTAATTATCATAATATGTAGTTAAATACAATTAATTCTAAATTAAGCTACTGATGTACATCTTACCTTAATTTGATATGTACGACGTAATTCTTGAGAAACGAACTACACGTTTGGTTGATCATAATAATATTATAGAGGCCTCTCCAAAACTCGTTTTGCCGAAATTTCACTAATTATACTACATTATTATTATAAATGCGCACTCACGAAAGGTAACACGAGAATTGTTGGTTTTAGATAAAAATATTTTTGCTTGGAATTTTGTTATACTACACACATTCGCGAAAAACGATGTAAATACGGTTTTATTGAAAAACGTAGTGAATCGGTCAGTGTTGAGACCTGTGCGGAGTATACGGACTGTAGATGATTATAGCTGGAAAAATCGTGGTTATCCCGTGTTCATTTACCGTGGTTAATTTCCAAAGTTTATCACTTCATGTTGACACATTAGGATGGCTATCGCCGTAGACCTTATACGCTGAACGAGATAATAATATATATTATATTATTTACTCTATGGATAATATCTATGGTTGTGGCTAAAAACCACAGACTTCTATACTAACTAGATAAGGAACTCGTATATTATTTATATTATTAATAGTGAAGCTCGCGTATCAGTTTCCGCCATTTTGTCGGTTGGCAAAACATTACATTTCCTATACAAAATGTATAAATGTAACAGCGTTTTTAATGGTAAAATATAGAAATAAATGAAAAATGATTAATATAAAATATTTTTTATTTTTTTTAAACAACAGGTTTAGACATCATAAAATACAATACAACATAATTAATATTTACCATATAAAATACCATATAATGCCAACCGAAAAACCTGGCTTCAATTGATAGCGGGAGTTCGCTATCTAGTTCTATATAGAAATCTGTGCTAAAAACGTATTTTACTATTCAAAACCAGCGAGGTTCTATAATGTGGACATGCCGATGACCGTGTTATTTACAGTATACTTGCAACGAGTGGTCCATGATATTTTCCTTCGGCCAATCTGTATAAGATATACAGATTAATATAAAGATATACATAAAGGAGATGTATCGCATAGATCTTGAATTTTATGAACACATTTTTATTACTATTAACATCGGAAATCGGACAGTTTTTAGTGTCTTATATTATACACGTATGCGAGTTCATTTGTTTATACCGTTTGAATTATTATATTTAGTGCGATATACAATTCCGTGGAAAATTACTTGCCGTAATAATTGCAGTTTGGGTGTTGTGTGACTGTAAATAATATTATTATATAAAATTGTTTTGTGGTAAAACGAGTTTTAAATTGTAATCAAAGTCTTCGCTGACCCGTCACAAAAGACACCAGTTTCCCGACAATTATGATGCCAATGTAGGATGCACAAAGTTATCAATATTATTCACGTATGTTTCTTTTACAAATAATTTACATTTCATACTTCTCTACGAGCTATGACCATTAATCATAGATATAATAATTCATAGTATTATAAATATAAAATTTGGTTGTGGTTTGTAAAATTTGAGGTAATTATTATTTATATTATTACCTATTAAATCTGCTGTAACGTTAATTAAACGCGTTTTCACATAGGAAATAGTTCACTATAAATCTTTTTGCCTATAATATTATGTTAAAATTTTTAAAATGTTCCCATCATAAACTGACTTTGGAAATGGAACCTTATAATGTACATTTAAAAATTAAAATTAAAAACGTTTAATATTTTTATTAAAATATATTAAATGTATTATTAAGAATTTAGTAATAAACATAAAAGGCATAAGTAACTAATTCGCCATTTAAAGAAAATAACATATTAGCTATTTTATCTGTTTATTATAACTACAGGAAGAATATAGTAGCCATTTAATATAAAGACACTTTTAATTTCTATAAATTCTCTGTATGAGAATATATTCATAATTTATGAAATTACTTCCATATGAAATCAAAACTCCTCTATATTTAGTACCATATTCCATTATTCGTTGCGTGAAGACTGACGACTTTAATTTGTCATTTTAATATTTAGTTATCTGTCAATACATTTTCAATATTATAATCGACAAAAAGATGGCTAAACATGTTTTCATGGTGTGTCCAAGCATTCCAAGCATTAAATTTACTTACCCCATTACCCATCACTGAAAATCTAAATTCAAATTATTTTTTGATAAGGTATTATTTATAATAATAATGACTTATTATGATAATAAAATACAAATTCAAAATTTAAATAGATAATAATTAAATGTATTATATAGGTATTTAATTATACATCATTAGTCATACATCATAATATCGGTATGGTAAAAGTTTTCAATTAACGATTTCGTTTTTAAACCAAAACGATGCGATCAATTTAATTTGTATGAAAGTCACTATAAATGTGTCTGATGGTTTAAAATAATACAAATTATTATTTATTACATTACTATATTATTTATTATTACTTTATTATATTATTAAATATTATTTTCTATTATCAAAATATTGATTTGACAGTAATTTAAATATGTCACTAGATCTTGCCCACCTTTATGCACAATTTTTAACTAAATGTTTATTATTAGTAAGTTATATGCTTATATAGTTATATCGTAATATTAATTGTATATTGAAATAATGATATTTTTTACATTTTATTTATTCATTCTTTAAAAAATATTTAATCGTGTAAACAACTATAAAAATAATTTGTAGAAAATTAAATTACTCGTAAATACATTATATAACAGAGGTGGCAAATATTTTTGTATCATTAATGTGTCAAATAAAACGTGATTACATTTTATAGATTCGCCATCTGTTATACACACAGATATCAGTTTTGGTATTAGCTTTATCGAAATTTGTCGACGAAATTTAGACGATTATTTACTACACTATCTCTACCTATAATACGCGTTCGTATTGTACGTTAGCGTTAAGACTGTTTGGATTTATTCCAAGAATTCGGAAAAATGGTTCCATAAATTACATTGGCAAAGGTGTGTGTGTGTGGCTGAAAAAAAATCTGAGATATTTCAACCATGATAATAGGTATAGGTAGGTGGTTAAGAAAAATCGTTCGCTTACGATATAAATTATTAACATTTTCTCACCCTTCGCACATTTACACAATTGGAGCTCTATATGACTTTGATTTAACTCAAAAAAGTCATAACGCAGTGGTGGTTGTCAACATTTTTACAAGTGGATAAAAATTGACGATTTTTATCTCTGGCAAAGAAAACATGTACATTACATTTTATTGGTTTAAAAAACAAAATTCTGATGACAGGACTTAATAATTACCTATTTTAAATTTTTAAAATCAGAAACCACGTGTAAAAACTACATTTTGGACATAATATCGAACTAAAATATTACAATATTTTTAATATCTTGTTTGAATTAAATTTGTGATTTAATTTAAAAATGTTAGACTTATTATGTATGAATTCATAAAACATGTATTTTAGATTAATCAATAGTATTGTGTTTAACTATTTTGAAATGCGTCATGACTCATATATCTAAGTGGCATATTGCTAGTATAAATTCATATAGTTTATGTACAATGACCTAAACGTTTTTATCGAAGTGTAGTTTAATTTCTTCAAATTTGCGATAATATATTCATGTTTTAAGGTTTATAGTAATAACTAATAAGTAGTAAAAACTATAATAGTATTATAATTTATAGTTTTTTTTTTATTGCAACTGATTACTCTTTCTTCCTAAGAATTTTTTTTGTTTATTCGTGTGTTGTAACTCGTAATTCATTACATTTTTCACTATACGGTACCTATAATGCTTTAATACGTATTGTCACTTCATTAAACAACTTATTTTATTGGCATATAGGTACTCATGGTGTATTTTTTAGTTCACACTGTGAGCGCCAGTAGTATTGTAAGAATGCTGTGATCTAATAATTGCAAATAACTAGTCGTTACAAACTACAAAAGTACAAAATATATAATATTATATCTATTATCTATGACAGTTGTAGGTATAGATAAATTTCTTCAACACCAATTCTATTCCGTGTAACACAAAATCATAATAATTTTGAAATTACATCATTACACAGTCAAACAAACTTTTTTTCAAAACTATTGTTGTTTTGTGTTTCACGGAAATATAAATGGTGTTGGAGGGGATATACTCACTTAAGCTTTCACAATCGCCTTACTAAAAAGTGCTATGAGTATACAAATACATAGGTATTATCGGTATAAATAGTTTGGTAGTAATTTCTGATTATAATTAACGTTAGCTCAATTATAAATTGTTCACTAATAAAAATAATATTGCATACAATCATTTTTAAAAAATTATTTTAACAAACTGATTGCTTAAAAGTGCATCTTAGGTACTTTAAAATACAAGTTAGTGCTAACGCAGGCGCAGCTCATGAGTTTTTTCAACGTTTTTGATTTAAAATTATAATCAAAAGTTTTATAATTTGTCAGTAACTTTGAGATATTCGTTATACATCATCCATTGTATATAATAAAGTTAGCGCAGTCCGGTGTACAGTTCTTTAAACATTATACTTATACATATTAAAATAAAACAGTGCTCGATGGTAGACGTTTGGCTCAAAGTAAACCCTATTATAATATTCCATAGTATTGTTATAGTGCCTCAAATTAAAGTTGCAGTTCTCCGTAAAATATTATGCATTAGAAAAAAAATAATACTATTGTGTTTCTGAATATTGTCAATTTCCATTTAATAAGAAAAATTCAAACTGTATAATATTATCTCGCCTATGTATATTGCATATATTATTATATATTTATATCCACCAGTGTAATAATTTTTTTATTGACATTTTAAAATCCCGATAATATTATATTTATTAGTTAGATAAGAATAATGTGCCTGTTTAAAAGCGTATTAACCATGATGCCGACTTATTTCCAATGGGTTTTTTTCATTTTCAACAGTCCGTTGTGTAGTCTCGCAAGTCGCAACGCGTGTTTCTTTTATCTATACAATATACTTAGTACCTGCCTTATAATATTATCATTACCAATTATAATATGTGATTACCATGAGTCAGCACGCGTAACCTTTGATCTTACCTTTGAGGCTTGGAGGTAATATATTATTATTAATAAATTTTCAATTACTAGGCGTGATAATGTTATGTATAGTATGTATATATATAGTAATATTTCTGAGTAAATCACTGTTAAAAACAGGTATTACGTTATATTGTTACCGAATAATTATTTACAAATAAAGTCGATTTTTCACCGTTCGACAGAAGTGCGATTATCTACGCGAAATAGATTGAATACTAATAACCATACTATTAATTAGGTACAATATATGTTAGTAAATTACAAACGTATATCGCAAGAAAACTTATGTATATTATAATATTATAGAATTAATACATAAATAGAAGTGCGTAATTCATAAAAAGTCATATTAAGATTGTTAGTTAATAGTTATATTCCGAGGAATTTAAAACCACCTACCTGTAGTAAACTTATATAATATGAATTATAAATTCATAGTTCATACAGTAGATAGTATTATAGGTTACTCGCGTAACGTAATTCGTAATAAAATATTGAAATAATTTCTAACTTTTGAATAATCCTATATAGATTATGAACAATTTTTCTTTATATAATATTTTTTAATGTAATTTTTATAAATTTTATTTTCTCAAAAATAAGTACTAAAAAAAAAATACATAATTTTCAATAACAATAGCTGATTGTGTGTAATGGTTAATTCTATAACATATTTTAAATTTTTATTTTTATTTTCTATCAATATTACAAATAATACAAAAACAATTTTAGTAGGATATAAAACTAATAAATATTCTTTAAAAATTGTAAAAATTAAATAGAAAATTTGTACTGGTCTAGTAGACCCCCGCCAAGAAAATAATCCCCCTGCCATACGGGTTTATTTGATGCCCGCCACTTAAATATCTCGTGTTTTCGATGTTTTATAAATAAAAATAATAATTATTATTAAATAAATATAAATTATTGTATGTATTAGCTGATGTTGTGTATAATTTTTTTGCGATTTATTTATAAATACCGAATGAATGTATGATAAATTATTTAAATCATTTTCTAACTTTTTTTATGAATATATATTAATATGAATATTTTTATAATTAAATATTAAATTATTGATTATTGACTAAAACATCGAAAACACGAGATATTTAAGTGACGGGCGTCAACTAAATCTGTGTGGCGGGGGGATTATTTTCTTGGCGGGGGTTTACTAGATCAGTACCAGAAAATGCCTTTAAATTTAATACATTTTAGTAGATTATTACATTTAAATATTATTTATTGACAGGTAACAGGTATGCGATGACGTATATCGTTGAATTCTGTTAATAACTTTTCGGTAAGAACTGCCGGAAACTTTCACAACTTTAACAATATATTATACTTGCGTTGTAACTTTGTATAAGTTTACTATGTTTTTCTTAACATAGTTTATTATTATTATTATTAACGTATAAAACTAAATTTCTTATTTCCGGGTTTATGTATATAAAGCATTTTACCATAATAAATAATAATTTTATGATTAGTATTGTATAAAAAATAAAAGTAACAAATTCTATAATTTGTATTACTCGCTATTAGTTCTATAATTGACTACATATTCTTTATACAAAAAAAAAATGGATATGATATGGATTTCATATTTTTTATATAAAATAAAAACGATAATAATTACTACACACACGTTATTTGTTGATGAGCCTACATGATAAGTTTTTTTTTAATATTTATGTGTTAGTTTGGTATAATTAATAATCATTGAACATTTATTTAGGTAATTCTATTTATTTATGGATTTTTTTTTCATTTGAATAATTGGTATGATTTATTAAAACGATTGCGTGAAGATTTTTATTGCATACCTATAAATTGTAAATTTATTTAAATCATTAGTATTAAATTTACAGCAATGTATTTAATCTACTGTTATTAATTATTTTAATAAATTATTATTTATAAAACATAATGTGCTATATTCTAAACTACATTAATTGTATTACTCTATATTATTTTGGTTATCAATGGTTTAGACCATGGGTTGAATATTTTTTGGAATTTAAATATTTAAAAAGTTTCTCGAGTAATGTTAGAGAAAAATTAAAATTGTATAGTTTTATTTTAATAATGTTTAATTAATAATAAATTTAATTGTAATTTTGGAGCGGGTCGTATGGAATATTTTAACGAGTAACGAACTAACGAGCCATCAGTTACCGACCATACCTATTATCTTAGACAATATATTCAGATTATTTATCACCCAAATAATAAAGTAAAATTGTATTTCTATTAATAATTTGGTAATAAAAACCAATAACAAACTGTTTAAAAATACAGAATTGTATACGTCATAAATGTTATTACAGTTAGTTATTTTTACCTATATATATATAATTTTGCAATACAATGTATTGTACCTATATTATTACATTTTATAGAACCACAGGTATAATAGGAAAGGTTTAATATTATTCTATTTGTTTCATACTAACGTCCGTGTACCAGTAGTTATTAGACCTCCATAAAAATACTCAATACAATAGTTCTTATAAAGTTTTTTTTCTTCAACATTTACAGAAATTGAGGATAAATAAATAGGATTTTTGAAACCTTTTTATGAAATCTATGACGAGGCACGGTGTTTTTTTATTTTTGAATAAAATTATGTTGATGTACAACATAATATATTATATTGTTTACCAAAATAATTAAATTTAAAAGATGGTATCTAGCTATACAAATTATACTGTGAGCATGAAATAGTATTTGCTTTGCTTTCCGTGCTAAGACTATCTATGTATATTATTATTTAAATTTTAACATGATGACAAATTACTAATTAGCTCTTAAAACGATTCATTGAATTGAGGTAATCTGATATTCGGAGTGCATGCCACAAGTAGTATATAATATGTTTATTAAGAAGGTGTAGTATATAGGTACTGTGAAATACAATTTTATAATTAATTTTGAGTATAATTCTATAACTTTTTTATTGTAATTAAAAATATAATATTGCAAATAGTTATAGTAAAACAATTGTCTGAACAATATTTTTTTTAAATATTTGTAGAAACTATAAACTATAAGTGCCTATTAAAAATACTTTTTTGTAAATTGATTATAAATTTAAGTTAAAATTTAAAAAAAAATTGTTAACATTCTAAACAATGTAACGATTTTAGTTAATTTTTCAGCTATTATTTAAAATAATATTATTCATAAAAATGAGTAGGAAATTGAAAGTTTTTGTCATGACCCATAACACAATGATATTTTAATATGTTTAGATTAATTTTTAAGTTATATATGCTGCATCAACGTATTCGCATCGATCCACGGTATATTGAGTTATAAATTATAATTTATTAATAGCTGGTGATGATATATGAAATAATATAATTTTTATATTATAAAAATAATTAGTTCAACATTCCATAGTAATAATAGAAACAAAAACAATAACAAAAATAAATAAATTATTAAGGCGACCAGACTCTCGTTTAAAACGAAATTGACCCTATTTTAATCATCGTTGTCCCGTCGAATTTTAAACGTGATAATTTTATGGACGATACACGTGATATTGATTGCCAATAAACAATTAAATTAGTGATAATGTTTAATAATAAAAAGTAAATTTTCTTAAATGTTTGAACTTTTTGTATTAGTTTTAAAATATAACATTATTAAGTATGTTGTTTAATGATAATAAAAAAATATATTTCTAACATTTTAACACTATTATTATTTAGGTTAGGTTAGTGAACTCAAAAATGATAAAGGAATAAAAATTAAATTGTTAATTATATGACACAGATTTTTTATACTCTACAATAATTGTGTGCATGTGTATGAATGTATATATATATGAAGATTGGATAGGCTTTTTTGAGGGAAAGCTATTTTAGATTCTGAACGGAGTGATGAATGTATTGATTTTACAATGATGTGTGTTTTTTTTTGTGTCTGACAACTTTTGGAGCAGTAAAAATGCTTTGATTTTTACTTCAGCCCCTCTTTGAAAAGGAAATTGAATCTAGTTATTACTTTGGGGGGGGGGGTCAAAAGTTAAAAGTTTTCAATATTTTTTAAATGAGTCGGGAAAAACCCTAAAAAAATGAGGGAAAAACTGGATTTTTTACGCAAAACCAGTTTTCGACAAAATCGAATTTTTTATTTTGCTATAACTCAAAAAATAATCGATATAAATACTTGAAGTTATTAGCGTTCTCCTTACACAGTTAAATTCTCAAAGAATTGACTTTTTTTGAGCTATTTATAGACAATTGAAATTTTCAATTTTTCTAAGTATTTTTTTTTAAATAACGATAAAAATTTTTTGGCTGGTCAGAAAATCTTGAAAATTTAATAAAAGGTTTCTTATAAGTTGTTCTTAAAGTGATAAAAAAAATAATCCGAAATCGTTAAGGGTCCCCGTAACTTTTTCTAACTCTTATTCAAAAATTATAAAAATACATAGGCACAATTTTTTTTTATTAGCATTTGAAGTTCAAATATTGACAAAAATTCGTCAAAATCATGAATATTATTCACTATTTGGTAGTTAAAAATTTATAAATATTTTTCTATCAAAAGCTAAGAATTGAAAATTTAATATTATGCTGTACATAAGTTAAGTTTAGAATAATTATAAAAAAGTTTGAGGATTATTCAATTTAAAATATTTTATGAGTGTTTAAAGATTTAATTTTAATTTGAAATAAAAAATACACGTGTAAAATAACGTTTTACTAATAAATAATTTTCGATTTTTGTTATTTTTAAAAAATGTCTAAACGTAAGATCTTGAAACTTTTACTTAAATTTTTGAATTAGTTTCAAAATAGAATATATGACAATATTTAAGTATAATATATCCTAGACTGACAAATCATCTCCATTCAGAATCGTTTTTCGTATACAATAATACCTATCATTGCATTAAAATTTAACCTACCCTAGTCCGAGGTCCACCCCACCCCCTAATGTACAGCAGAGCGATACTCACTTACTCGCTTTTTATTTTAATTTATTTTTTTTTTGAGAGTGTATTAAATGTTTTGTTTTTATTTTTTTTAAATGATCACCCAACTATAAATATATAATAAAATATATTAGAAAATATTATGTTCTGATAGATCATCTCTGCTTGGAATCGTTTTCCACCACAAAATATACAATGACTTATCATTTAATTTAAATTTAACGAATTTTTCACAGTTAACTACTAAATTATGAGGTACACATTATTTTACTGTATGTATATATATTATATATACAGCATAGCGGATTAATGATTTCTTTTTACTTTGCGAAGAACGAGCGTAGTGGATAAATGTGTATTATGATGGGTTTACATTGTATTCTTTATGTGTTTTTCCGACAAACATTTGTTCTGGAACTAAAAAATATCACTCCATTTCACGAAATAGCACCATCGTTTTAGATTTGAAATTTAACACTCGTTGGCCGTTGCACTTTACAATATCAAATTTCAAGTATAGTCATCGAGAATATCAAGAAAAATTAAGACAGGTCCTGGTACCTATATAAAAATACACAAAGGTGGAATGGTGAAAAAATATAAAAGAGAGCATAATTTTAAATTGAATATTGATTATTTTTGAAGAGTGCAAAGCTCACAGACAAAAAATAAGATGTAATTAATAAATGACCATCATCTTTTACTTTACCCAATTACCTTTCTTAATCGTTTAATGTTTAATTTTAAAATTTTTCACATTAATGGATTGAAATTTTATATTTTAAGTAATGCTCGATGATTTTTTCATTTGTGTACTTTGAATTTAGGGAAATCTATAGTATAATATCTAGTAGTATATATATCTAGGTATAAATACCTACTCGTCATAGATATGTTGATCTACATATAGGACATAAGTATAAAAATAAGTTAATTTTATTTGAATAGCAAATGTATATTTATATATACATATATAATATATTAAAATAGGTACATACGAGTATTATATAAATATATATCCGAATTTTAAAACAAGTATATTTTTATTTTGGTCCTTAATCATGTATTTCATTTTTATATTAATCACAATATTTTATACCTACAATAATATAATTTTAGAGATATATCCATACGATGCATGTACATTGTACAGCATATAATGATATATAATATATATTATAATTTATGATAATATAACTCATACGTCGGCCGTGACGACTGACGAGCCTTTTTTTGACTTAGCTTATTGTTGTATGCATGGATAATATTTTAGGAGTAGGTAGTTTGTGTATGTCTACCTAATCATTTGGTAATGACTAATAAATGATTTGAGAAATTTCAAATGTGATTGGTGTATAGTTGACAGTTGTATACTTGTATGTAAAACAAACGCTTAACGGATGTAAAAAAATTCGTTTCAACAACGTTGTATACAATTTATATACATGTTATGTGTATAGGTACTGTATAGTCATTGCGTTGTCGTTTTTATTTTTATATATGTTTGGTGTTTTTATTATATTTTTCCTCTTTTTTTCCAGCGACAGCGCACGTGCTTCACATAAATCAACTGTATTAGCCTTAATGCACTTAGGACTCTTAAACTTGGTTTCGGACAATATTATATAGGTATAACGCTATTTCATAGTTGTGTACATATTATACATTTATAGAGTGTATCACAACAATCCGACATTTTTAAATATAAATAAAAATGTTATCAAAATATCCAGTAACAAATAAAATTAAATTGTATGTCATTTCATTATCGTCATAAAATTGTACGATATACGTACGATTCTATAATATTTATGAAAAAAAGGGTTAATAAATTTGTGTAATATTTCGACGAACATAGAATACACATAACTGTTCATAATATTGTATCATATATACATATTATAATTTTATTATATTATTGCTAAAATTTAATTACACATAATTTCGAGGATTTTCTTAGCTACCTACCTATTTTTCTACTTTTTATCCGTTGATATAACGTGAACTATGACATTTACGGAATACTGCTATGATTGAATGAGCTATAAGCGGTCATAGTATATATAAATTTAATAAAATTAGTACTATTGAATTTAGAAATTATAGAAATTATAACTGATATATGTGATCAAAATGTTTTTTAGAAAATTTAGGTATTTATTATAAATTAAATATTATAATATAACATAATCTATAATCCTAAATTGTGCCTATTGACCCAATAATATAATTAATTTTTGAATTTAGAGAGTTGAATTAATGTAAAAAGTTTTATAATAACTATTATAGTATAAATTACACACACACACTCACACACATATATATAGTGACTGGTTTCTTTTTAAGATCAAATTATTTGGTGTATTGCTCTTCAGTCTATTTAAATTACTGAGAGACGCAGTGATTGCATTTAAGATTTGCCAAGAGATAGTAATCCTGAATTAATAGTGAACAAAAGCCAATTTCAATAAATTAAAAAAAAATACAAGTATTATTTTAATGTTTTGAAGTGGAAACTTTTAAAATGTGTACTTAATAATTCATCATAATATTGTATATCGCAGATGTATTGAGATTGTTATTATGTAAATTTAAGTTTATATTTCATATACCTTCATTATTTTATAATGTATATAATATATTATTACAATTTCTAATTTCTATATTGATTGTTTGACCTAGTTCCAAACATAGAAACGTAATTAGTGTTGTTTTAAATTGTATATGATCAAATTGTTTACATTTATTATTTTATTACGTAGGTATATAGGTAATTATGTACAGTCCGTGAATCCCTCAAGTTTTAACTTGTAAAACCTTTTATTCATACTTCGAATTGTATTTCAAAAGAAATAAGATACGATTAAAATTAATATTTCATTCCTAAAAAGATAGAATTTCTTTACTCATAATTATTTTTACGTGAATAAAAATAAATAATAATGATACTTCTAAAATACATTTTTTTACACTGCTGAATTCTTTATACCTATTGCTCAGTGTGTAATTAGCAAAGAATAATATTGGTATACGTGTTTATTAAGCTTTTTCTACTCGAATAAAATATGTAAAGGAAATGTGATTTAAAATACAGTATTTCTAGTTGAATAATGTTTATGTATATTATAACAGTATGAATACTGTTTTCAATGTTTTATGATTTTACTTATTTTATCGTATTAACATTTATCATAGTAATTATTTTATTTACAATATAATCATGAATATAATAATAGTATTATATAGGCTGTTTTTTTAATTAATTATATCCCTTAATAGTTAATACCAAACATAAAATGGAAAATTCTATGAACATTTACAAAATGTATCTATTTCTTATTTTTTCGATTAGGAAATATATATATTATATATATATATATCAATGAATTATGGGGCATAAATCCTTGGTAGTTGAACCAACAATTAAAGTGAAAAAAAAGTGGATCCATTGTAGCGCTCTAGGTTAGGTTAGGTTGTAAATAATTAACTTGTGCCCTTTTTACCACTGTCCACTGATATAATAATACTAGTATGATAAATGTAAATGTTATTATTACGTTGTGGTTGGTTGTGTTTGTTTATATGGTATATCGATAAAATATATGTTTATATATAGTTCTGTCGTGGAGGTAAATATTATACATATAATTATTAAAACGATAGTTATGTCAAAATAGTTAGAATAACTTGAATATTATGTAAAAATAACAAATTACAACGTATTCTACATAATATTAATATTATTGTAGAAATATATTATGGAGTAAAAAGTTTGTGTATGAGTAAATATCACTTTGAAGTTTAAATACTATAATATCGAGGGTTAATAAAAAGCTCTATGTTTGATGTTCAAGAATTTTTTTCGTACTTAAAATCAAACGCGTACGTACCTACAAATATATACACGTATTTGTATATTATTATGTATAAAATATATTTTACATAAACTTATTAACAACTTCTACATATGACAATATTGGCAATAGGTTGACGGTCATCACATTTTGAAATAGATAATATACATACATACATATGAATTTTAGTATTGAAAATGTATGTAAAATGGTATCATGATCGTATATTGCATACTAATGTTATTGATATCGTGTTATTATATTAAATGGTTGCAGTAGATTAGAGATTTTCAGTACCAAATGTCAAATTGGTACTAACCCGTTATAGTTTTAACCTAACCTTTATATTTTATTCTTCACAGTACGGATTGATACCTTGTGCATCATATTACAAAATATGATAAAGTGTGAATAAACATAGTATTGAATACTAGGTTCAGTTATGTTAGTCGAATAAGTTAATTGTATAATTTGTTTATTATTTTAAATATCATTGTAAGACGACCAAAAAATAAAATAAAAATTGTTTGTATATAATGTGGTATAATTTGTCGTATATTCATGTAGACACTTTATTTTATTTTCCCAATAACGTATACTACTGTTAAAGTTTTAAAGCTCGCAGTAAATTGTCGATACACGACGTACAAACAAATAATATGCTGTTTAGTAGGTATATTTTGTAATTACGCTATTGCACCTTGCACGAATATAGTATTATAGTTTTATATCACGACAAGCACGTATGTCGATTAGGTTATGCAGTATATTATATTCTTACAGAATGTTTCATATTATGATACATAATGTACAAATATTATAACCTGCGGCGACCGTGTGCTTTTAAATGTTCAAGTCTGCATATCGTACATATCAATATTATATTGAGTGCGCTCGGCAATAATTGATATATGAGCATTCATTTTTTTTTTCAATCGATGCAGGGATCGATGGGCGGTAATCTTGTAATGTGGGAATTCCTCTCCTCACTTTATTATATATAAACATATATTGTGATTTTTCATTTTATTGATATAAACATCTATGATTTTCTTTTCTAAAAATTGGTTAAATTATTCTTATTTCTTTTTATATTTCATATTACCTGCGTTCAACTGGAAAAATATTTTAAATTGTATTTTACTAAACAGATGGCGCTATTGCTGTATTCCTATTTTCATATTTTACCTGTAACATAGTAATACATACATACTATCATATTTTGTACACTTTTATTTTGTGTAACTATGCGACTTCTTTTCCAATGATATCCAATGAATCTTTTTTCTCGCGTTTAAAATTAGAATTTTGTTAAAATCGTACAAATTATTATATTATTTTATTTTAATAAAGTGTTTTGTTTTAACGATTAATTTGAAAATATAAGACACGGTTCTTTATAAGTTGTTCAACATAAAAAAAAAGAATATTTTATTGGAGAACCAAATAAATTTATTATGCATATTTAATGTTAACATTTTTAACCTAACCATTGAATATTTCTCTTCAAATAATTTTTGATGGGTACCTATTTTATTGTATTTGGAAAAAAAACAGTAAATATTTGAAAATTTTGTCATTTTTATTACATGATAACATTCTAAAAAAATGTTGAGCTAATTTTGAATTATTTAAAGTCATGACAAATTTTAAATTATTTTCAGTTCTTTTCTTCTATAAATCTCGCTAAAATATTATTCAATCGGTCAAAAATCTTGAAAATTAAATAAAAGATTCCACATAAGTTATTCATACTAAAATCATAAAAATCTGAAATTATTTAATTATCGCGTTATAAACATTATTAGTTGTAACATTTAATGTATATCATATTATTATGAATTTTACTATACGCAATGACGTTTTTTGATTTATTTATGACATAATCTATGGATTCTATAAATCTATTTTTATTATTTTAGAGTACTTACCGAAATACGTTATTAAATTTTGAGTTATATATGTTGATACAATATGGTATAAATATATATTATTATAACAACTAAATACTAATAATATAATAAATGAAATATTTTCTGAAAAAAATTTATCTATCTACTAAAATATTAAAAGTAAAATAAATGGTTTTAATAGCTATATCAAAAAAATATATCAAGGAATATACTTACTTGCAGATATAGGCTGACGATCGTTTAAATTTAGAAACGTTTTAGATAATCATTGAATTTAATATTTGGTGACCCACTGGACAACTAATGTTAAGCACAGTGTTACCCACTTGCCAACCTTTAATAGGTTGGTTGTAGGTACCTATTTTATTTAGTCCATTGTATTATGTACTTAATTGATTAAAAACTCAAAAATCTAATAAGTATTTACTTTACATTAATTTCTTCAGCATAAATAAATATCAATTTAGAGAAAATTCGTAGTAAATAGTTATAAAAAAACCGGTATTATGACGAAGACTACAAGTTTTAGTTACTAGAGAAAAACTACTGAAATATTTTAAATTTAAAACCAAAATGAAACATTGGTTTTAAATCATTCATATATATTTTTTTTAAAAATACCAATAGATAACCAATTTAAGTTGTATGTAAGTTATCACTGATAAGTGATAAGTAATAACCAGTAAACGAGTAACAAATAACAAATAGGAATAACGCCCGAGGCGTATTTTCTAATGACGTCATAGATTCATAATATATAAGCATGATTTATCCACTCCAAAATGTTTCAGTCTATGTTCGACAGTCAGTGTTGACAAAATCGTAATGGAAATAAATATTATTGATTAATAATTATGAGTGGTAAATATTTAATAATATAGATATCCGGTGTTAATTTTTAATTATACTAAATTATTAAATAATAATTCCTTCGGAAGTATTTGAAAAATAGATTTGTTTATATGACTTACGTGAATTGAACCATAATTATACAGGAAAATAAATCATATAAATATTATAATGGTAAGATAATTTGTGACCTCAATAAATTTACCCAATAAAGGACCTTAATACATTTGGGTAAGCGATTTAAGATAAATATTTTACATGAACTTTCTTTTTACAATATTTATTTAATTACATACCTAAGTAATATTTCTGTTTTTAGTTTTGCAGATTGTAATTTTTTTTTTATATTTCACATTAAATAAAGAAAAATATAAGTTAGTATTTACTTACTTATTACGTAATGTTATTTTCAGAGAATCCAAACGCAATATTATATTATTTTATGGTATTATTCTTTTCAATGAAAAGTTCGATTAGTGTAAAATTATTTGATTATTGATCGTTGTATATGATATATTATATTATACATCTATATATAGTATATTATACATCTATATAAAAAGATATTGTTAATAATCGACTTAGAATACGGACGTTACCTAGTGATTCTATCATAACTATTCATAACATTAAATATATTTTTCATTGCTTAAATTTCCAGCTTTTTCTATATTAATTGTATTTTTGTGTATAATATAATTAAATATTATAATCATATTTTAATCTTTCGTTTCTTAATATATGAACATATAAGGTGAAACAAAAAGTTATGTTTCAATAATATTAACTATTGTGTGCAACACAATACATATTATTTTGATCAATATGAAAATAGATTATTCTAATTATTATTCAAATACCTACAGTTATAAATTGTATTTAGCAGATTAATATACTTAAATAATTTTATACCTACCGAATTGCGGGTTCATTGCTAAATGCACAAAACTTAAGAAATTACATAATATCATAATTATTCATGCTACTTTATACAAAATGATTTACCAAATATGCTCACCTTCGTGATTAATTTTATATAATTAATTTATTCAAAATTTGATTTTTGAATTTTTAAATATACCTTAAGACCGCAATTTCAAATTCTTGATATTTGTTTTGCTACTCCTACTTAAGAAGTTTAAAAAAAATTAAAACCTCCCTTTTATACTGTAAAATTTGAGTAGATATTTTTTTGAAAATGTTAATATACTTGTATTTCTTAATTGTCTAATTATTAAAACGTTTTTACTGAGGTTAATAATTCTAAAAATGGTTTTAAAAACATACATTATAGATGTAATATTATTAGATCTAATGTTTATTGTACTTAGTATTTTGAAAAAAATCATAAATGTTGATAAACAGATTAATTTTAATTACCAAAACCATTTTACTAACAAAATAGCCATCATAACTACTTCTAAGGTTAGGTTGAAAATGAGTAGAAGTTATCGACCTATTATTGTTATTAAACAAAGATAAATAACATAAACGTATAAACCTATTCTAACCTAACCTAATGTTCAATTTGTATTTTAATGTATCAATAGTTTCAGAAAAATAAGCCGTAAAAATAAATTGCAGTACAAAAGATTTTTCATTTGTGAAAAATATAAGTTAGTTCCACAAAATATATTTTATGTAAGTAATACAAAAAAAATCTCAAGAATTTTAAAATATGATATTGCAGTAGTAAAATTTAAAAATTCGAAAAATCATAATTTGAATAACTAAATTCTTAAATAATAGGTGTGAAAATGTTTGGTGCATCACTCTGTTTATACAATATAATTATTGTTTACATGTGTGCTATATATTTTTATTTGTCGAGAATTATAATATAAATACGTAGCGTATGGAGACGATATATCATTCATTGTTGTACGTAAAGTTCAGTGTCACCACTCACCACACGTTGAATTATGTTGATTACGTATCAATTTTGTTGAGAGTCAGTTAATAAAATATATATATCTTTCACCATTAATACATTACATATTTAGAATATAACCATAAGTGTTTACACTGTTTAAATGTGATTAAATATATTATAGTTGTTTATGTAATCTATTCCAAATAGTGAAAAAATAAGAAAAATGGGGACGACAACGTGTCGTTGTTCGCACAAATACAGTCACGCAGCCCGTGACGACAAGAAACGATACAACCTAACCAATTATTAAGTTTCGACCGGACGGCGACTGCGCACATTTTTATTACATTTATTTGTGATGGAGTATACAATAATATAGTTTAAAAGAATTATAGGATATCGTTAATTTTAAATTAAAATATCGTTTCCGCTCATAATCGATTTTTGTATGTAATGATTTATTGGTTACCTACTTTATTCATTATTGATTAAAACACTTTATACTCCTCAAAAAAATATGGTTTGACATTTACTGAATTGCCACCATCATTATTGATTATTTAACACCATCGCTTACCAATAGTATTTGAACATAACATTTCAAAATCAATTTGTTTATTTTTTTGTTTTAGGTGAAATCTTCTACCCACCGTTTTGTTTAGTATTTATCGTGTCATGATGCCGGTAAGACTACAGTGGAGCCGAATTTTGTGCCGCAGTCACTTGCGACAGATATGCGTCCCGTTAATTCGTAACGACCTAAGCCAACCGGTTCGATATCGCTCCGAGTCTAAAGTGGTTCGTTCGCCGTTTTCGGACGTCCAGATACCGGAAAATTTAATTGATGAGTACGTGTGGAGCGGCCTGGAGAGATGGTCGGACAAAGACGCACTGGTAAGTGAATCTCATTATAACATTCGCGATTGATGTCAGGGACAAGGCAATTAATATTTAATATATCAAAATATCAAATTATGTCATATATTATATCATATGTATTAGATATCGGAACTGCGCTGTGGATTTGGGTTCATTAGATACGACTATGCGAGCATATAGTTGAATAAAAAATGTCAAAGTACGACGTTTTTATATATTATATATATAACATGTGATTAAAATTTATTTTTTAGAGTTTTTTTTATCTTTGACATTCGTATAATTGTGTTTATCGTTACATATCCATTTGGATTAAGAATATTAAATACAACTGTTTACTTTTAACGAATTTATATTTGTATGATATTAAAATATGAATATTTTGTATTATGATCTTGATTTTTATACAGAGTTTCATACTTAACTATTGCAACGTATTTTTCAGTTAACTGTGTTTACAGATTAGAAATTTACCGTTCTATAATATTATTTCTATGAATAGTGAGCAAATATACGATAATATATTATATTACGAACATATTATACTTCGCGGGTATTTAATTGAACGTCATGTTTTGGGAAAAATAGATTTAATTGCTTATACTTAGGCTTTATTGTAGATGTTTCATAACTTATTGTCTTGTTTTTTTTTCAATAACATCAAAGTAATTAAATTATTAAGCATTTCACTTTGTTTTTTGATAAAAATCATTAATTATTTGTTAATATTGTATGGGCGTATAATATGATTATATTTTATTGTACGGATAAATAATATAAAAAATTATAATAATTAATTCAAATTGATCAATGAAGTTTCTTGTTTACATAATATACACAATATACACGTCGGTGCAGTGGTATATGCACGAATGCACAATACACACGTGTATATATAATTACAACTACTTTTTATAAAACGAGGGAAATTTTCTCATTTTGCTTAAATAAAACAACCTACGTAAAATGTAGTTAGGTACAATAGGTATCATTAAAATAAATATTTATTTGAATATTTATTTATTATTATTATTTTTTTTTTTAATACAAAAAACCTCTTAATATTGCGTGTTTACTTTTTTTCTGACCTCGTTGAAAATATTTTTTTTTTTTAATTATTGTGTGTACAATATTAACAATTATTATTACATGTTATACCAGGTAAAGTAAACATTAAGCATTGATAATACTGAAAGCGTATCTTTGTAAAAATTAAAAATTATACTATTGAAACGAGTGGTATGCATTTGCTAATTTATTAAGGAAATAGAATCACACAAGCAGAGACGTAAAAATATTGTGACACATACTTTTTTTTAAACATTCGAACATCGTCCTGTACAAACGAATTTCAGTGCATATATTTTTTTAACCATATTTAAAATTGTAAATATATTCAACCATTCGTATTTTATTCTATATAATATATTTAACGAGTTGAAAGTAAATTTTTTTCAGCAATGACTGAATTTATTAGAACAGTAATGAAAATATAATAATACGGAAAAACAATATTTGTTCGTGGAACACGCATGGTTGACGCAAGTGATTTTTTTTAATTTAAACCAAGTTAACCACATATAAAATTATAAATTAACAAATGTTTGTCTAATTAATTTTAATAAAAAGGAATTAAATATAATATAATTCATGTTTATATGTTTACGAATTTTTTCACTGCATTAGGTCATTATTTACTAGTAGTACCTGCAAATACTTACCTATACGTATTCCATCGTGACAAAAGAAATATATATATATATATTGATGGATAATTTAAAAGACGCCTTATATTTTTGTAATATATTATTAAAATCGTTCATCATTATAAGTTATAACTCAAAATTAATTTTTCGATTTTTCAAATTATAATATGTATGCACAAATAAAATCATAAACAACGATTGTTTGTGTGTAATATAATTATTTATATAATATATAATTATTAAAGTTATATAACGAAAGTATTGTTACAAATTTTACAGTTTTTTTCGTACGACCTATAATAGTGACACCTGGATTTATTGTTATGTATGTGTTTCATTAAAATCATGGGTAGGTATAATTTAAATGGTTTTTATAATTGTTAGTGCAATTATTTGGAAAACCTTGTTATTGTACAGCATACTTTTTTAATTAAAATTGTGTATCCTATTATTGTTTTTTTCCTCCGTTTTTAACTGCCGGTTTTTTTTTTTATAAATTAATAACTAATGAAGTTTAATCTATTTAATATTAACGTATTATAATAAATTGTTATTGATGGAAAAACATTCAAACTTTTCCAAGTAAATCTTATATTGTTATGTGAACACGTTTAGTTATTTCTTAAATTTAATGTATTTTTCTCATTAATTTGTTGTTTTGCCTGGGGTATAGGTTTGCGGAATGACTAATAGAAAATTCACATACTACGAGACGAGGCAGGCATGTAAGAGATTTGCGGCTAGTCTTAAGAAGAGAGGTGCAATTCCGGGCCAAGTGTTCGCCGTGCTGTTGCCAAACATTCCAGAATTCGCTATAGTCTCGCTGGGTGCCATAGAGGCTGGTTTGGCTGTGACGACGATCAATCCCATCTACACGCCATGTGCGCAACGGTTTCTTTACCATATTATAATATATTATATTATACCTAAAGGCGTCTGATATAGGTGACGAATAAAAATATTATTGCGATGGGAAAAGTATCCTGTACTAAAATAAATCTTAGTTACAAATACCCTATGTATATCCTAAGTTAAGGATATTTTAATCTAGATTTAATTTATACGTACCTAATATGTGCAAGAACATAGTAATTATCTTAATAGCAGCGAATGTCAATCGTCTATAAACCTTAAACGGTGTAACCAAAAAACTAAATTTATTAATTGTTCAATATTGTTGTTAGAGTATTATTTATTTGCTTCGTTGTTTTTTTTTTAAACGTTGTCGGTCACTTTTGATTATAAATATTTAAAATTACAAGTCGTTAATAAAACAATTTAAAACCTGGAATATTATTGTGTAACAAAATTGAAAAACTAACTCTAGAAAACTTAATGATTAATAAAAGTAACTGTTTTTGGCTAAAAGCATCATCCTATAAAATAAATATTATGTAAGACAACACATAAATTCATCATTTTTACGGGTTTAATATTGTCAATTTTAACTAAATTACTAAAAAAAGCACATACTTTCTAAAGAGGTTTTCTAAAAGTGAATTTCTGCAGCACCATTGCATATTGATTTTACGATTATAAAATAGTATAGGTAAATCACTATTTCTGTTAAAAGAATGATCCTTAACATTATAATATTATTATGGATGTACAATATTCACAGGAGATAGACAGAATATATTAAAAATGTATATTTTCAATGGTTTTGTTTGCTTGTTTAAACAATTTCATGACATATTATTATTAATGTTATAATTTTATTGGTTTTCTTAGTAAATACATACACATGAAAGATATTGATTTGATGTAGCACAGATAAAGTTGTTATTTGTGATGCATTTATAATGTAGGTTATTTAGTATGCCCGTAAACTTTTGTGATTTTTATTGCGTTTGACGATTTTTTGTTATAAATAAGAAACATGTTTTGATTGCTTATAATTTATAAAATGTTTTCTTACACAAGATGTCAGAAAAAAATCTTGAACGCATGCATAGGGAAATTACCTATTCAAGACGCCGTAGTATTATAATTGTATTATTGAAATTCATAGTAAAAAAAAGTCTTATAAGATACCGGGAAAAAGGACTCAATGCTGGTAGGTAAAAATACTTTGTCAGAAACAAACATACGTTGCGTCTTAGTATACACAGCTGTCGTGAAATTATTTGTTTGATTATGCATGAAGACTAGAACAATTTCGAGTTGGTCAGAAAGTGAGTGGTTCTGTATACAATTGAATTTTTTTGATCAGATTTTTATTAAATATTGATTTAAGAGTAGGTAGATATACTGAATAATTTGGAGATTCGGTCGAAAGTGTGCGTAAGTCTACTTTAACTATATATTATATTCATAAATAATAATGTAAGTCTTGTAAGACACACTAATAAATAAAATTTTCTATGTTTGAATTATTTGTCATAAGTTCATAAAATGTTTACTTACCACTGACTTTCTAGTTCCCAACATATTTTGATTAACATTAAATACTTATTATATTTATGGTTATTTTATTGCACGTGGCTCATTACATATTATGACAGTATATTTTATTTTGGTCAATTTATTGGAAAGATTATTATTATTGCTCGTAGCAGTTCCTGTAAGTTTTCATTAATGAACGTTTTTATCTCAATTTTTTAATATGTTTCTTTCCATTTGTGGGCGTTACTTTTCATCTAAGAGATTTTTTTATTATTTCAGCGTTTTGGAAACCATTTTTTCGGATATAAAAAAAGTATATTTAAATCCCTAAAATAGCGGAACCATAAAAAATCGATAACAAAATAATTATTATAATACAAAGAAATGTCGGAAAAAATCGCTATCAGGTAGGTAATCAAAAAACCATTACGCAGAGACTCGCGCTTGAGTCAACCGGTGGTGGTATAACGTCATCGGCAGTCGACTGAAATTCAACGAACAGGAAACATAAACATATATTATAATAACTTGCAATTTTGGTTTAGGAGATGTATATATTGGCCCACGCAAATTTTGTGGAATATGGTGCTATAATAATGAAATGTGAAATATGTCATGTGTAAACGATAGTAATGATAATAGACAATATCGGTGTGATCAGATAAATTTTATAGATTTTTAATTGAAAATATACTTTATTTTTGTAACTAATCTTCCCTCAAAATGTAACCTAAAAGACTAAGTCGTGACTATATTATAGTAAATTACGTAGTTATATTTGAATTAGTAAAATACATTTATATTTAACACAATAAACACAATAATATAGTAATATAGTATTTAATTGACCATTTTTATAAAATCTGAATTGATTAATTTACTAATATTGTAATACAATGTTTAAAATTATGAATTTGACTATTAAATTTGTGTTTAAAATTGAAATTAAATTGAAATATTTAAGAATTTTTTCTACGATCTATGTAACTTTTCTTCTAGATTAGGATTTCTTTAAATAATTTATTGAAATCCGATTACTACAATAATATCAGTTCTCACAATTTTTTCCACAATAAGAGTATGCAACTATAAATTATTATATGATGATATTATACAAAACAGAAATATGACAAATGTTCATATACAGAAAACTGGTAAAAAATCATCTTTTTCATGATTTTTTTTACTTTTCACGCGTAATCATGATAATATGATTGTAAATGATATTCTGTATTCAAAATTTCTGCAAGTCATTGTCATGATCTAGTAATCTATTCCGGTTTTTGTTTTAGTTGAACTCGCTCACCAGCTTAAGGACTCTGGTGCATCGGGTGTGGTGACAATTCCCGAGTTGTTGCCCAAAGTTTTCGAAGCCCAGCAGTTGATGAATGACCCTGGCGTAAAACCATTGTACATAATATCCGTCAACGGCAAAGGTTCAAGACCCGATGGTGCATGGGACTTTAAGGAGATGCTCGATCCAATGGTGGACACTTCTATTCTGAAAAAAAGCCGATCGAACAGTGACGTGGCGTTCATGCCGTACTCAAGCGGTACAACCGGTTTATCCAAAGGCGTGTCGCTGTCGCACCGGAATCTCTTGGCCAACATCGTGCAGACGATTCATCCAGAAATAAATCATTTTTATGAAACGACAGGTATAATAAATTACATATTAAAATATCATAACTAGGGTTAGGATGTTTATGACGTTAAAAAATGTACTCATAATTTTTGTATAAAATGTTTTTACTCAGGTAATATAAATGTAAAAATTCGAAGTAAGCCTTAATACAAACTAAGCTGACTTTTAATATGTAATTAATTTTTATGAATTTTTATAGAAATAACATCATTGTGATTTAATTTGAAAATAACAAACTTAATACTAGAGTAGTTCTTACAACAATAGTTAACTACCATAACGAAAATGTACTCGTTCGTGACAATATGAGTTTTGAAGGCGGCAACAGAGCTAGTAGAGCACTTTTAAAGTATTATAGATGATAAAGTGTTTTAAAAATACGTTTTTACAATTATATTTAAAGTCGCTTACTCCCGGAAATCTTTTACTAATTTCTTCAGCTATTCGGTTATTCAAACACGTAAAATGTTGACATTTTATATACCATATTAAACGCTTTATACTTTCAGCTTTTATCGTGTGGTATAGGCATTTTTTTTTACATTCTATACCTTTTGTAAATAATAAAAATATTAAATTAACTGTCAAATGATTGAACAATCGTAAAATGTTTTTTTTATTTATAATTTGAGAATTAATTAAAAAAAGTTTTACATAGCTTGTTAACTTAAAATATTCTATATCAATTATTAAATGTCCAACATGCCTTCCATCTATATCAGTAATAATTGTATCAATCAAAACTAATATTTTATTATTTCCCATATATTTCCTGATTTGGTTTATTGTATTTTATACTTTGCTAACTTTGCACAACATGGACTTATTTGATATATCGTGTTTGATAATTTTTTTTAAAAAAACTATCTGATTAAATTCTTTGTTGAACGATCATTTTTTTTTGTGATGGAAATAAATATTTTTGTTGTTACTTTATCTTGAGTTTTCTTACGTTTTAATGCTCTCAAATGTTTTCCACTTACAATAGACATGTTATTATAAAATATATTATATTTTTCGTTTATAATTTATATTTTACATACTTTATAATAAAGTACTGAATCATCTATTGAAAATACTTTTTTTTTCTGAACTCTGTTACAAATTTACATTGACTTGCGGCATCTGAAATTTTAACTTTGAGCATTTGTAATAAAGATAAAACACGTTTAAAAACGTTAACACAAAAATAATACAGAAACACAAGCCCCTCATAGCACACCAAACACGGGATAAGTATTTATAGTTATAAGTAGTTGCCATCGTCATTGTCACACAATTCCGATTGTTCGTTTTAAAAAACTATCAAGTTTAATTAGCAATAAATGTAGATAATAATGTTATAGATTATTAATGGGAACTACGCATATTTCATAATCGCATGTTCATATGAATAATAATACCAAAAATCAACAAACAACACAAAAACATGGGGTTTTATAAATAAATATCAATTTATTTATTTTTCATTAAAATTTAATACTTTTCATCTTTTTTTTTCGTAGTATGCATTTATTTTTATTATGTGTTAAATATATGAAATCATGTAAAAATTAATTTGAGGTATTTGATTCTCTATCATATCAAACAAATTTATAAGATTGATCGACAATATAAATTACTAATAAACAACCTAACCCTACTTTATAATAATATATGAAATGGTATATTTTACGGATATCATTCAACGTTTTATAAAAATTACGCATATTATAATATTATTATGCATTTTTAGTAATTTTCGTCACGCTCGGTTGAACTCGGTGGTCACAGAGTTCATATTTTGGTTTGGCCTTGTGTAGTTGGTTTCAGCCAACTATTTCTGACTGAACATTCTTTTGTTATTAGTTTAGTCGTTTTATTAATAGTGGTAACACGTGAACTTAAGCTAGACGCAAGAGATTTTAATACGATAATAATTTTATTCATTATTGTTAATTAAATATTTTATAATCATAATACTATATTATATACTTTTTGATCTAACATTTGGTTAATTTTGTATCAAGTTTAATATTTAAAATAAATATACAACCAAAGATAATTTGGCGAAATATATTTTACAGTCCATGCGTATTGCACTGTGAATTACATAACCTTAAAACATTTAAATTATTGACCTAAACCGCCATTGATATTATAATATAATATTTCTATATGCTATTATTATATTATTGTGATATTTACAGTTCTCGATTATTTCAAAGTAGATTTGTAAAAAATATTAATATTTACCCAGATATAAATAATTATTGTGTAGTTTTTTATATTATGTTTACCTGTAGACTATTGTCTATTACCAAAATACATGCATAATAAAGTGCTCGTTAAAAGTTGAAAGATTTTTGCATGTAGTTAAACCTATCGAAATGCAACGTAATTTAAACTGTTTTTTTATTTTTTACACTTATTATTAGAAAATTAACTGGTTATATATGTATACATGGTACATTATTATGTTAATCACATATAAAAATCGGAAAGATGAAATTGAACTTACCTGAGTTGTGTTAATTTGTTTAATATGTGTAAAATGAATGATTACTATTATTGATCAATATGCCATATAGTTTTATTATCGTGTCCCTAAATAACGCGTATTTTTAGTATTGGGCTTATGTAGTCATTTGTATAAATAGACGTTTTGCAGTGAAACACAAAATATAATTATTATATAATCTTTAGACCTCTATGGCCGAATATAAAATAAAATAAACACTATGCACGAAATCAAATGATTTGTCAGGTCCAAAAAAAAAACCTTTCAGTTAATTTGAAGGTTTGGTTGTAAACTCTTGACGATGAATTCCATTGTTTCGAACAATAGTAAGAAGTAAAACCACCAAACGTGAAGGGATTAAGAGAGCGAATATTTTTATAATTTCCCACGATTTAAAAATTAATATTATTGTTTTGTAGATCTTTATGTGTATTCACCCAGTAGTTTTTCTGAATAAATCCGTTTCATCAATAAAAAAAAAAAATTAAAAATTGCAATGATGATTATTACCTAAATCACAACTTGACGTTACCGATTAATCGTTCTGTAGTGTCACATATCTAAATAAAAAAACTACACTCGTTTATTGCAAAAAAAATCAATTCAAATAATAAGATTTTGAAACATCAATGATAGATTGTGTGGAAACATGTAGTAATTGAATAACTACAGAAACGATTTCGACAACAGTGTTTGAATATTATTTTAAATTCAATCCATATGTCTATATGTATTACAGTATAATGTGGTACTTGAAATAATAATATTATAGCTATGAACAATAGTAATAAAAATTATAACACATAAGTATTTTGATGTATTTTTCAGTTCATCGATTAAACGGTTTAGTCTGTAGTGTCGATGACGATAATGATTATAATAGTGGAAAAATTCTATTTTTTAATTATTATTATTTTTTTTTTAGGAAATTTTCAAGATGTGTTGCCATCTATTTTACCCTTTTACCATATTTATGGTCTGACAATGATTCTTCTAAAGGGACTAAGTTTTGGATGTAAATTGGTGACATTGCCCAAACTTGAATCGGAATCATTTTTGAACATACTTAAAAACCACAAGGTGTGATGGGTGTTTTGTTCAATACACGACAAAAATGTTTTTAATTTGATTTTATTATATTGCATTTTAGGCAACACTATTGTACGTAGTACCACCAATAGTGCTGTTGTTGGGTCAAAATAAAAACGTTACACATGAACACTTTCAAAGCGTGAGAATTATTTGTAATGGCGCTGGTCCTGTGAAAGAAGCTGATGCCGAAAAAGTACTTGCTAGAACCAAGAACAAAAATGTACGTTTCTGTCAAGGTATGTAGAATTTTTTTTTCATTAAATTTATTTATTAATTTTCATTATGTACCTACGAAAAAATAAGCAATAGTTTAAAAATAAAAAAAAATAAAAATGTATTGACTTCAAACCAAAACTTATGAAATGAAAAATATTTAGTTTTATATTAAATTAATTATTTCAGTTATTTTATTAACTATTTAGGATTTTCAACTTGAATTTATTTAAAACGTAGTTCAAAAAACTTTTGTATATAAGCGTTATAATTTACAATATGACAGCAATATATTCAATTAAAACATATATCAATAAAGTTATATTAACTACTATTATATAATTATAAGTGTATACTAAAACAATCGAAAACGATGAAAACATTTTATCATCGTTGTATCAAATATTATCTAAATCAAATTTTGATTCTAATCTATAATTTAAAAATATTTAAAAATATTGTTAAATTTTTACATATTATAAACAATAAATTAAAATTTGTTAAAAAAATTGTTTATGAACATGCTCAGCGTACGGCATGACAGAATCTTCGCCAGCCGTGTTCGTATCGAGGAATTCCTCATTGTTCGATTATTTGACCGTCGGTCCTCCCATATCTAACACTCTAGCCAGAGTTGTCGACCCCACAGATAGTACAGTTGAATACGGTCCCGGTGAAACTGGAGAAATTCAAGTCAAGGGACCACAGGTGAGAAAATATAACAATAAACATAATATTATATACAATGGTTTAACAAATGGTTATTAATCTGACAAGCATTAATACTGTTTATAACGATAAACAAATGTAATCTGACTGTGTATATATAGGTGATGATGGGCTACCACAACAACCCCGAAGCCACGGCTAACACTATAAGTCCGGAAGGATGGTTGAGCACCGGTGACATTGGTTATTATAACGATAAAAAAGAATTCTTCATAGTTGATCGTATTAAGGAGTTGATCAAAGTCCAAGGATACCAGGTTAATTTAATATAGTTGTAAATCAATTTATGGAAAGGGGAGAAAGTGAAAACATCATTTATTCTAATAATTCAAAATAATGAACTAACCTAACAGACGTAGATTGAAATAAATAATGATGTGACGTACAATCTTAGTCTTAATCATTATTTTTTCAAAAGATATCTATAAATTATACTCAAAAATTTATCGGCCATCTTTTTTTTTAAAAAATATGTTATGAGATCGTTTAAAAATCTTGAATTTTGTCTAATTCATTACTCAAAGCGATCATATGGACAAAAAATTTTCCCATATAATAAATTATAAATTTGACTGATTTATCAATATGATTATAACTACGAGCAATTTTAGTTATATTAATTTAACAATTTTAAATCAGTGTGTTGTTTTAAAATTATAATTATTTATAGACGTAAAAAAAATAATTATGCTATACGTGTTAGTAAATTTAAATTAACTCCACTTTAATCTATTATTTCTCGTTCAGCGTTTCAGAAATGAATTGTTATATAATAATATTTAGAAACAAAAAAAAATTGACCATATTATAAATAATTTATGGTGAAATTTCGATCATAGTGAAAAGTGAAATGCTACAATGTCATTAATTTGGGACACAAAATTGTAATTTACAACTATGTTTTCTTATTAAAAGGTATTTCTACTATTTTTTAGGTTCCACCGGCTGAACTGGAAGGAATTCTGAGGACTCACCCCGCCGTGCTAGACGCAGCTGTCATCGGCGTACCAGACGACCGAACAGGTGAGGCACCGTTGGCGTATGTCGTGCTTGACCCAGACAGACCGGCCGCCAGCGAGGCAGACATGAAAACGTTCGTAGCGGAACGAGTGGCACCGTACAAACAGATCTCAGCCGGAGTGCGGTTCGTTGAATCACTGCCAAAAAGCGCGGCCGGCAAAATATTGCGGAGATTACTAAAGGACGAATACGAGAAGACCAAAGCCACCAAGTGATCACTGGAAGTCATGATTTCAGCGATTAATAATGATATATACATGATATAATATTGTCATAGGTAATCGAGCGCGAAAGTTAGGTTAAGGAAATTGAGAAAACACTCATCGTGTTTTACTTAACTATCTATCACGCCGTATATTAATGGTAGACGAATAATTGCTCATACGGATATAATATTTTAACTATTATTATTACTATAGTACCGATTTCTGATTTAAGACAACGAGTGATATTTTTAATTGTTTTTTTTATTTTATCAATTGTTAAAATATAATAATTTACCGTCACATTTATTGCTAAATAAAGATTATATTATATTATTTATAATAATATTATTATTGCTGATTTAATGTGTTTTGTACGAGTAACTGCAGTATGAAAATTTAAAGTATCGCGACGCGATGGACTTAATCCATTTTGAACTGAATTTCCTAATTTCCTGATAAGTTTGATAGTAGTTAATAGTTATATTATATTATTATCATGACAAAGATTAAAAACACACTGGTTTTGTTTTTCTGATAAATGGTCTATTTGGATTCCATCTGATCAATCTAATTACGTGATAAGGTGTTTGAAAATAGATCTAAATTTCTTTATTTTTTCTGTGTTATACTTCACTAAAAATTACATTTAATAGACTTGACTTAAGTATACGCTCATTAAAATTTGATTTTCAAAATTTATAAATATTCAACAGTAAATTATGCTTATTTAGATAAAAAATTAATTAATTTGTTCCAAATTAAACATTGTATATTATTCAAATTTATTTTTAATAAAAAAAAGAAAATCTTGACATCAGATCGATGTAATACATTATAGACTATACTGAAATGAAAATATATCGATTTAGATATAATATAATGTAATAAAATAAAATCTTATGTAATATTTACTCTTAATATTGTCTACACGGAATTCCTTAGAAACGATGTTTCGAATCTCCCCAGTACAATGACATGCCGGAAAACAATATTACGTAGCTACTAGCCGCAACCGATGTGTAGCTAAATTGCCTATATCTGTACGCCGTGTTATCGATGAAAGGATTGGAAGCGGAGACTTTCTGTTTTTGTCAAACATACACGCAACATAGGATTATAGACGTGATCTATTTTCAACGTACCGATTGATAAAATGAAGCGATAAGAATTCTGAAAATCGATTTGAATTTATAGTCAAATCTATTTGGTATCTAATTTTCCATAGGTATTTACGATTTTTTGATTTTAACTTCTCCGAAAGTTGAAATATTTCAATTTTTTAATTGCTCATTTTTAAATTATTTACTGGGCTGATACGTTTAAAAATCAATTTAAAAATCGGATCACAGGTTGGGAAACACTGATCTAGCTCCTTATAAGCTGTAATTTCTCAATTAAAAAATATCAAAAATCTACATTTAGGTACAATACTTTTTTATAATGTTGAAATTTTGACAAAATTCATAAAAAAATATTTTACACTTAAGATTTAAAAATGTAATACAAGGTTCTTTATTAGATGTTTCACTCTAAATAATATGAAAAAAAATTCTACATGACGATATAGGTTGATAGACCTTCTTGCTCAGAAAATCATACATCGTATAATCATTGAATTTAAATTTAACACACCTACGATAGTGACTCATTCGATGCCTAATATACGGCATTGCGGTACCCACTTATCTATCTTTTCTGTGTTATTCCTAAACACTCATAATTCAGAAACCTCTGTATCATTTATGTCATAGTGATATAATACAAACGTTGTTCATATGAAATATTCACAGACGCGTATTGATCGGCTTGCGCCGAACGCATGACGATTTCTACGGAAACCGCACTGAAATAGTAAAATGTTTTTAACAAAAAGTTTACCTTGAGGTCATTAGACTATACGTCTAGAGGTATTATGGCGTGCGTAGTCGCAGCAAATTGTACACAATAAGTTTTACGTTTGCGTGTCGGTATAAGACCCGAATTAATGCAAGAATGAGTAGTTTAACGGTGAAAAAATAGCAGAGAATACTTTAGGAAAATAATTTTAACAGCAACAACAACAATAATGTTCCGTGCGCGAAGTCGCTAACACGAAATAATTGCCATTAACAACACGCATTTTTATGTGTGCACTACTACGTCGCATTTTATAATACGATAGTTGGTTGGAATTGGTGGCAGTTCCATTCAATCAATCTTTTGTACATGACGTGATCTATGTTATAATAGTTACTAGATAATATATAAAATATACGTAAATTACGTGAATTTTGATATTTTTTAAAACGTGACCATAAAATATACCCACAATAATAGTACCCTCGAGAAAAAATCTCACCCTTTTTCACATAAATATAACAATGATAATAATATTTATTTCAATTATATCCTTCCAATATTTGGTGTGATTTTGTGTTTACCTAATGAACAGAAAATTTCCAGCATCAATTGATAGAATATATTTTTAACTCTATGTATTTATTTAGCTATTAGTTTTATACATTAATTGACCTGGTTTTTAATAATTTCTATTAATCGGAAAATACCGTAGTTTGGTAAATCATGGAATCCTTTTGTTAAAATGATAATAACCAAGTAAATCATGATTATAAAATGTTTTTAACATAATTAAAAGTTGTGGATATCACGGAATCAAACATTTTAAAGCTTAATAGCAACTATAGTTTGTTTTTATGTTGTATAATCTGCGTCAATATTTATATTATAATTATTGACAACCTTAAAGATTTACAATATTTAAGTTAAAAAAAAAAACCAATTATATAGGTAGTTAAAATGAAAAACGGTAAGACAAATAGATAATATCCATGTAATAATTACATCCCATCGTTACCACGAGAAACTCTGGACTCGTAAACTCCTCTTGACTATTATTGTAGACTGGATAATCCGTATAGGTAGTCTGCCCTAGAGCAATCTCGTGGATATCGAAGTCTAAGCATCCTACTGCCGACTAATCATGAAAGACCGTACAACAGAGTGACAATAATATGATATTTTTAATAAATTCTAATAAAATTGTACACTCGAATAGTACGAAATTCTTTGTACACATTTAAACGGCGGTCGTCGCTGGAGAATTTAGTATTTTACTTCCTCGTTGCCGGTACAGCCGAATAACTTGTAAGTGCTACCCACTAATAGTCTCATACATAGGCTCTTTTTCGGGACATTAACCCTTAAATATTGTGCTCTGAGCGAGTGAAATAATACCATAATAAATAATTTTAAGTCTTGCTGTTTTCTTAGTTCACTACAGAGAACACGGCTTATCGTTAACGCATTAAGTAGATTTAATAGTAGAATGTCGAGGCGTTTTGACTCAGTCCCTTTGTGTTGGGCGGGAAATTATAATAAAAACGGAGCAACAGCAAGAACAAATAACAAGAAAATACTATTATTATATGTTAGAAATAAAAAATCATGGTAAGTAATATGAAAAAAAAAATACGATGTTAGTAAATATAGTTAAAACATTTTTCAAATTGGGTATTCAATTTTAATACTCCTTAGTTAAAACTGATAATATATAGGTATCACACTTAAGCGAAATTAAATAAACAATTGTAAATTTTTATTTTTTGAAAATATGCTGCGAACTCATGAATAATACCGATTGCTTATTCATACGTGTCTCTCAAAAATATTGTGATATTTATGCGTACCAGCTATGGGTTTTAGACTTCCCTGAAGTACGTGCCTACACAGGCCTCAGTGAATACACACGCGTTCGAATTATTGATAAAGTTATTCACAAAGCGTGATGAGGAAGATAACAATAACGACGATATCGTATTATAACCACTGATTCGGTGGCTGCTGTGGTCTCATTTGAGATTCCAAGAATTTTACGGGCTTTATTATTGAATATAGTTGCGTAGGTACGAAAATGTTTAAACGTCGAAGCCTTGTATCGCCGTGGTATATTATTAAAGTACGTGACTTAAGTTTCATCAGGAATTTTCGCAAAATGTCAACCGACCATGGACTTACGATTGAAAGGAAACTCAACGCAAAAAATTATCCGTAATTGTATTGAACATACTATATAACAATGCGTTAATTAGAGGGAGTGGGCGAAAGTGGCTCAAGCTCAATACGTAGTTAATGAAATATTAATAATTAAATTATTGTTCTTTGAATTTTTTTTTTCTTATAGTTTTTCATAAACCATCTGATGACAACGCAGAATACAATGTGTATTGGGTGATTAAATGATGTCGTAGTTGCATAGTTACCGTTAGGATATGTGTAAAGGGGCAATGGAGATAATTATGTAATATTATAAAATATTTTCACTGCCGTCTTTTATAAAATATTAGATTCTGAACGAAGTGATGAATGTATTGCATTTACTATGATGTGTTTTTTTTTTTTTTTTTTTGTGTCTGACTCCAACATTTGGAGCAGTAATAATGCTCCGATTTTTGACTTCAGCCCCTCTTTGAATAGGGAATTGAATCTAGTTGGTACTTTAGAGGGGTCAAAATTAAAATTTTCTAATAGTTTTCAAAAAAATCGAGAAAAACAAAAAAAAAAATGACAGAAAAATGGAAATTTTACGAAAAACCACTTTTCGACAAAATCGATTTTTTGATTTTGCTGTAACTCAAAAACGAATTATTGTAAATACTTGAAATTTTCACCAAATGTTTATATTATGGTTATCTCTTTACAGTTAAATTTTCAAAATATTTTGACCATTTTTAAGCTACTAATAGACAATTGAAATTTTCGACTTTTCTAAGTTTTTTTTTCTTCAAATGCCGATAAAAATTTTTTGGGTGGCCAGAAAATCTTGAAAATTTAATACAAGGTTTCTTATAAGTTTTTCTTAAAGTGATAAAAAAAAATCCGAAATCGTTAGTCACAATTTTTTTTTATAAGTGTTTAAAGTTCGAATTTATACGAAATATGTCAAAATTTAAATTAAATTTCATACGCTCATAATGCGAATGTTGGCCATAGTAACCAAAGTAACATATAAAAACTATACTATTTGTTTCAAAATAGAATATTTGACAATATTTAAATATAATATATCCCAAACTGACAAATCATCTTCGTTCAGAATCGTTTTTCGTATACAATGATACCTATCATTGCATTCAAATTTAACCTTCCATAGTCTGAGGTCCACCCCACCCCCTAATATACAGCAGAGCGATACCCACTTACCAGCTTTTTTTATTTTTATTTTAATACATTATAATATAATATATTTATATTCTATTTTTCACCTAAGAAATTAACCTATATTGGCCATATTATTCTAGTAATATTATATACTTTGAGATTCCATGGTAACATAATAATGTGATATAATATTATTAATTACCTACATAAAACATTTACAGTTCAGTATTCGCATTTGTGAAATATTTAAATATATAATTATTATATTTTTGAACATCATTAAAATATGCTTATTACGTTAATGTCGAGGTTAATGAACTTTTTAAAACCTTACGTGGTAAACTGTCTGGACCGAATAAAACGTCTGCTAAAACGTAAGTATCTTATTTATAATAATTTTTATAAACTGTTAACTGTACCTATATGAACGGGTGTCGATTGATAGTACACAAGGAAAAAATTACGCAATGAACGCGCGCGCGTATTTTGGTAGTTTAACACAACGAACGGCAGCTATGATATTTTTTCCGTCACAGCATTTTATTTTAATAAATAAAATTGCATTATACTAACTGTCCTTTGCAGACACAAAGACCGCAGAGCCGGCAGAAGACGCTGCGCCTCTGGCTGAACCAGCATCGTTGGTTTGTGTGGAGGTAGAAAAACCGGCGGCGACTTTCAGCGTTTCGGCTGGAGAGTCGCCGGTAAATATATCCGGACCACGCACACCAGCGGTGAAGGTGAAGACAGAGGCGCAGCAAATTCGGTCCCGGAAGAAATGGAATAAACTGAAGGAAAAGATAAAGGTTAGGAAGATGCAAGAAAAAGCTGGAGAACGTTCAGAACCAGAGACCGGAGACAATAATGTATATCACAATGCTATGTCTCACCAACCTCTCCCCACCGTACAGTCAAGGGAATGTTCAGGACCGGAGACCGGAGACAATAATGAATATCACAATGCTATGCCTCGCCAACCTCTCCCCACTGTACAGTCAAGGGAATGTTCAGGACCGGAGACCGGAGACAATAATGAATATCACAATGCTATGCCTCGCCAACCTCTCCCCACCGTACAGTCAAGGGAATGTTCAGGACCGGAGACCGGAGACAATAATGAATATCACAATGCTATGCCTCGCCAACCTCTCCCCCCGGTACAGTCAATGGAATATTCAGGACCGGAGACCGGAGATAATGTATATTATAATGTTATGCCTCACCAACCTCTCCCCATACCTATGATTTACGTGACCCCCAGTGCCCCTCCTCCCCACATTTCCCATTATTATGTTTATCCCTATAACTTACGTCCTGGAGTTGACCACCCCTTTTGGCTCCCTTATCAGTGATGTAACTAGCATTATTTTCTAGGGGGTCACCCCACACAGGCAGTGTCCATCGCAACCGATTCCCGTCGTCACCGTCGTAATTGTAAAATGTAAAGTATGTGTATTGTGTGGCGAGCGCGGAAGTGAGCCATTTCAGTCACCCAAGACTGAAATGATCCTCTGCGCGAGCCACACGTCATATTTCTCTTTCCCAACTTATTATCTTTTTCCTATTTTCTACATCTCACCCACGTGCCGAAATCAAATCCCATTCTGTTAAAATTGTATATACTTACCTTCAAATTATCATTCTTATATATTTCAAATATTTAAATAATGTGTTATGTGTTTTGTTTTGTTGTATAAAAATGCTGTTGAAAAAATAGAAATAAAAAAATCATTATTTATTTATTTTTTGTTTATTTTTTTTTAATTAACCGAAAAATTTAATTAAAGAAACCGATTTATTTGGATATTATAATGTGGTTTGGTTATGAATTGTTTAACTAGTAGTTTATTATTATATAATAAAATGGGGTTATGACTGACGCGTATAATATGTTGGATTTGGTTGTTTCCAGCTTGTATTTTTATAGTAGATAAGACGCATAGCGAATCTGTGCCACCCTTTATTTAGGTATATTTATATTATATTGTAAACAATCTGTATAGTAATTAGGTGTTAAAATATGGTATTATATAACTTAAACACTTAATATAAATTATAATTTAAATAACAATATAATATATAAATATTAAATATATTATTTTATTGCCATGATAAAATAAAATAACTATTAATTTACTCAAAAAAAAATTGATTTTAAAATACTTAAATATATTATTAACCTTTTAGTTTTAAAATAATGGCCTTAAAATAGTATAGTACAATTTTACCTAAATAAAGGAATTTTTTTGTATTTTTTATATAACCTATAGTTTCTAACTTGAGATACCTAATATAATTTAAAAAAAAAATGATTATATTTTTGTATTAATTGTTAAATAAAATGTTACTATTAATAGCGGTTAGCCAATAATATATATAATATATAATATTATAATAATATAATAATAATAATAATAATAATAATATATCAGGTTTAATAAAATTTTTTAGATTCTGAACGAAGTGATGAATGTATTGCTTTTACTATGATGTGTTTTTTTTTTTTTTTTTTTTTTTTTTGTGTCTGACGACAACATTTGGAGCAGTAATAATGCTCCGATTTTTGACTTCAGCCCCTCTTTGAATAGGGAATTGAATCTAGTTGGTACTTTAGGGGGGTCAAAATTAAAATTTTCTAATAGTTTTCAAAAAAATCGAGAAAAACAAAAAAAAAATGACAGAAAAATGGAAATTTTACGGAAAAACCACTTTTCGACAAAATCGATTTTTTGATTTTGCTGTAACTCAAAAACGAATTATTGTAAATACTTGAAATTTTCACCAAATGTTTATATTATGGTTATCTCTTTACAGTTAAATTTTCAAAATATTTCGACCATTTTTAAGCTACTAATAGACAATTGAAATTTTCGACTTTTCTAAGTTTTTTTTTCTTCAAATGCCGATAAAAATTTTTTGGGTGGCCAGAAAATCTTGAAAATTTAATACAAGGTTTCTTATAAGTTGTTCTTATAGTGATAAAAAAAAATCCGAAATCGTTAGTCACAATTTTTTTTTATAAGTGTTTAAAGTTCGAATTTATACGAAATATGTCAAAATTTAAATTAAATTTCATACGCTCATAATGCGAATGTTGGCCATAGTAACCATAGTAACATATAAAAACTATACTATTTGTTTCAAAATAGAATATTTGACAATATTTAAATATAATATATCCTAAACTGACAAATCATCTTCGTTCAGAATCGTTTATACAATGATACCTATCATTGCATTCAAATTTAACCTACCCTAGTCCAAGGTCCACCCCATCCCCTAATGTACAGCAGAGCGATACTCACTTACCAACTTAATTTTTTTTTTGTTTTTTAAAAAGCGAGGAGTACAAGTGCACCTCATTGCACCCCCTTACGGTGCTTACGACGTAATACAACAAGTCGATAAAAAATTATTTTGGTCATTCGGGGTGATAAATTTTCAAACATTTTATCATAAAAATGTTATACTTTCCTCAAAAATTAACGCTATATACTATATAGCATGCGCATTTTCTATAATAATTTTGTAACGATAAATCATATAATAATTATTATTTAAGATGGTTGTGTAATACAATATTCATAAAATAAAAATCTTAATTCGATACTCTAAAAATATAATTGTATTAAAATAATAAAATAATAAAATGAAAATAATAACTTCAACCATATCTTACACTGTAAATTTTACAGTGATTCAGATAGGTTAGGTAGTATTAGTATTTATTATTTAATATTTAAACATTTCAAACATATATTATACATGGTTGTAATATATATGTGAAAAGAAAGAGCACAGGGAACATATCAAACGAAAATTTGGCTTACAAATATAGGTAATATTATTTTATTATGTTTCATGAAACGCGTATACATTATTATGTCATTATTACGAAAATTATAATAATTACAAAATAATATTATTATGTTTTCGTTTGTGATGGTAATAAAGATATTATGTTGTGACGACGACAGAGAATTTTCGTCATTATTTAAATTTACGTCGACTCGAGTTCAACTATAATAATATGTACAGTACATACATATATAGGTAGTGTGAAACGACCAAACCGAACATTGCTTTCATTGTTTTCCCCAGACCTGTCTAGCGCAGTTGTCAATCACAGCGTCGCTTCGTTCATACAGAATACATGATATATTTTCATAATGATATTATGTTATATATTGTACACGCGTGGGTATAGTATATTATTAATGGAATGTCTAATAATTATAATATTTAATTAAAGAAGATAAAAAATCAGAACTGCCAATCACCGTACTATAATAATATTATAACATTATAACGGGCGGTTATGTGTATATAGTAGGTATATATATAATAATCGTATAATATTATTATAGCATGAATAGCGTTGTACGTTCGTCATATTTCACGACAACGATAACGAAAACGGTTTTAATAAAATCATATTATTATAGGCGGCGTGTTTAGGATTCTGTCTTCGGGGTGCGGCGATATGAATTTACCCAGAACTCGCTGTTTCGACGATGGCGGGCGGTACGGAGTTTCATCCATGAATATCCGAGTTTCCTTAAAGCTGTGATACAAAACACCACAAAATACGCGTGTACGAATACATTTGTATAATATACACAGCCGCCTTCCTAAAACAAAATAAATATCTGACTACAAAAATCTAATTTTTTATGACTTTGATATTCTGGTCGTAATATGTCAATTATCAGTTATATGAAATGAACATATTCTAATCTAAACGTGATAACTATTAATAATATACTAACTATAGATAGGTACTATAATTATGGTATGATATAATATATATATAGTGTACCTATACGTTTAGGGAGGAGTATGTAAATAATTGCATTCTCCAAAAAAGGTCACAATCATAAACTGAATAAATTGCATTTTAAAACCTTAAAAAACATTCAAAGTGGTGCATATTATTCAGTTTGAAAAACAAGAAACAAATATAATGTGAAATTATAAGAACATACATTTTATAGGTGCAAGAAAAAATGAAAAAATGATAATAAACAAAAAAATATATTCATTTAAGCTTTGTGTGGTAATTTTTATACATTCATGCCCTTTTTTTAAGTTACTTACTAATTTTATTAATTTTTTATAGGTAATAAAGTTTTAAAAATTTAAACAGTGTGAATAGTAAAAACAATATTAATTAAATCATATCTCTAGTCCTCAGTTTGAAAAGACAATATTGATTTTCAAAAATACTTCTAGCCATAGTTTACGTATGAAATATGAATAAAAACATTCATACAATTAATTTACGTATATACAAATTATATACCTGGGCTAAAATTTATATAAAAAAATAATTAATACGTAATTTACAGTGACCCATTAAATACATAATCCCTCATATTTTTTTCAGAAGAAACATTAAATATTTGAGTATTGATGATTATATATTGTTGTTTGAGGTGTAATATCGTTATATTCTACTATATGTTTTTACTTAAGTATTTAATAGGAATTCAAAAAAAAAATATATTATATTAAAATAGAGTTCATCCATTACCACTAGCCCCGCATACATTTGAAAGTAAATATTAATATGTAATCAATATAGTATAATATATTTACTTTTATTCCGGTGAAATATTATGAATGGCAGTTGATCTACAGAGGATCAATGAATAATGATTGTAGTCGAACTTACCGATTATCGATTAAGCACTATAACAGGTAGTGATGATTTATTACTAAAACATTGAGGATATAGTTAAATAAGATTATGTAGTTACTCGGTAAATATTACTAAAATAGTGTTAGAATGTATTGTAAACATAGAGACAAATAAGTGAGTATACTGTAGTGTCTTCTACTCCTCTTAATTATTTTATTATTCTCATTGTAGAATACATTTTTATTTATTTTTGATTGAAGAATATAAAAGAATATTATACATGAATGAAAAAAATATAATGGAAACTTTTTATTTAATACCTATCGACCGTCTAATGGGGGGAGGTCAGCTAATATAGTTTAGTCGTAAAACTATTGTTGTTATCGTCGTAATTTACGTTAGGTGCAACGTCAAATTATCGCGGTAAAATTATAGTGTTAAAAATGTAGCAGTAAATATTATCGCACGTTGAAATAATCGCATATTTTTTTTTTAAGATATATGGATCGAAAAATCATGCCGTAGATCCAGCAAAAGATCCCACAAACAAATAATTATGTTGAAGGTTGGCATAATTGTTTCAATTCGATGCTAAGAGTTAAATTGATCCTTCAATCTGGACATTTATAAATGCTCTGAAAAAAAAAAAGTATATTAAACTATTTTAAAATCAAACATTATACCTATTGCAGATTTTAAATACACAAAAAAAAATTCAATGGATCTGTCGATAAAATAAAAACAACTACACGAAGCTACTAAAAAAGTTCAATCGACGACTATATTTACGTGACATTATTCATAATTTTCAGTACCAACATTGCATTTTTATTTATATCATTTTATTGTATTATTTACGACTATATAAGACTCAGTGGCGCAAATAGGGGGGGGGGCTTGGGGGGACTTAGTCCCCCCAAAATAACTCAAAGCCCCCTCAAAAAATAATAGTATAATATATGTATGTTATTCTTAATAAGTTATTTTTACCGGTTTTGGTAATTTTGGGGCTTGAGCCCCCCCCTAAACATTTTTCCTATTTGCGCCACTGATAAGACTCATAACTTTTAATTTTTAATATAACTGCGATATTATTATCACTGCGAAATTATTGTTCTCAGGATATTATTACCGCTATATTTTTATGCCGCTATGATACCTATTATTGCCACAATGGTTTTGCTGCAATCATTTTACGTGGGTCCTATATACGTTATTGTGTCCTATCCGCGTTTTGGGCATAAAAACTATACTACTATACAGAATATTTTAGACTATTAGAATTTAGAATATTTTTTATTTTATTTTAAATGTAAATTAGTCAGATCTGTACTCATAAAAAAATTATACAAAATTAAAATTTAGAAAAATGCATAATATATCTTATCTAAATATTTCTTATAATAAGATATATTAATAAAAAAAAATTGAAATTATTTATATTTCTGGACTTGAATTTTAGTTACTGTTGAAGTACCTTTCATCTCAGTATAATATAATGAGTTCATATTATGTTGTTATATTGTAGCTGGTCTAGATGGTTGCGTTTTTAAATTAAAATTAAAAACCTGTGTAAATATCTGTAAAAATAACATGTGATTGGTGATGTACCTATAAGTATGATTGATATGACGAAATCTATGATATTTCATAGGTTTGAAAAACCGTTTCAATAAGTCTCAATATTTAATATATTATATTTTATTCATGTTTTAGAACATTTAATTAATATAGGATTTGGAGGTGTATAAGATCTTGTTAGTATAGTATAGGTTATCTTATACCCCGTCCTTTGTGAAAATAAAAAAAATTGACATGTTTATCTCCATTAATTTATGACTTGCGATTATATTCGTCCGACCAATTATATTCCTGGTTAGTATTATAGATAGTGTTGACCCTTAGGAGTACAAAAAAGCCGTTTAAAACAAAACAAAAAAAAGATTCAAATTGATGATAAAATTTTTGAGATTTAAATGTTTTGAAATGCGTATACGTACAACAATATATTATAGTTACAGCGTAGTATAGTACAATATTAGTATATACGAAAAATTTAATTATTTTCTAAAAGATGTTTCCACTTAATATTTCTTGGGATCAGTGTAATAGTACAAAAATTTAATGATAGTATACATCGTGTATACACGAAAACTAAATTTTCATTATTATATATTATAATTCCATAATATTATAATAAACCGACAAGTATTTTATTAAATGTTAATTTAATTTAAAAAAAAAGATAAATTCATTATGTAGCTATTCAAAACCAAATTGGATCTATTAAATTAAACTATGGGGTTATTTCAGTAAGTCTACGTTGACGCAATACAACGCTGTAAAAACATCGCATTTCAGACTTTAACTAATGCTTATCCATTTGAAAGACACAATGCAATTCGATGTAAATGATGCTGCCTAAAATGGCAGATGAAATCCAAAAGTTTGTTCAAAAACATAAAACGAAGTTAGATCATCGTGTCAATTCATTCAATTATTACACAACTCTAAATAAATAATTATACATCTTAAGGCACCTTCATCAATGTGTATGGTATATAATGTTATTTATATCTACATATTAAAAATATTTATAAATATACTTTTGGGTCGTTTAAAAAATAAATCCTTAGAATATTCAAATTGTTTAATATATATTTACCTCAATGAGTATAGTCAAAGTAAAAAAGGTATATTCATAGCAATTACCCGAATCATACTAATCACAAGTAAATATTATTGTTTAAGAAAAAAAAATCATATAATATACCTAATTAAAAACGGTTTACTTATATTGTCATTATCAGAATGGTGTTTATTTTCAAATTTCAAATTAGTACCTATTCCACTCCATGACTTAGCAAATAAAACTAAACACATTTATACATTGCCTAATACCTAATCGAAATTATTGGTTTCAAAACATCTGGTGGAACTGAGAATCAGAAAAATTTTCTATTTTTGGTGGAAACGGGTATCGCTGATTTCATGAACAATTGATGGCCATATCGATTCTTATTTTAACATTTACTATAAATTTAATCTGTATAATATTTTAATCATTAAATCTAATTATTGATAAAATATTAAAAGCATTTAACTAAAAATTATGTTTCTTGGTGATGAGTTATATTACATAAAACAAACAGTAGTATGTACTTACTATTGAACATAATATGACATTCAAATTCGTTTTTAATAATAAAATAAAAAATTGTATTTACTATGTGACCGCGTAAATTAATTTCTTCTACATTATCTTTTTGATATTTTACTATTTTGTTTTTAATATTAACATATTTTAAAAGTTAACTAACAATTACCTAACAATGTCTTGTCAATTATAATGATAATAATAATAAAACTGTAATAATACAATATTTTTTTTTTTTTTACTAAAATATTAGGTTGCTTATATTATGCTTCTTTATTTTCTCATTATCATTACTAAATTAATTTTACTTAAATATTTTGTTTGCCCCGGAAATCTGCCACCCGTGCTTTACGAGCCCGATTAATACAAAAACTGAGTTAAAAACGAAAAAATCGCGTGTTTTATGTAACACAAAGAAACCCTTATTTTTTCCCGTGACCTCTCGTTGAGACGATTCCGGGTCACTTGGTTTAATATTTTAACAGACCGAGGTCGAAAATGTATGTTATATTATGTTATACTGCACGAAATGTGCTTGGCGCGTGTAGCGAAAATTGGCAGGGGCAAGTGCCGACCGTTTTCTCGTAGTTTTGTTGGACGTGCGAACGCGATGGCGGTGGACGGAGTAGACGAGTTTAACATTGTTATTTATTTTTATTATTATTGTTGTTATTCAGAAGATTACACTAACCGTATATAATTATAAAAATTTAGGTAGGTACCTACCTATTTTATCGCAGTACAAATTAATAAATAAAATCCATAAAGCAACGTTGTTAAGTCAATCGAACCGTGTTACGGTATTCCGCGTACGTAATGAAAACTATAATATGACGTGTAAAAAGCGTCCAATGGCTGCACCACTGGATTTCAATTAAACGGTATCCTGTCCAAATGTTGTGGTAAAAATATCACATCAAAGACCTCCGCGTTAAATATGTCACAAGTAAAAAGGTATTAAAAAATAATACGAAAATAAAATTATTTGGAAGAGCGCAGTGTGTGATACAAAAAATAATGTCGTGGTCAATTAAATCAGTCTGGCCAAATTGTAGCTCATTACCAGTACTGTATACCGAATACTGATCATAACTTTGTAGTCAACGGTGTAATAGTTGAAGCCAAAAAGAAGGAATAGTAATACTTAAAAATATTGCTAAAACTACTCAACTTGATCGCATTCTATATTATGCACACCGACATCACAATATTATTCATTATTTAAGTATGGTATTCGACGAACTAATAAACCGGTCGAGGCTTGGTAGTTACCGCGACATTACAATGTATGTTATGATTAAATAACTATTTATGGGTGCTGTAGGTAGTTGTTGTCAGTGGTTTTTGAAAATATCAGAATTCTATTCACTTTCTGAATGTGATTTTTTATAAAGGAACAACCATGCACGTACACAAAAAAAAAATGTCGGGAGGGGTTTATAAAATTTAGCAATACAAATTGTGCCGCAACATAATAAAACAATTTTTTCCTCGTTACTCGAAATTATTTTGGGGGGGTTGAACCCCAACCCCCTCCCACCTGAATACGTGCCAAGAAACAAAAAATATTTTAGAATATTTTGTCTGTGAACTATATAATTATTTATATAATATAATTAATAACATATAACATATTATAATATAAATCATATTATGTATGATAGCAGCATTAGTAGAATTAGCAGTGGAGAACTCGTGAACTATATTTTAATAGTAGTAACTGTTATTCACGAATCGCGATGTAGATTTTATCTACGTGTGGATTAAACACTTAGATAACGAGTACCTATATGGAATAAAATACACCACTGTATTATTAAATTTTAGATTTTATGTTAATTCTTATTCTACCATACTACTATCGTTATAAACATGCAATAATATACAAATTCTTAAAATGTTTAATTTTATTTACGTCCAGAGGCCAGACACGCCACATCAGGAGTGATACAACATCTGCAAAGCCGTTGTTGCCGTATAAATATACTTATGCAATAAATACTAAATTCAGATATTCAAAATTCAAATTGTATTATTCATAATCTGCGATTTTGCATAACGTAGATAGTACCCTAATTTAAATCGAAATTGACTGTCTTATACTCTTATACTTACATAGATCAAATTAATAAAGAAACGGAATTTATAAATAGAATAAGAATACCTGTAAGATATTATGTCGTATTCTAGATTTAAAGTTTATATGAACTTATAATATCTAAGTTAAAAATGTGAAAACATAATAAGAAATGGATTTTAAATTTTTAATGGGAATTTTCGTGGTTGTTTATAAATTTACTATAATCTCAATATCTGTATATATTTTGGTGACGCGTCAAAATATCCCGCATGAATATTAATTCAAAATTTAAACCTTTTTATAAAAGCTACATAGATATTATTACAATACAATTATTATTAACATTAATTTATAGAATATAAAAAAATTTAAAAAAAAAATTAATGTAGGTACGTATTATAATACTAAGTTATGTGCTATTGATTTTAAGTATTTATTATTATTCGTTTCATTATATTATCATCTTACGACAGCATTTTAACCGCTTGTCCAAATTTTTATATTTTCGTCTTTTCTTTTGTTGATATAAAATTACATACTATATCATTATCAAAATAACGAATAACACACATTCAATTTAGATAAAGTTTGATTATTATTTCTAATCGCAACTTGTATAATAGTTAACATTTTAAACTATTACTTACGCGGAATATTTTGATTTAGCGATATTTTTGGGGAGATATTTTGTATTTTTATTTTAACCGTATATTTAACTCAAATATCAATAGACGTAAAAATAGTATTATTATTAATTATATTTTAATTGTAGTATAACATAAAATTATTTTAGAATATTAAAAAGCAATTGGTTTTAACTCGACACAAGGGATTCTGAAGAATCAAACCTGTTTTCAAAATGAAAATTCTCCTAACCAAACGACAAAGTAGCAAGTCCTACAATAACAGTTTAGTCAAAGAGCCATATAGATTTCCATTTAAATAACGGTGATTATCTCCTGTTAATTAACGTTTAATAATAATTTAACATAATAACTGATTGGAATGTGCTACCGTACTTATACAGCAGACTGGGATACTGAAGAACTTACTAGACAATTCAATGTATTCTGTGTATTGGGTGAATCGTACCAGTACCTGAACGTAGTGCTATCTACCGATATAATAATGTTTTAATAATATGATGAATTTTATTGTTCTATTGAAAATAACCGTAAATTCGAACAAAGTACTTAAGTACGTTATTTTACAGTGGATTGTCAACGGAACACAACCGTATAGCGTTTGATTTTTAAATTTTTTTTTTTTTTTTTATCAAGACTAAAAAACGGAAATAATTATATTTTAGTCAACATGAAGGTACTTATTATAATCAAAGGTAGACAATAACTGATACAAAATTTTGAAATAATAATTTATTAAACAAGTTGAAGTATCTTTTTTCCGACAATTTGGAAAGTATTACATAACTTAAAATAAGATTTTAACATAAATTATATAACTAAGTACTCACTACAGTTAAAATTAACTAAATAATTATTTTTTAGTTAATGACGTTGTGTTTACAGTTAATTTTAATAAAAATTAGCAATCTCCATCATTGAGTGTCTTATCTACTTGACACTATAAATAATATTGTGTTGACTATAAATATGTGTAATAGTATATTGTCTACTCGTAAACCACTAAAACTAGTGAACGATAAGAATGAATATTTTAAACGAATTTTGAACAAAACAATAAATATTTAGTTATTATTCATTCAAAATATTTGTTTATTGACTAGCAATAACTATGGGATAGGAGGTGATTAGAAACAACTAATAACTTTATTTTAAATCAGATAGTTTAACATATTTCACAATATTGGTTTAAAACTTTTTGAGTTGAATTAATTGTTTAGTAATTATTAGCTTATAAAGTTATAACGTAACGCTTTTAACCATAACTCTAGTTAATTATTTTCATTATTTTTTATCCTCCTTTTAAAATAACAATTATGCGTTGACGCCATTCGAACATTGACGTTATTGAAATATTGAAACAGCATGTTGCTCGTGTAACGCGCTATTCCATAAATAAAATATATAATTAATTCTTTGATTCTTCAGATTATTGACTATTTTGTAATTATCTAGGTATAAAATTTAGCTCTTAAGATAAATAAATATATAATTATTACATATAATATATTATATATACACACGATTAGGAACAGTGATACCCTTAACTCTTAAAAATAATTTAAAATATACTCAAAAATATATTTTTTGGCCCTGAAATAGGCTGTTTTAAATAAATATTATTATAATATTAAATAATACTTGAACCATTAATCGACTTATTTGAAAAGCTAGAGTAGATATAGCCATATAGGTACTTGATCAAAAAAGATCTTCACTGATAGTGTGTTTGACTAGTTTATCAGGCAAAAAGTGATTACAATGTTTCAACTTTCTAGTTCATTGACAGTACTGACACTATTTTACTATATGTTTCAATTTAATTTAGTTCTAAATTCATTGTGCTATATGTTTGATCATCGTTCATCACTATAAAATAATATACACACACACACACATTTAAATATATATTTATACATGTATATTGTATATTATATTGTTTTTATGCTGCTTTTGCAGGTGAAACATTATATTTACACTAAAAATAAATAACTTTTGCAGCTGACTCATAAAAATTACTGATCGTATTACTTATAATATTTAGTTGAATTTTCATTTTATTCGAATCAATTTTGTATCGTTTAAATAAAAAAAAAAAATAACTTGGCACATTTATTTCGTTTATTATAATGATCTTATGACGTGAAAAATAATAAAACAAACGCAATAATATTATTAGTGCTATTATTATTATACAAGACAAGATATCTGTACAAATAAATAGGTTGTAACGGTAAGATTAAATATTAAACTATAAGACAATAAGGTGAATGAAAAAAAAATTGAAAATATGGTCAAAAGAATAATAAATTATTACCTTTTGATAAATTGATTTTAATCTAATACTTTTAATAGACTCGTTGGCCTGATTGATGATTTGAGTCAAAATAATAAATTTAAAACTAATCGACTCATTTTATATTATTAGATACATGAAAACATAAATATATTATGTAAATTGAACATAAATCATATGCATATAAAATCAACTAATTTGACAATTAAAATTATATGAAATAAATTTATCGTCTTGATTTATATTATAATTCAATTTTATTAAATAAAACACGCAGTAATGAATGTTAAATAATTTACGCCTACAAAAGTATTATAATAATATTATCATATTATTGTATTTTTTAATAATATTATAATAATTTAATCAGAGTAAAGTTTAAAATTGTCTAAAGTTGAACATTTATTTGCTGTCAGTCCGTATTTAGATTTTTTAGTTTTTATGAAATAATTATCTATGATCCGACAAATTAGTTTTAATTAAATAATTAATACGTTTAATAAAGTCTACTGATACACACACCACGGCATTAATTTATTTTTTAATTGAATTGTTCATATTATAGGTATGATATGCAAGGGTATAATTTTTTTTCTTATTATTTTTAAAGTGAAAATCTACAATCCAAACTACAAGTTTTTTTTGTACAATAAGTTGGTTTGATAAAGAGTAAAATATATTATAAATTACCCAGTGGTAACACTCAGCACGTGTATTAATTATTGAAAGAGATACTAATAAGCATAAAACTCTACACCATTGTATTTTTTTTTTTTATATATTTACTATCTAATTATGTTGGGTACATCAGGTACATGATAGATTTTTACAAAACAATACATTATTTATGGAATTAAATCAATAAAAGGTAAGTAGAAAAATAAAATTAATCTTAATAATATTTATAACATTTTAATTGTCACGATAAGCGTGATGATAATGCACATGTGCATCGAACGGCTATCGTTACGTAATTGGATAGTATTATAATTTATTATTTAATTTATATTATATAATATTATGTAAACCACATTTTATTATGATAATACACGTGTATAGACGTATAGTTTAAACAAATGTCAATACATCAGATTTATAATATTATAATCGACACACGTAATAAACTACCGCAGATAACTATAAATATTATACCTAACGATGGTAGGTAAACAGTGATTGATTTGGAAAAAAAACTAGAGAGGGAACTCAGTGGATGTTGGAGCGTTCCACATAAAAAATTCAATATTACATTAAGTATTGTGCGGAACTACAGAGCAAAGCCTCCCACATCACCTTCAGCCACCCATAATCCCCAAATATCATTAAATTTATTATATAAATATATTTTAAAATAAATAAACACTTATTTATTTATAAATTATCATTTTTATTATTCTTATTCCTAATCTTATTATTATTATTAATATTACTAGTTTTATTATTATTATAATTATTTTATTCTTATAATAACTATTTAATATAAATTGTGCGTTTATCGGCGATTGCACTATTTGGGTTTCAACGGTTTCTTGTTATCTGTCACAGAACACCGGGTATAAAAGGCCCGGCGAAACGACCACCATTCAGTCCTCCGTCAGACTTGCGCGATTAGGGAAGGCATCTGGTATCTATGTTCTTTGATCTTTAACATATTATGTTGCCTGCACATTATATTGCTTGTACTCGTATTATTAAATAGTGATTTTATTCATACCTCTAACATTTCCCCTTAGCTCAAGCTCTGGTAGGTATGCACTGATCGTCACTTCTGTATTAAACACTTGTGTTAATGCATATTTAATTTTTTCTGTTTCTGTGTTATGCGATAAACAGTCATTCGTAAGGATACGTTATTCGTAAGTGTTCAAGTATGTTTCCTGAATAGAACGTATATTCGTAAAACCCCGTCTCCCTGTGCGTTATCGTCATTGTCGACATAATATGCGCAGAGCTACGGCGAGTTACGTTCCGCAGAAATGACGAGTCGCGCGTACATCGGATCTAGCGAGCATATGGCACGGTTCCAGTGACTCGTTAGAGTTCCGCGTTACGGGTGTACCGCTCTCGTTTGAGCTGCCCGTCTCGTGTGCCGCTGTAATGATCTGACAACGCGTGCGATTTGATTCTGATCCGATTATTCGGTGGCTGTTACGTCGTTGAATGACATACGAATCTGTTCGAAACATTTTAAACATTACAAAAACGTTAATTTTTTTTTCGTGTTTGTAAAATTGTTACGTATAATAATTGTCTATTATACAAGATATTTTTTAGTATCCACGTTCATTTAGTTAAGTTTATTATTTATAAACACCTAGTTATGAATATATTTTTTTTTATAGATTTCCTAAGTGTGACCAGAGCCGTGCCGTTAAGATTTGGCGTCCAGGACGAAATTAAAAATATTCGCCCCTTATTTTATTTATTATTATGCATTTTAATTTTTTTGGCGCCCCTTTAAACCATGAGCCCGGGGCACATGCTTCCTAGCCCCCCTCCACGGCACGGCTATGACTGTCGTGGTCAATCGATGCAGTTAAAAGTGAATTAGTGTAAAATTTGTTGGAAAAATACTCATAGATTTGACATCTTCTTCTTTTATATATATTAATATTATACTAAAGTGAAAAATAGTCATGTTCACAATATCTACGATCGCAGCGGTCACATAGAAAAAGGTCTAGGTGTGGTCACTGCAGCCTAACGATTGATTATATTAATTACTTAACCATTTTTATTAACCAATTTTTTTTTCATAGTCTACAAATATACAAATATTATGGCTATATGTTATAGGTTATAAGTATATTTTGCATCAGAAAAAACTGATGATTTACAAATTCACTACAGTAAATGTTGCGTTTCCAGCATTCCGTTTCAAATAAATAGACGGGGTAAGCTAAAGAAAAAGTAAAAAAGAAGGTGGACTCCGTCCCCCCACGTCCACTCACAATTCAAGCACTAGTAAAAGATACACACAGCGATGTTAGTTGTATTGCAGCTGACGTTATACTATGAAGTTTTCGTGTGTTTATTTTATGATACATTGTACTCGAATAATGATTGTTACGGAGAAACGGTCCGCTGCAGGATAATAATGTAATAATAAATATATTATACTAAACCCCTAGATTTTTTCCCAGTTACGCCAATGGGCTATTGGGAAAGTACAAATAATTAATTAATAAAAGTTTTATTTTAAAACAATAGTAAAACCACAACTAGTGTTAATAAGAAATATTTAAAATTATAAAATCTTCATTCGCTAGGCCTATTATAGGATTTTGATGCTTTAAGTTATCACAGCACATTACCTAATTAAAAATATTTAAAAATTTATATTATAAAATATTTTTAAAGATGTAAAATAATGAAAATAAAATAATATTAAATTAAAAATTATCGTCCAAAACACATTTTCTACTTTAGCACTAAACGCTAGAAAAAAATTACATTACATACAATAAGTCTCAACTCTAATCATTTTAATATAATAGTATAATAGCATAGATTACAAAATAAATAATATAATATAAATTTATTACGATCTAACCAGAATTTCGTTAAAAAAAAAAAAACCATTAAAAATTCAAGTGTTCTTCTATGTTTAATATTTATAATTTAATTTCATAATATTTCTTAAATACATAGTTAACTACACTGTTTAATATGTGTATGTATAGTATTGTGTACCTATTAAAGTTCAATAGCAGTATATTATCGTGATACGTTACTGGAAAAATAATTAAAGGATATTATTTCATTGGCAAACGTTATAATATACATAGTAGGAATATGGTATACGCAGGATAGCTGCTGCAGCATTGTTTCACGGGAGGTTCATGCCAATATTTACACTAAAGGTACAATAGGTACACGGTTAGGTTAGGTACTAACCGTATTCACTCTATTAATTATTCCGTACAATTTTTACAGCATCTTTTACTTGGCTCGTTTTTAATATAAATTAAAAAATAAACATATAGTTACCTAATAAACTACGTGGATAGTACCTATAATAGCTGTACAAGCAGATTATTCAAGCATGCTCAACCCACTTATGCCCTTTGAATTTATGCATTAATTCAAATTCTGTTATTTGGAACTCTGGTGATAACAATATTTTATAACTCGTATTATATTTTTTTGTGTCTTTTAACAGTGTTCTGTGTCGATACAAATCTCTTTTATCTCTTTTCTTCAAAGGAAAATTACTTCCTTTACAATAAATTGATAAGCCAATAATCTTTATTTTATTTCAAAACATCTAAATCGAAATTCAAACGAGATATTTCCGAGTTATTAGATTTTATTATGAACTTAAGATTATATTGTATATAATAGATATCTTTCATAAAATATAAAATACTTATATAATATATAGTATCTACTTAGTCTAATTCTTATATTATTTTATATTTTTAAAATGCTTAAAAATTATAAAATTGTAATAAATCAATATTAGTTACTATATAACATTCAAATAATCAAAGCTTTCACTCATTTCTCTAAACCTGTAATCTTAGATTATTATCATCGGTAAGTAGGTACTTAAGGTTTAACAACTCTGAAATTAGATATTATTTCGAATACCGATTTAATCAATTTATATACATAAACGCGTCATTTACGACTATCGAAAATGTATTTTCTTAGTAATATTTATGATAAAAAATGTGGTTTTTAAAAATACTTAAAAATTCCAAATATCGGAATTTTATTAAATTCATTATTAAAAAAATATATATATGAGCATCTTTGATAATATCACTGTGTTGGTTGTTAATGGACTGGATGAAAAATACTGTGTAGATTGAACGGCTCCGACACGGGACGCCGTGTATATGAGTACAATAATGATAGCAATATTATTGGTCGCAATGTTTTGCGATATTCTGAACTGCAGACCGTCAATGGATTGAAATCGATGTTCAAAACATCAAATGGGCGTCAAAAGTCGTAAATGTACGGAGGCGTCACCGTACTGAACCCGGATATAAACACCCGTGTAAAAACGTCCCGCGAAAATCCAAACGCCCAATTCGGTATTGTTGTCAAATTCCCGAAAAAAAGCATGTACAGCCATAAAGGATATAATATGAGTATATTATATATTATAGTGATCAGTATACCGTGGATTTTAGCAAATCATTATAATAGTATTTATTAGTACACCAGGAGCATGCGAAAATTGGAACCGTACCTACAACGAAAGGAACCGGTATTATCATGCGCTTTTATGTTTGAAAATCTAAACCACCATACAACTATTTTAAGAACCCAACCAGATATCAATAATTTCATGTAGTATTCAGGATATTTAAAAGTTATGCATAAGCACTCCCAATTTTTATTTTAATAACGAATTTATTAAAACTATGGTTATAAGAATTTTTAAGTATACCATTCAAACATATTTTTAAATATGTATACTTTGAGAATCATGTTAGTATTCTGTGGTGATACCAACTTAATTTTTAAAATAAAAATCAATCCTTTTCCCTGGTAATTGTTAAATACTTTACCTATAAAAAACATTGATGTATATTAACCGAATTAACAATTTTCTGAATATAATAAAAATAATTGATTTAATATTAAATATTTTTATATTTTTGTAAACCGTCTTAAGGGCTATAAATGTATTATCTTTATTTTTTAGCATATACGTTTTAATATGATATAAACTAGCGATTAAAATTTTAATTTAGAGAGGTACATCCATATAATATTATAATGTTCATAAAAATTAACGACTTATGTTAATAATATTAACAGAATATGCCGTTAAAAACTTCTTAAATATTACATATAAAAATATACACATGTAATTTAAAATAAGGTCTTTAAGTATTTCTAGCAATAATTTTTATAGACCACAAAAAAAAAAAGGATATGGCAAAAATCAGAATTTGATTAAATTACTTATCAAAGGAAAGAATAGAGGTGAGTATGATTGATAATCAACTGTGAATGAATCAACTTATATTTAAACTGTATTTGTTGCTACTTGACCCGTGATGAATTAGATACGACATCAATACAATATTATTAACTATTTTACTAATTATACAACAATAATATAATATAATATAATTTACCAAACGCGGTGTTAAATAAAATGTTTACATGGATACTAAGAAGAAGTATCGGAGAAATTCTCGCAAATGTCTTCCCCAAAAAATAACTAATGTTGTACTTATATGATTGAAGTATAGTATTATTATTTTTTGATTTAAATAATAAATACAATAAAAATCATTCGACCACGTAACTTTAACCGTTATAACTTTACTGTACAACATTGAACAATTATACCGTAATATTACTATATTAATGTCAAGCAATTATAAAAAAGGCTTTTTCCTCATATTTTTTTGTGATTGTGAATCTTACTAAATATTATGTGTCACTCAGACTGACGTCACTACATTCTGCACGAGAATAAGATTTTTCGTTGTAGTTATTGTATTCTAGGGTGACCATTTTTAAAAAATAAAAAAACGGGACAGTTGCTACCCCCCCCCCCCCCTAAAAAATGAATATAGTTATTTTACTTTTTTGAGTTAATTAACCTAAATTAAATAATTAATATTTTAGATTCTGAACTGAGTGATGAATGTAATGATTTTACAATGATGTGTGTTTTTTTTTTTTTTTTGTGTCTGACGACAACATTTGGAGCAGTAAAAATGCTTCGATTTTGGACTTCAGCCCCTCTTTGAAAAGGAAATCGAATCTAGTTGGTACTTTGGGGGGTCAAAAGTTAAAAGTTTTCAAGATATTTTTCAATATTTTTTAAATGAGTCGGGAAAAACCCCAAAAAAATGATAGAAAAACAGGAATTTTTACGCAAAACCAGTTTTCGACCAAATCGAATTTTTTATTTTGCTATAACTCAAAAACTAATAGATGTAAATACTTGAAATTTTCACCAAATGTTTATATTAGCGTTCTCCATACACAGTTAAATTTTCAAAGAATTTTATAAGAATTTATAGACAATTGAAATTTTTAATTTTTTTTAGTATTTTTTTTTAAAATAACGATAAAAAATTTTTGGCCGGCCAGAAAATCTTGAAAATTTAATACAAGGTTTCTTATAAGTTGTTCTTAAAGTGATAAAAAAAAACCGAAATCGTTATTCACAATTTTTTTTATAATAAGTGCTTAAAGTTCGAATTTATACGAAATATGTCAAAATTGCGAAAATTTGCAAGTAATTTTGTGGTTGAAAAATCGTAAAATTTTTTTCTTTTATAACTAAGTTTTGAAAATTTGATACAAGGTTCTCCATACATTTTTCTTCAAACATCTGTAAAAAAAACTATACCGGATTTAGACAAAAATTTTTTATGAGTGATTGAATTTTAAATTTTTACAAAACCGCGTTAAATAACGGTTTAGCCTCAAACGATTTTTGATATTTGTTGTTATTCAAATAGTATAAGTCATAAATACTTGAAAATTTTACCAGTTATTGAGATTGCCATTTTCTTTACGTGTTTTGATTTTCAAAACATTTTGACTTTTTTTGAGCTATTTATAGACAATTGAAATTTTCAACATTTATAAAAAAAAAATAAAAAAAAATTGATTATTTCAAATGCCTATAAATAGCTCAAAAAAAGTCAAAATGTTTTGAAAATCAAATCACGTAAAGAAAATGGCAATCTAAATAACTGGTAAAATTTTCAAGTATTTATGACTTATACTGTTTGAATAACAACAAATATCAAAAATCGTTTGAGGCTAAACCGTTATTTAACGCGGTTTTGTAAAAATTTATATTTCAATCACTCATAAAAAATTTTTGTCTGAATCTGGTAGAATTTTTTTTACAGATGTTTGAAGAAAAATGTATGGAGAACCTTGTACCAAATTTTCAAAACTTAGTTATAAAAGAAAAAAATTTTACGATTTTTAACCACAAAATTACTTACCAATTTTTGCAATTTTGACATATTTCGTATAAATTCGAACTTTAAACACTATTTTATCGTTATTTAAAAAAAAATACTAAAAAAAATTAAAAATTTCAATTGTCTATAAATAGTTCAAAAAAAGTCAAACTTGAAAAATCGTAAAATTTTTTTCTTTTAAAACTAAGTTATGAAAATTTGGTACAAGGTTCTCCATAAATTTATCTTCAAATATCTGTAAAAAAAACTCTACCGGATTCAGACAAAAATATTTATGAGTGATTGAAATTTAAATTTTTACAAAACCGCGTTAAATAACGGTTTAGCCTCAAACGATTTTTGATATTTGTTGTTATTCAAATAGTATAAGTCGTAAATACTTGAAATTTTACCAGTTATTTAGATTTCCATTTTCTTTACGTGATTTGATTTTCAAAATATTTTGACTTTTTTTGAGCTATTTATAGACAATTGAAATTTTCAATTTTTTTTTATAAATGTTGATAAAAAAAATTTAGCTGGGAGCTGGGACAAATTACTTGAAAATTTAATTGAAGGGTCCACATAACTTGTTCTAACTCTCATTCAAAAATTATAAAAATACAAGGGCACAATTTTTATCCGTTCAATTTCTGGGTTTTTCAGTGGTCGTTTTCGCGGAGAGTCGATTAATAATATAATCTCTGTATTACTTCATGGTTATACCAAGTATTTACATAAATAAAAGTGAATAAAAATTATTAAAACATTCATTTTAAATGATTAGGTACCTATCTTATATAAACACATAATTATATTGCCTCAAATTATATGCATCATTTTATGCAATAACTAAAATGATTTTTGAAATAAAATCTTTTCATTTTAATTTATTGAAATATTATCAATAAAATAGGTACTAAAAATTAAAATACATTTTATATTATTGATATAGTATGTAGTTGTTCGAAAGTAGTATTTAGATTATGTTTCCGGACATATTTGATTTTTATTTTAATATATTTATAATCTATTTTTCACCCAAGAAATTAACCCATATTGGCCATAATATTATTCTAGTAATATATACTTTGACATTCCATGGTAACATAAATCATAATAATGTGATAAAATATTATTAATTACCATAAAACATTTAAATACAGTTCAGTGCATTTCATTTCGCATTTGTGAAATATTCAAATATATTATTATTATATTTTTGAACATAACTAAAATATGCTTATTACGTTAATGTCGAGGTTAATGAACTTCTTAAAACCTTACGTGGTAAACTGTCTGGACCGACTTAAACGTCTGCTAAAACGTAAGTACCTTATTTATAATAATTTTTATAAACTTTTAACTGTACCTACCTATATGAACGGGTGTCGATTGATAGTACACAAGGAAAAAATTACGCAATGAACGCGCGCGCTTATTTTGGTAGTTTAACACAACGAACGGCAGCTATGATATTTTTTCCGTCACAGCATTTTATTTTAATGAATAAAATTGCATTATACTAACTGTCCTTTGCAGACAAAAAGATCGCAGAGCCGGCAGAAGACGCTGCGCCTCCGACTGAACCAGAACCGTTGGTTTGTGTGGAGGTGGAAAAACCGGCGACGACTTCCAGCGTTACGGCTGGAGAGTCGCCGGTAAATATATCCGTACCACGCACACCAGCGGTGAAGGTTAAGACGGAGGCTCAGAAAGCTCGGACCCGAAGGAATTTGAAGAAGCTGAAGGAGAAGATAAAGGCGAGGAAGACACAAGAAAAAGCTAGAGAAAGTTCAGAACCGGAGACCGGAGACAATAATGAATATCACAATGCTATGCCTCACCAACCTCTCCCCACCGTACAATTAAGGGAATGGTCAGAACCGGAGACCGGAGACAATAGTGCATATTATAATTCTACCTCTCACCACCCTTTCCCCATACCTATGATTTACACGACCCCCAGTGCCCCTCCTCCCCACATTTCCCATTATTATGTCCATCCCTATAACTTACGTCCTGGAGTTGACCACCCCTTTTGGCTCCCTTATCAGTGGCGTAATTAGGATTATTTTCTAGGGGGTCACCCCACACAGGCAGTGTCCATCGCAACCGATTCCCGTCGTCACCTTCGTACTTGTAAAGTATGTGTATTGTGTGGCGAGCGCGGAAGTGAGCCATTTCAGTCACCCAAGACTGAAATGATCCTCTGCGCGAGCCACACGTCATATTTCTCTTTCCCAACTTATTATCTTTTTCCTATTTTCTACATCTCACCCACGTGCCGAAATTAAATCCCATTCTGTTAAAATTGTATATACTTACCTTCAAATTATCATTCTTATATATTTCAAATATTTAAATAATGTGTTATGTGTTTTGTTTTGTTGTATAAAAATGCTGTTGAAAAAATAGAAATAAAAAAATCATTATTTATTTATTTTTTGTTTATTTTTTTTTAATTAACCGACAAATTTAATTAAAGAAACCGATTTATTTGGATATTATAATGTGTTTTGGCTATGAAATGTTTAACTAGTAGTTTATTATTATATAATAAAAAGGGGTTATGACTGACGCGTATAATAACTATAATGTTTGTATTTGGACGTTTCCAGCTTGTATTTTTATATAGTAGATAAGACACATAGTGAATCTGTGCCACCATTTATTCAGGTATATTTATATTATATTGTAAACAATCTGTATAGTAATTAGTAGGTGTTAAAATATGGTATTACATAACTTAAACACTTAATAAATATTAAATATATTATTTCATTGCTGTGATAAAATAAAATAATTATTAATTTACTCAAAAAAATTGATTTTAAAGTACTTAAATATATTATTAACCTTTTAGTTTTAAAATAATGGCTTTAAAATAGTATAGTAAAATTTTACCTAAATAAAGGAATTTTCAAAATCAAATATTTTTAAATATTAACTTTAATAAAACATTATACGAGTAGTATTTACTTCTGATACTTTTTGGTTTCATTGATGTTTAGTTTCGAGAAAAACACCTTCATAGTACTCTTGTTGTGTGACCATAGCAGTGTTTGAATTGTGGGTGGACGTGTAGTGGGCCAACAGCTTGTCGCAAAGATATAGGTAAAGATGGAATAAAGTAGTCGAAATATTACTAAGTGTTTTATTAAAACTGATTGAAAATATTCTAAGTTCAAATAATTAAATTAATTGAAAAATAAACTAAGTCCAAATGAACGATTTCTGGTGTAAAGTGACGTGAAGGTGCTTGCTCTAGCTCTGGAAAATCACGTCTACGGGAGTCCTCTTCTGGGCCCCCTTATATAGTCAGTGTCCCCTGATCTCCTACCCAGGTCCCTTCTGGCCTATTCGTATTCAGGTCATTCGCTCTCACGCTATTACGCATTTCAGAGGATGCGCGTGCGATGATGACGTCCAAAGACCATCCGCTCTTTCAGGATGCGCGTGCATTATGACGTTCGGTGACCATCTGCCTACGCATGTGATCAACCGCAAATGTCGTATCCGAGTTCTCAGAACTCGCGATATGATTAACATTATATTTAAAATATATAATTGTGTGCCTATGGTTGGGTTAGGTTTAACGCATCAATACGTTTATTCGTTTCCCTATACTGGGATTTAGTGTCAAAAGTTGTTTTATTATTATTGTTTTTCAGGCCTAGTTAAACACCGTTGTGGTACGATGGCTACACACCTCATATTGTTCGGTAGTATGTTCTTTCCTACGTCTTTTATTAATATTTATGGGCGATTGTTATCTTAAATAGTTAAGCCTACAATGTGTTGCCCCCTTTATATATTATATTATGGGTGTAGGACATCAGAGCACGTAGCAGACGTGAGGGGATGGAGTCCGCTTTCTTTTTTTTTTTTTATTATCATTAATCAACACAATAATGTTGCATTTAAAAACGAATACAATTTTTTTAAATAATTAGATAGGAAAATTTACTTTTTATTATTAAACACTACCGCTAATTTAATTACTTATTAGATTCTTGTTTTACGAAAACTATTATCTGTTATTTATAAATTTGGTTATAAAACTATTTTAGATTTGTTTCATAGATCGATTTATTTTAAAAATATAATGTAATAATTTGTAAAAAAACGGGATTAAAATGGGACCATCTTCTAAAAACGGGACAAAAAGCGTCCCGTTCGAAGTTTGTCGGGACAACGGGACACGATGATCAAAAAAGGGACAATCCCGTTTTAAACGGGACGTCTGGTCACCCTATTGTATTCTAACAAATATTAATTACCTAATAAATAAATGATATCGAAAGATCATTTTTCAAATTACAATTCACAAGTTTTTAGTCGCTTTACATATTATTATTATTTACTTTTAATAATTTTAATAAAAACATGTCCATTTCAAAGTCCCGACTTTTGAAATGGTTGGTTGAAACTTTATTTATGAGCCATAGTATTTGATATTTGATATATGTTTTTCATCTATCAAATATCTCCCTTATGATAAATATACTGAATCTGCTAATATATTTGGAATACAATAATGCAATGCACCAAAACATAATATAAAAAGGGCACATCAGGGAGCACAACAAACGCTAGACTTTATGATTGTTTAAATAATATGTTTATTGACGGTCATGTAAACATGTACAAGATAATTTGGTATAAAATTAATTAGTTTAGTAGTTATAGGCGTATAGCGTTTAAAGTTTAAATAATCATAGGAACGACGCGAACGGTTTATACGACGTTGGCTCTAAATTTCGGTGAAACGGTTCGTCTGGAACGGTTGCCGCCAGGTCCGCCAGTTAAGCCAGCCTGTAACAAAAAGCGCAAACATTAATCATAATATAATAACATGATAATGTCATTAACTTCATTATACGTTTTTGTTGTCGAAAAACCATTTTATCTGCCCTTTTATCTAACCTAACCAGGATAATCGCACATCCGCATGCATTCGTAATCGTTCAACCCTCAAATGCGTGTATGGACAGGATTAAGGGAGTTGGGTTCCGGAACCCACAGATCTAAGATCCCTATTTTTTTAGCCATTAGTACATTAGTTATATATAAAAAAAAAAAAATACATTAAATATTAATTAATTGATTAGATTTGATTACACGTTGAACTCTATAAGATGATAAAATATCGTGAAAAAGTTCTGTTAGATAATAATTGGAAATCGTTACATGGTCAAATGTGAGGTAAGTATTTTTGTCTATAATTTATTATGATATATATTAAAAAATAATTTCTGATACAACGATTATTCCTATTCATTTCAATTGAAAAAATAATAAACAATGACACATTTATGATTTCCGGGGTTATATAATAAAATTGAAGGGCCCACTTTGATAAAAAATAATCCTTAACTCAGCCTAGTATAAGATAGAACGTTATACAACAAAAGGGGGTAGACAAGTTTGAACATTTGTTACAATATTACTGTTGGCGAGTTCTAAATCATAAAGCGTATCTGTCAAGACTTACTTTTTGAGCTTCCTCCACGATACAAGTAGTCACAATTCCGGCCAACGCACACTCTTCAGTTGTCGATTGAGCTGAAATCGTAGTCAAATGAACGCATTAAAATAATTGTCGGTAAATAAATAATAATACTATTTATAATAGGCAAGGCAAGAATGTTTATGATTTTAAATTCACATAAATATTGTGCTTTTGATCGTACACATTACAGACAAAAATAAATCCGATTGGTAATGTATAGAAGCGGTTTTTGATGTTTCAAAACTATATTTCATATATCTTAGTGCCTTTATAGGTTAGATTTTTATAATTGAATTTATTTCCGATTAATCTTTGAATTTTATTTTTATGATATTTTCTTGTTTATAGTTTTCCTTGAACTTAAAATTTTAAAGGACATATTTAAAAAATATTTGTAATTATTATTTTTTTTACAACGTACATATTATTGTGTTCATTAACAACAAGTATATTTTACCTAACTAAATATTCTCGTATAAATTATTGTTGATATCACAGCTCATGCCAATTTAAAACGTGTAGTTTCTATTAATAGTCTATTAAAAATTAAAAATTAATAATAATAATACATTTTTTAATGCATTTTATAATACCATTTGATAGTTTTAATTAATTTACATTTATATTTTTGATGCATATTTATATGCATTTTTTAGTGATTTTATGATCATATTTAATATTTATCCTAATTCTAATGGTGATGTGTATTTAACTTACTTATTTTAATATGATAGTATTATATTATAAAAGGTATACCCTGAAAATAAAATGTATAAAATAACGTAACTTAATACACATTTTCAACATTTAAAAAAATATATATACGCCATACGGCCAGGTTAAGCATAGTTATATTCAATTACATTTCCCACGAGAAGACAATATTTTATTTTTCAAAATACTATGATTATAGTATTATTGCAATACTTGTAATTTGTTTTTATTAAGTGAGTGATTTTAGAAATAGTCGAGTCTCTCCCTGCGGCTTTGAATTCAGAAACATCTCCTACGTACCGTTTTCATATTTGTTTTAAATGTTAAATATTTCATATATTTTCAAACTTTAGACTTGAAGATTTATTATTTTATCAACAATCTAACCATAGACCATGTGTAGTTCATAACGTTTTATTATGAAAAATGTTTAATTTATAAATTCCCCGTGGTTGGTATATACGCGTATTTCTGATGTTAGATATATCATCATATACGTATAATAATACCTTTCTTTGCGCAAACGTCGATGAGGTCCTTTGCCTTTTTCATCATTGTTTCGTTCGTCCCGTAATATTTCTGTGCCACCTTAGTAGCCTCTTCAACCGAAAACTTGCCCTTGTTAATCTGAACACAAATGTTTTGTACGTTACATACGCTATGATGTTATGAAGGCCTCACATATTATTATTTGCAAGAATAATAATATTATATTGTTTAACAATTTTTGTATTAAAGGTTACTTACTACGTTGACTTTTCTCATCAGACAGCCCATCATACACTGTAACGGAAAATATTAATAATAATTACACAAAACCTTGTTGAGTTATTCATTGTAATTATTAAATGATCATTTAATACGTCAAAACTACGTACTTTTTCGGCTTGCGTCTTTGGTATACTCATCGACCGGAACCCTTTGAGTGCGTCTAAAAGTAAATATTATCAAAACACGTTTAGTATAATATTGTTATTGTTATTACTTATTAGATTTTATTTTTTACTTATGATTGAAAACAGAGGAAGTTATTAAAATTGCAAGGGAGGGTGATTTTCCGCATTTACCAAAAATATATTACATAAAGAAATTGCAGTGTATAATTAATATATTAAGTTGATGTACACAGCTTATCTAGACAAATGTTCTTTTATATATTTTATTTTATCCAGTTAAACAGAGAATATTCATTTATACATTTATATCTAAGATAAAAATTACTATTATCTATAGATATTTTTATCCAGATAATTTAATTTATTCAATGGATTTTTTTTTATATAGCTGGACAATCATGTAGTACGTAACTATCGACATTTTCTATTGCATAATATTAATTCGTTCTATATTATACAGTAGACTCTCGATAATTCAAAGTTGACGGAGTTTTTGAAAAACTTCGAATTGTTGAGTAGTTCGAAATAACGAGAGGGCAAAAAAAAATTCAAATTATAGAGTTAAGAAAAAAATTTTGTTTTTATTATTGTACATATTAATTATTTCAGTAAATTAGGTGGTACATATTAGAATTATTTATTGTTTTTAAATTTTAATTAAAGTATATTACAATCATACTATGTAAATTTAATTATTATTACAAAAGATTTTTTGAAGGAATCTGTAATGATTTTCTGCTTCATTGAGTTTAGTTTCATTTTTGAATAATATATACTTCGAATTTCCGAGCGTTGAACAAGTAATGATACTTCCAATTTTATTGTCAAGTGTTAGTTGCCAATTTTCCCAAAATTTAATTTCGAATTACCGAGTGTACTTAAACGCATTGTTTTTGTTCGAATTACCGTGTGATTTTCAAGAGACTGAGTATTTATTTCAAATTACCGAAGGTTTCAAATTGTTGAAGGTTTGAATTATCGAAAATCGACTGTATATAGCTATGGAGTATTGAATATATAAATTTATAATCATGATGATGATAATAATACAATTTATTATTTTCAATTATACTAGTTTATTTATAATGGGAATACATATTTATATTTTTGGATTTCGGCATAATAGTTAAATCAATTTCAAACATTAATATATACATAACGTATTATGTTAAAATATTATGTATACCATAATGACATAATATCTTGTTATTTTTGTTTTTGTGGTTTCCTAGTATTACACCATAAATCATAATGTGTCTGTATTATTATATACATATATATATATTATATATAATATAAAACGTATAATTATAATCTATGATATAGTATAGATAACAATGTTATTTTTCATCTTTATCTAAATAATATAATTATAATTTATGCAAGTGGCAATTGGGTTTTAAAAAATGTTGACATTGATATGCTTGAATAACAAATGTATGAATATTAAATGCCAATGATCTCGGTTATCACTCATCCAATTGTTATGTAGTTTTTTTTTTATAAATGAAAGATCAGACTACGGATCTGGTTGGTTTTAAGCATAGTTTTATGGACCTAATTCCGGTCCGGTCCACAAAATATTGAGCAATTAAAAAAATGAATATATTAGTGGTGCCATCTGTCTAGGAAAATAAAATTTAAATTATAAAAACTTTTTCCCTGACGAAGTTGAGCATCTAGAAGAATTTTTAATATTATCTTGTATAATATGTTATTGACGTTATTGTATATTAATTTACAAAATACCATACACATTTTAAATAAATAAATAATTTTAATTTTACGAAATAAATAGAGATGGCAATGTGTACACATTGAATTTGAATTGTAATGCATTATGTTTAGCAGTTTAGCTAAATGTAATTCGATTATCGATATAATATTGTACTCATATTTATTATTATATTATTGTATTATTATATTTATTATAGTTTATTGAATTATTATCTATGTACTTAAAAATATGTTCCTAAAGTATAGATACTAACAAATTCTAAAAATATAAATTTGGATTAATTAATTATTATTATAGAAAGAAATAAGAGCCGTGCATGCTCGATGAATCAATCTGTACATCACCTGATTCGTGTACCTTTCTAATGTAATTTTGTTTGGAAATAGAATAATTATTTGTGCAATACTACTAATAATTAATTGTAATAATACTAATACAAATATAATAAAAGGTATAATTCACATTACCGCCAGACAACTTTGTTTCCGATATGCAACTCTGGAATATAGAGGCAGACCGATCATTTGAGTTTTGTTGATTATTTTCACCCTAAAATTCATACAATAAATTCGATCGCTTTTACAATATACAATCCAATAATAAAACATAATATTGCTATATTTACAACAAAATAATTTCCATATTCCATTATTTTTTAATTTGATAAATTATATATTTTGTTATAAATTATTAAGGAATTATATATTTTAATAAAAATAAATCAAAACTTCAAATAAAAATGCATTTAATGTTAATAATAATAATAAATTTTTTAATGTTACACTATATAGCATTTGTTCCGGTACATATTCGATATACTTATATGATCATATTATTATATGTGTAATAAGTAATAACCATTGTAAAGATTTATACGATTTGTAGATATTTAAAATATACAGGTAAATCACCTGTTTTATTACCATGGTTTGATTTATTTTATATTTAAAAAAAAAAAAAATTATTAATGTTGTTGTTTTTGCATTATTTAACGAGATGCATATAAAATAAAAATAAATCATGAAATAAAAAATTTCGTAATAACAGTTTATTGATCAACTAAAATCAAATCGTTGTTGGGTAACGGGTTTATTTTAGTGTTTTGATTTTAAAACTAATAGATATGCATACTAAAATTACACAAAAAAAAAATGCCTTTAAGAAATCATCAATAGAATGGCATGCGCTTAAAATATATATTTTGTAGCTAAGAAATCATCGTTTGATGCAAAATTATCAAATTAATTTAAATCCGAACCCTTGTTATTAGGATATATTTTATTTTATTATATACTATAATGTACGTAGTCCAACGACCAGCGTAAATATGTAACTAATAATTCACTAATACAATAATATTATGTCAATGTTGTATAATAATATAGTGTTGAACTTACGAATACGACGGCGACGGACAAACACAGACACACCACTTTAAGAGCGAACATTTTTTTTTTTGCGTTAAATAACGTGTATATTAATAATAGATAAAAACTAATAAAGTATATTTAATAGAAGAGTTCGCGATGTATTATTACAATGATAATATTTTATCGGAGCGATTTGTCAAAGACCGCAGTTGTATAGTGTTCGACGAAAGAATAATTCGTTTTACTTTAGTTCTGTGTTTATATACTGCTAAATGAAAATAAAATAGTAATAATAAATAGGAAAAAAGAAAAAGGGAAAAAGGCAGTAATAACAATTAAAATCGACGGAATTTCCACTTCCAAGCGGATATCGGCATTATGAATATATATATTTGTATTATATTGTTTCCAAGAACAATAATTGTTTTAACGACAAAATAAAACGCTAAGTCATTATCATTAACCAATTAAATTATAGTATTTTATTATAACATTAATATAATATAATAATAATTATTATTCTGATGGTTTTTCACAATTTTATACGACACATAAATATGTCAAGGTGATCGCTGTCGGATCAAGGAAACCGGAAAATATCATTTAAATCCTAAAGTGTGACAACCAAAAACTAATTGTAAATATATATTTATACATGTTTATTATATTTAACTATATACTATATTGTTTAATACATAGTGTTTAAGTGTAAAAGTAATCATAATAGTACTAATAGTAGAAATAGTATGATTTTAAAACGAACAAAATAATATATACGTTGATGCGCGTCTCAGTTTTTTCGGTCATCCCTTCAGCTTCAATACGCAAAACTGAAAACAGAAAACAATATTGTAGTACCCATAACGATCATACGAGTTAAATTTCAGACATTTCTAAAAGGAAATTTCCAAGAAAAAATCTGCTTCAAAAGTTGGCATGTTTATAATAGGTTTTTATTAAAATGATTAAGCTTGAAACCTTTTAAAAAGGTCTGAAATTTGACATTACTATTATTAAGTAAATTATATGATATTAGTTGTAATGTTTTGTGTAACTAAAATGTATATACAATTTTAATCATGTGAAATTCATGTGAAGCTTACGAGTTTCAAGTCGATTTGTCAAGTTTCAACTGCTTATTTAAGCACGCCATTACTACATACGCATAATTGCATGTCGCTACTACGTCCTTTGACACAAGCAATGCTGTAATAAATAAATATATAATTATGAATTTATAAACATAGGTACCTACTAAAATGTTACAGATATAGATAAACTATAAGAGTTGGTACGATATTTTTTGTATTAGTAGAGTGATATTGGAGATGGTGAACAGAATATTACCGAATTTGCAGGATACTCGTATGATATCAGATGTAGTTTTTCAGTCAATTTTAAAGTAAAATGCGTGAAAAAATAAAATCCCGTGTCATTGTTTTCAAACGAAAATATTATGCGATCGTGTTTATACGATAATTGCAAAACAAACGTACATAATAATATTATTGTTATCACGTATGGTTTTATTGTGTATCGTCGAAAGCTGAGCGCTTATAAATTGTAAGGTCGAGCAACGAGTTATTTATTTTGCGTTTACTTTTGAATTGACTTTAAAGTGATCGTGAGTAAGTTATTGAAAAATTGACTTGAGTTAATTGAGTTAAGTGAACGTTACAAACATTGGTAACTTTTTATAAAATACGATATACAGAGTGATTCGTTTTTCATTAAACACTCATTATTTCGTCAATTGTTGAGTTTTTAAAAAAAAATTTTTCCAACATTTTTAGTTTCATGCTTTTCTAAAACAAATTAAAATTTTTATTAACCGAAAACCACCCAACTTTGAAAATCATATTTAACTAAAAGATTAACGAAAAATAATAGTTTGAACGTTAAGATTCATATTAATTAACAAAAAACTAGCCCTTTTAATTTAGTACATTTTAAATATAGGTTTCCATTTGAAATTCATAAGTTGATAGTGGTTTCACTATTCAATAAAATGGTCAAAAAATAAAATTCGAAAAATAATCACCCTGTATATAACATAGGTTTTTTCGAGAGCTTTTTTGAGGTTTGCCACAACAACAAGAACAATAATAGTTTTTGCGACTGTACAAAATAATTTTCTCGATTTTTTTTTTTTTGTCGTATTCATTAGGTATTTTTTTGCTATTTTGATATTCATTTGCTATTTATTGATGATAATTTATAGAATGACGATATAGCACGGACCTAGGCGTAATAGGTATTTTATACACTGTTTATGCGTATAGTATAAGAAAGTTCCAATAGCTTTTTTATACACTTTTCTGTCCGTCATCGACTAATTATAATATAATTATAATTATTATAAAACGATTTAAAATAGTTAGTAATATCACCTTCTTCGTAACATTTGTTGTTTATATTCTCAATTGTATCCGTAGACCATTCCGACCAGTATTTCTTCAACCCCGCTTCCATGCCAGTCTTGTTGTACGAACCATCGTCGTTCAACTGAAATAATAAAATATACGTGTCACGTTGTTTTTTACCGAGTCACGTGTATAATACGAAGTAAACGTTTAAAAAAATAACTAAACGCATAAGTTGTTACCAGTCCTAGTTTGCTGATCATACATTTCATCAGGCACTGAAAACAAGCAGAACAAAACAATAAATTTAATTAAAAAGTTATAAGTATATAATTGTTTTTAGACGTTTCGTCGTATACACTAATCTGGGAAATAACCCGGCGTGATAGGACCGGAACGCTTTTCTTTTTTAAGATCAAAAATCGAGATCGGGTTACCGATGTTTATTGGAAAATGTTTGGATTTTTTACAGATTCAAACGGATATAATATAAGTATAATATTGTAAATTAATTATTTGTTACAAGTAATTAGATATTTTTTAATCAAGTCTTACTCAATACATGTATAATGTAAAAAAAATCTTATCATCGTATAATATTATGATAAATATAAGTTTAAAATGAATGTAGGCAAGTGTGTACCATCACACTACTGTACAGTATAATAGGTGTTGAGTGGGTTACTGTAATGGATGTGTTTAATTTAAATTCGCTGATATATCATTGTATACGAAAAACGATTCTGAGCGGAGCCAGACCATCAACCTATAATACCAGTATTACTAAATACATTTCATTTTTATTAAAGTAATTTATTCTACTATTAATATTACAATAGGTTGGTTTTTATTTTTCCGAGAACATCTGAACATTGTTGATTTAATTTTATTATTAATATTATAATATACATATATACACCATATTTTAATAATTTTATTAATTTTACTCAACACCACCTTACCGTAAAACAATGTGAATCCATATTCCGGTAATAGGTAAAATATTAAATTTAATCTACATATTATTTTGAAAATTCCATTGCGTATAGTTAAATTCATAATAGGTATATGTAAAAGATCCCACGAATACAGTTTTTGAACTATAACAAATAATGAACATTATTATTTTTTATCTATAAAATATGTAATTTTATAGAATTTTAACTTAAAATATCCATAAAACATAATAACAAATGTTTATATAATTTTAGATTTTTCTGTTCCAGTATGGACACTAAATTTGTGTGGAATATTGTACTAATTTTTTAAACCTTATAGTAATACAAATTTAAGATTTTATAAATTTTTACCACGAAATACTTTTAGTAAGTAAATGTTTGTGATTTTGACGAATGATTTAGAAATTTAAACTTCAAATACATATAAAAAAATTATGTTTATTTGTCTTCATAAATTGTATAGATATCTAAGAACAACTTGTAGGAAAACTTGTATTACATTTTAAAAGTTTAGCAAATATTTTTTATTGACATTTACAAAAAGTCAAAATATTTTGAAAATTATACTACATATAGAATATTATTATATAAATACTTGGTAAAAGTTCAAAGTTTTTACAATTATTTTTTTTTTAATTATAACAAAATAAAAAATTCAGTTTTGTCAAAACTGGTTTGCGTAAATAATTCTGTTTTTCTTTAATTCTATTTTTCCTCCTAATAAGTTGTGGGAATATTTTACTTTCAATCCTCCTAAGTATAAACTAGATCTTATTTTCTATCAGAAATTACCCCTGAAGTAGAAACTCAATGCATTTTTATTGCCCCAAAAAGTGACAACCGCACACAAAAACAAAATAATATACATGTTGTATAATAAATACATTAGCTTCCGCTCAGAATATTAAAGAACCAATACTTATAAATCAAATTTTTGTGTTTGTTTTATGTTTCATAACAGTTGATTTAAAAATTTAACATTAATTTTATATTCTGACCAACTAAAACTTAAATAGTTAAATCTATAAAATTATTAAGGTCGCTAGATTTCGTAGGAATATACAACAGTCTCATAATACAATAAATTGATTGCTATTAACTATTTATTTAATTAATAACCACCGTATAATTGTATTCGTTTTGTTCGCGACATAATATATTATTTGCACAGCAGTTTTATTTCGCGAAATTATTTTATGTTTTATTGTAATTGACCTCGGGACTCATTCCATCAAATATTGGAATCAATACGTAAATCAATCATTTTGACTGATGTATTATTCCTTTACCAGTGCTGTTATCTAATATAATCAATTAACTGATGATGAATATTCACAATATTACCTTTCCAGTGTCCGAAGTTGGTACCTTGTAGGATTTGACTATGACGAGATCATCTAATGAATAAATAAGAAAAACGAAATTTAGATTAGTTTTCCTTTTCCAAACAAATAAATTACATACATAATATATTTTATATTTGTTTTTGTATATTATGTGCAGGATCGTATTATATAAGTGGAAATCGTAAAATTAATAAATTTTATTAAATAGATTTTTTTTTTAAAAACTTGGAGATGTTTCATCATATTGTTGTTAATATTCATAAATAATTTTTAGTTGCTTGATATTTCATTATAATAGATTTTCTTTTCTTTTTAATACATAATAGTGATAATACATGCATTTTGTGATAGTTTAACTATATAAGAAATTCGCGTCCATACGATGATAGGTGAACAAGTTTTTAAATAAACAGAACTCCGCTATTTTTTTAAAAGCTAAGGACATATTTTTAAGAGATCTTAGTTAATCTGTTTGACAACACGTTCAAAGGTGTTTAACACAACTTAATGAATAGTTAAACATATGTTATGAACTAAATGCAAATTCTAATCATCATACAGGTAGTCGTAGCTGACGTCAGAACTGCTCATTCAAAAATCATTCATTTTTCGTAGACCATTATGTGCTTATAACTACATAAGAAAAGGCGTACCTAGCTATTAAATTTGCCCAAGAGTCTCAATTAAAATTATTTCTTCATACATTAATAATTTTGTTTTTATTTTGTGCATTATATACATTTCTTAAAACGCTTTTGCTTGTACTTAGATTACGTTGTTTTCAACTGATCCACACCAATACAAAAGTTATATTAAAAAAATGTTTATTAACATTGAATAATAAATAGTGATAACAAAGTATTTCCTAAATTAATTTGATTTTTTATGAATAAATAAATCAGATCAATATAACACCCTAAGGTTTTGGTACATACAATATTTTAGAAATCAAAAAGTATTATAGTTTGAATTTTGATTTTTACACATAAAATTTTTCATAAAAACTATATAACTATGAATTTCCAGTTAAATCTAAACTTATTGATTTAGTGCCTAAATATTTGTCAATAATTTTACTATATTTGGTAAAAGAAACAGACAAAATAAAAAAATGTCTATCATTATTTATAATTTGTGATTGTACAACAAAACAATACTCGTACATAGTAATTAAAAAGTTGTATCTCAATATATATTTATATATTTATATATTTATTTAATAAACGTAAAAATCAAATAAAATTTGTGGTGGTAAATTTATTCCGGACCAGTGCACTGATGACATTTAGTGAAATTATTACAGTCGTAGTATTTATATTATTATTGTTATAAAAAACGTTGCAAAAAATAAAAGTAATAGAGAAAAAAAATCAACGCTCAATTTAAACAAACAGAAGTTGATTAAGTGTAATTACCAATACCTATATTATATTCATGGTTGTCCAGTATCAAAGGCTGTGTGATGAATAATATTTAACGAGACGTTGATAAATATTATGCAAACTAATATAAAAGTCATTATATTATACACTATGACTCAGCACCATTGTTTAAAAACACTGCAGTGGTTATTATTACTAATTTTGTGCGCAAATTATTGAAATATAATACCGAAACTGTGATTAAAAAGTGAAAAATTGGTTTTTTAAACGTAATAATAGCATGATAACATAGTAAAGTCTTAACTCGTAAGAGCACGTTGTAAGACCCGTGAGTGTTGTTTTCATCTTAGTAACACAAAACAAAAAAAGCAAATTTTTTATTCTGAATACTATTTGCTCAATTTTTTTAATATTGGAATGAATTTATTTATTATCAAATTTAAAGGTAATCATATTATCCAGGGCTCTATACGTAAGGTTTTTATGATATTTTATTCTGTATAAGCATGAATTTATATTATGGTGATTTTAAAATTGTTAATTTTAAATTACTCATAATTTTGATACCTACCGATAAATTATTTTTATTTGATATGTGTTAATAATGCAAAACAATATATTAGTTAGAATATTTTGTTTGTTTATAGCCATGATCATTTTTAAATATAACACAAACTTAATTCATGATGCCTATACCTATTTTAAATTTACAAATAATATTTGTTTGCATAATATTAAACTTGTATGTACTTATTGATTATTTTTGGTTTTCATAGAATTTTGATAAAATAATATAAATCAATACCCATTATTTATGATTACAGCATTTAAAAGAAAATATTTTACTCCGCTATATTATTATTATGAAATATGAAAAATGTACAAACCTAATCTTATCGGTAATAAACGATATTAATACCCAATAATAATAATAACACATGCCTTCGTAATTAAATTTAGAAAATAATTAATCGTTGTACTTGTAAATTGCATTTAAATATTAAAGTTAGTTTCGGGAATACAATACACAATAATATAATGCAAAAAAATGAATTTTTTACGTAGAAAGAAAAATCTGCCCTGTGGCACAAACATTTTAACCAATTGACCGCATTGGACGGAGTATATTGAGCGGCATTTGAACAGGACGAGAGTGATTTGCAAATAGATTACTGCAAATTACGTTGTATAATCTAACATTGATGAGATTAAATTTACAATGCGCTAAGTATATTATCACACATGCACGATTCACGCAGCGCGTGCTCGGTGATCGATGTATTTAACTGCATGTGTAGTACAGATCACGAATGGTAGTCGGCGGTTTACCACTATAACATATAATATTGTACAACATCGGATCGAATAACAGACAACTCGACGATTATAATATTATAATTATATTTGTTTTGTTTGTTTTGGATACAATGCGTGAGCGCAGAAGTAATCATAATAATAATTATGTAGGGTTAAGGTGATTATAATATTATATTTTATTACACATTATTGTTTTCTTTTAGTCGTATGTCTAATTGTATTTTGGTTAAATTACAGATAGGTTTTATATACGTATTATGTAGAAGTAGATAGTTTACATTTTATTTGGTATTTTTTGACTTATTTTACTTTTTTGACGTTTCGAATAGTATTTTACAAGTTTTTAGAACATATATTTCACAATTTATTTTTATACCAAACGTAAAATGTTTTACAAATAGTACTTTAGTCCTGAACTGCATCATATTCATAGGCGTGCGCACGGGGGGTTCCGGGTGTGCCTGGGCACCCCCCGACATGTTATTGGGGCCCTACAATTTAAGTCCCAATACGCATTTATATGGGATAAAAAAAATAATAAAACTTAAAATATTTGAAATTTACGTGGTAAAACTTATTATGATTATAACAGCTAGATGTTTTTGACTACAAAAGTAAAAATAATAAATAAAATATATTGCAATTATCTTAAAAATAGATTTTAGGTCCAACTATCTAATGAAATATTAAATAACTTGGTACTAGTAATAATACTGAAAAAAAGAAGTAATATATGTATAGTGATATAATTTAAGTAATGTTAATCAGGCATTATAATTTATTAAAATATCTATATGTCTTATTAAGAGAGAGCCCAAATAAAAAAAGGGCCCGAAAAAATTGTAGGCACCCCCCGAAATTCAAGTCTGCGCACGCCTATGATCATATTAGGAGAATAACAGTGGTCATATATTATAGTGTCAAACTCGAGTAACTTATAGGCGTGCAATACATCCAATATACATTGACAATAATAGAGAAAATGCTAGAAGTATTTATTTACTTTTATTATACATTAATAGTGTTATTAGGTATTTTAAAACTGATTTTTGAAAAATAAAATCACCTAATAAAGTTATAAAATTATATTGGCACGATATTTCACTTATAAACATCTTTAAACGTACCTTAGTACACTATGAAATATTTTTTAAGAACCTTTTTAAGAAATTATTGTGCCTATAGGTCCGAGACAATAATATTATTATAATAGCTGATGAAAATCTTTAAATTGTTCGCCAGAAAGTATTTCGAATTCACGGGACTGCCAAAATGCATAACTTTGTGTGTTCGATTATTATGGTACAGTAGACAGTATTAACATTTAATCTGATCACACTGCGTATATTTGATATGATCTTGTCGTATTACTTAAGTACATTATACGTGTATATTATTAAGTGTGAAAGTACCTTGCACGCGCTTAAACATAGGTTAAAATGTAAGTAGAAAAGACGAATACTAACCCGATACTGTTGAAAAAATTACGTAATTAAAAGTTATACCTACCTAAATAAAATACACATTTTTTCTAAGGATCGAGATATGCTATTTAATACACCACACTGCAATGTAAAAATACAGCACTAATACCTACTAAAGTGCATTATGAGTATAGTAGAATTATTAATAGTATGAAATTATAAATTGTGTATTGAATAATGACTAATACGAACGATAATATTATATTAAATTATGTATGTCCAATAATATAGGCTACAAATAACAGTTAAACAAAAAAAAAATGCCATTAAAAACGAGAATAGAACTATAAGCACATATTGGTTCATGCAAAATAAACAGAAAACACAATGGCCGGTTAACGTGGTGATAATAATGATTTGATAAATATCAATTACCTAATCTTATCTTATTTATAGTTAATTTATCCAACAGATTTGAACAACAGAGAAATAAAATCGAAGGCTCTCATCTCAATTTTAAAATCAGCAAAAAAAAATCTAAATATAACACCATATAACCACCCCTACCTCAAAAAATCTTCCTAAAAGACCAACCTGACCAACCGCACTATTACTTATAAGTAAATTGTCTTTTATTTTCCAATATATTATAACATATTATGATATCGGGTAATTTTTCATTAAAATGGTAATATTTTTATACACATAATTAATTATTAAATAATAAAAAAATAATAACTAATAATACCTACTTGAATGAGAATTTGTAATATTTGTTTTTAATAACTAATTGTAATTTTTGAAAATTGTTTAATAAAAAATAGACTCTGCTATAAGCTTTACAAAACTATATTGACGTTATAGTCGCTCCAGAAGAATTTCATTTTTTTTTATATTTACGTAGAGATCATTTAAAATAAGGCTCCATACCAATTCCAGCCAAAACTTACAAATTGTGATGGGTATATTATATACAATTATACTAGTTCTGTTTCTGGTATTTTAAAAGGATATCCGATTTCCGTTTTAAACTCAAAATTATCTATAACACTATATGCATAAATAAATTCTAAGTAGAATAATATTAATTAAAATTTGTCTGTATTCTCCAGTTGTGTTTATAGTGTTTAAATATTTCTAGAAATTTGACTAATATTGTCCAATTAATAGATTCAATCCTAGACAATTTATTAAATAAATTATATTTCACATAAATCAATATTTCTACCTCATAAATATGTAACCTAATTTTCCACACAGTGCTTCACACACTTAGTATAAACAATTAAAACAATATTTGTCATTTAAAATTAAATAGAATATTTATTTTCTATTCAAATTTGTATACATTTATATATTATGAACTCCTTTCCCAAGGCCGTTCTTAATTATTTGTTAAATTTGTCAATTAAAATAATACTAAATAATGTTTTGTTTTTTGATTTTCTTAGGTAATAAAAAAATAAGTTGATATCAAAATCGTTTGAATGTTATTTCCAGTGGCGGCTCGTGTGCTTTGATTGCTTTGAAAGTGGTAGGGCGATATAAAATTGCTTATATTTATGGAAAGTATCGAACAAAAATAATATTAATAATAGTTATTTAATTTAATCCATTTAATACATTTACAATGATAATGAAATAATAAAATAATAATTGATTATGAGTTACGACGGCAAAAAGTAAATAATAAACACACGTAAGTTCGGAATCCGTGCATATTGGGGCATCGGGCGATTAAAATCATCGCCCCGGCGGCAGTGTTATCATTGTGTTCTCACTTCTTAGTTTTTGTATTCCAATCATAGTTATGGCGGGCAACTTTTAACATCGCCCACGAATCGCATTCGCTGCTCGCAGATTTCGGCAAATTGTTATTGCCTTATTGGTAATCGATTCTCAGAAATTGTAAACTCCCATTATCTGATAATGTTTTCATAGTATTTATTAGTGTAAATATAGGAAACATAATTTTTATTTTTGACAATATTATACTACAATATAAATTTGAAATTTTTTTTTATTAACTTATAAATTAGTAATAAATAATAATTTTAGAAGGGGGCGACCGCCCCGTCGCCCCTATCTACGAGCCGCCACTAACTTATTTTTATGTTTTATAAAACCTATATAGATTAAATTTAAAACTCTAAAATCAGTGGTAAGTAACGTTGTATGTATTAAACAAAATGCATTTGTTAATATAAAACTATGTATCAATTAATTAAAAATATTGATATCGATAAAGTTTCAATAGTTTTAACTATCTATAATTTATAATCATTAATCATTTTTACATTCCTTACCTATATCAGAGAAAATATGTCACAATCCATACTTTTTCACTAATTGGATAGTGAAACTAAAAGGTTAAAAAATAAGATATTATTCCAATCACTCAGAAAATTCGGGCGAATGCCCTTTCCCTTCCTTCAAAAACAAGTAAGTACCATGTAAATTTAATTTATTTTAGTGATTATGAATTGTATCCAATAAATATCATTAAAAAACAAATAACTATCTAAAATTTTGTTTTTATGATACAATATATTTTGTAGGTGATATAAACCAGACCTATGATTGTTGTGTTTTCTGTAGAAAATATGATGAGAGAAATAACGACTAAATAAAAATAAAAATAAAGACCCACCAAAAAATTACACATATTTACACCTAAGAGTTCCATGAAAAAAAAACTCAAATATTATATTGAGTAATTGTTATTAATGAAAAACATTGAATGGAAAAATAATATCAAATAATTTAATAAATTTGTAGCAAATGTTTTTATTGCTTTATTATAATATTCCGTATGGATGACATATAACATATTGGGTTTTACAACACTAAAAAAAGTATGTATATAGAGCAACATTCTAAATTATTGGATTTCGATCGATATAATTTACATTTGAAAACGATATCTACATCGATAATAATAATGCATTTAAATATAATATAATGGCTATAATGCACATAAGCATAATAATATATCCACGCATAACAGGATCATGTAATTATCTTGTATATTATAGTATTACTTGCACATTCCGTTCACATTATCGTAATTCGATATTATAATCGTAATGACCAACGCATACGTATATTAATTATAACAATTTAACTGCAAGGAATGCACTTTTTTAATGAATTTAAAATTTTTCATTCTCGTACCACGGAAAAATTATTATCGACATAAACATAACGATTATAGATTACAATATATTGGTCATTTATATTTTTAGAACCCGTTATTCTACCTATAGTAACTAATAACTACCAAAGGTATATTAGATTCTGAACGAAGTTATGAATATATTGCTTTTACAATGATGTGTGTTTTTTTTTTTTTTTTGTGTCTGACGACAACATTTGGAGCAGTAATAATGCTCCGATTTTTGACTTCAGCCCCTCTTTGAATAGGGAATTGAATCTAGTTGGTACTTTAGGGGGGTCAAAATTAAAATTTTCTAATAGTTTTCAAAAAAATCGAGAAAAACAAAAAAAAAATGACAGAAAAATGGAAATTTTACGGAAAAATCACTTTTCGACAAAATCGATTTTTTGATTTTGCTGTAACTCAAAAACGAATTATTGTAAATACTTGAAATTTTCACCAATTGTTTATATTATGGTTATCTCTTTACAGTTAAATTTTCAAAATATTTTAACCATTTTTAAGCTATTTATAGACAATTGAAATTTTCGACTTTTCTAAGTTTTTTTTCTTCAAATGCCGATAAAAATTTTTTGGGTGGCCAGAAAATCTTTAAAATTTAATACAAAGTTTCTTATAAGTTGTTCTTCAAGTGATAAAAAAAATCCGAAATCGATAGTCACAATTTTTTTTATAAGTGCTTAAAATTCGAATTTATACGAAATATGTCAAAATTTAAATTAAATTTCATACTCTCATTATGCGTATGTTGCCAAATACTTTTTTTATTAATAAACAGATACTATAAAGTAACTATAGTAACATAATTTAAAAACTATACTATTTGTTTCAAAATAGAATATATGACAATATTTAAATATAATATATCCTAAACTGACAAATCATCTTCGTTCAGAATCGTTTTTCGTATACAATGATACCTATCATTGCATTCAAATTTAACCTACCATAGTCCGAGGTCCACCCCACTCCCTAATATACAGCAGAGCGATACCCACTTACCCGCTTTTTTTAATTTGTTGTTGATTTATAATTATCTTATTTGTTTACACTTTTATCTGTTGATGATTTGATATTCTGTCGTGGAAAATCAACACCTATTTTTAAAGATTAAAATAAAATTGTTCGTTTTTTCAAACTTAAAATATTAAAATGTATTTATTTAATTATAAATAAAGTATAATTTACAGTAGAAATATACATTTTTATAGGTTTAAATAATTATAGATTTTGAACGCACTACGCGATCAATGTAAATTTCAAAATAATTTAAATATTTTATAGATGATTGGACTAGATATAATCTACTCTATTTAGATCTATTGAGTGGAGTTCGATGGTGAGTTGATAAACTATAGAACCAAATCGTTTTAATAGTTACGTTCTAATGATCTTTAATGTTTTTATTTATCATTAATTATTATTTTGATTTTTACGTGTGCTTTTATCCTTTTAAAAGTTTGGATGGTATTAAGTAAATATTATAATTTAAAAACATATGTACAAAAATCGTAATTGTAAAAAAATCCCGAAAAAATAATGTTTAACGGCAAAAAAACAACTACAGATCAAAATGACACATGTAAGTGGACAGTTAATTGTACACTACATTCCAGTTGATAGATAACGATTATACCTATATCCGGGAAATATACGTTTTGACGAAGTAAAAATTAAATGTTTACTCTTGAGATGTGTACTATTGTCATGTAAATAATAAAATATTATATAACTCAAAATTGCATAGTAGTTTTTCATGAGTAAAATAAATTGAATTATAGTTAATCAGTTTGATCGTATCTATATATATTTTAGTTTGTATAAGACATATTTTCCTTTTATTATAAAAGTGCCTAAAGAACATCAATTTATTGATTATAATAACTGTAAATAAAAACACTTTATAGAAATATTAGTAGCGTTTTCTACATCAATTAGGCATTTTCAAAAATTACATGGCAATATTATTAATTAAAAATACCTATATACAACAGGCAATTATTTAATTTTTGTTAGATATTATTCTTGATGAATTTCATTAAATACTGCATTAAACAGCTCGAATGTAATTTTTTGCATCTACCGAATAACTCTATCACAGCCGATCCTTTAAACAAAAATAATATAAAACTTCATAGTTGGCACTTTGGCAGTCACCACTCATAAATATAATAACCCCCGAAAAAATAAAGGTCAATGCGAAAATGAAATGAAAATGCTAAGGCTATATATGCATGTCATACCAAATAACGACGATAAAGCGTTTGCAAAATGTATGCCGATACATCATTGTAGTCGTTATTCGTATAGGTATCAACAGGGACACAGGGTGATTCACCAACCATTCTCACCAGTTACCACCAATTTTTCTTTAATATTGTATTTAAAAAAATTCTGATCTTTGGAACTTTTAAATATTACTCTTCAGGGCCGTATTTTAAAATAATTTGACTTTTTATTATATTTAAAAAGTGTCTTATGTGAATATAAACCCTTTTTTTTTACTAAAAAATGTTATACAGATTTTATATTTATGTTGATTAGTATAAATTACAGTTTTAAATATAAGTTGCTGAATTATTAAACTATAAGAATTATAATTCATAATAATAGATTTAAATATATAAGGCATAGATAGGGTATTATAATGTTAAGATAACTTAAAAATTAAGTTTATTAATTTAAAAAAATGTGTGGTTTGTAAAAGTTGTCTGAGTTAATAAGTATTAAGTATTATTATAAGTACTAGACTGAAAATTAAATCCATTTCATATATTGTTATGTTTAACCGTTAACTTTATTAAGTTTAATAACTTGAAAATAACAAATTTTAATTGGTATTTAGATGCATCAAAGTTTTCAAAAAAAAATATGTGCTTAAAATTTACAGTAAAAGAAGTGGTTATCATTAAAAAAAAATTAATTTGTTATTAGCATAAAAAAAATATAAAGTATTTGGATTGAACAAAGCATTTTTTAGTGTGAACAAATTTCAAAAATCCAAATTTTAATACCTATCTACATTATCAAAGGATAAAAAGGTGTTCTTAAATTACCTGCGGGAGAATTCAGGATTATTTTAACAACCAACAATCGTTAATTTGAAAAAAAATGATGTTTCAGTTTTTGATGTATTGTTTTTAATTTAAAGTCATTCCAAAAATAAAACCATTCTTGAAAAAAGTATACTATGGTTTTTTGCAATATAATAATATGTACCTACTTAAACTATAATACTATACTATAATAATACCTATTTAACTATAGTGACCTAATTCTTTCAGTATCGGATTATTACGAGCATATTAAAAACCCAAGATAATAATTATTAATATAATGATAAAAAATAATGACAAAAATAGTTTTTCCTTCAAAAATCTTTCATTTTTAATTCAAACTACCTACCCATGTAGAAATTGCTTATCAAAACAACGGATAAATACTTTTCGGGGTATAAAAGTATTTTACATCGAAAGAATCACCCTGTATAGGTGCGCGCACTCGGGTGATCAACAGTGATTCACTATATTATGATGATCGATAACGACGAACGTCCTTACTGTTATATCAACGTTGTGGTTGACGTCCGGTATCTGCGATATCAGCGCGCACATACCTATCATCATCATAATATTATAATATTGTTGTAGCATTAGTTGATTATCCGGACGTTTGGTTGATTTTGTAACTCTGACCCGTGGCAGTTATAATATAATACAATGTCATACATACACTATTTGCTCACAAATACCAATATGTACAATATATCAACTATGTAAGGGTATTCTATGTTACAGTAATGATAGAATAATAATACGACCGCAGTGTCAAATGATAAAGACGTTCGTGTTTATACGTTTAGTTTTGTCTATGCGTTTTTTCTTATTATTATGTTTGTTTGGTTTTTTTTTTTACATTATATTTGTAACGTCGAAAAAAATAACCGCAGGAAATACGTTCGGAAACGTGACAGAATATAACAATGTCGACGACGAAACGGTTTTTACCTTCGCTGGCGTTGCACGCTTTTCCGTAGTAATCGATTTGTTCCGTCGTAAATCGCCCCTGTATACAAATACATATACACATTAAAATAATAATAATAACAAAAACAATGAAAATATTATTTATTTACTGTTCAAAATATAATTCAAAACAGATGTAACTATTGTTTTATATAGCAATAATTATATATATAGGTACACTGCAAGATGTATTTGGATGATTGAAAGACAAAATATAAAAGTTATAACGAACATTATCGATTCCATCAAATATATTATGCTTTTTAATTTATACATAGTACCTATTATAGTTTTTATTAAATATATAATATATTTTATATTAATATTCAGGATTAATTTATCGAGGACGATCGTCCCTTTTGTGTCATTTAATGAAATATTAATTATTTAAACTTTGAATTTTAAAATTTTTTAAGTAAACTTAAAGAACAAAAAGTAAACAATATTTAATTGCATAAATGAGAACCAACCTTTAATTTATAAAGTATATATCAGATACTTTTTTTGAAAACGTTAATGCACTTAAATCGAAATTTCAACTAATTGAGTTATTAAACTTGTATGCCAAAACTTGTATTATGCGTATACAGTGCCGTAATGGTTTTTAATAATGATTTTACAATAAGGATAAAAATAAGTGGTTTTTAATCGATTACTTCTAATTAGTATACTCAGATAGTTTCAAATTATTTAAATTGTATAAATTAATATTAACTACAACCATTTTCAAATAATTATAGCCCCTATTATATCTTTAAACCTGTGATTGCGGACAATTTTTTCAGGAATCAAGTTCAACAAGTTGGAATTTACTTATTTGCAATACATTTTGGATACCTAAATTAAAATTATCAAAAAAAGTCTATTCCTGAAGAATTAACATAAATTAAGGTAATACGTTAAAAAAAAAAAAGTTTGTATCGATACAAGACACTATAATAAGGATAACACAAACACTTAAATTGCATAAAGAGTTAAGTATTTTAAAATATGGTCTGTTAGATCAAAATATACTTAAACATTCCAAAAATCGTAGTTTTAATACATAAATATTGGCACTATAAATGTAATTTTGTTTGGTGATTGTGTACATTATACCTACGCATGAACTCAAAATAAAAACATTACAATGCGAATTCGTACAATTCACCTATTTATTTATATATTATGTACCTACTATACATATAATTTTTAGATAAAAACCGTTTTTAAATACGGATTGGAAATGTTTACACGATAGTTATTAATATTACTACCTATTAGAACGGTAAAAATATAAGTAAAAATTGTATAATAGTATCATAATTTTTAAAAATGCAATTTTTATTTTCTGCAGCTGTCCAATTTCGATCAGACACGGCAAATAAATTATGTCTGATCAAAAATACCTACTCCCGCTATAAAGGTCATGCGTTAAGTGAGAATGCGGAAAGGGGGGAAATGATCAGACGTCATTAATCGTTTATTACTGTAATGGCCAGACAACAAATTATAAATTCAGTAAGCATATCAGCCAGAATCAAAATCATATCATAATATAATGAATAATATATATTAAAGCATGGTCTTTGTTTAACCTAAGAATTGGAATCTTGACGATTTTATATAGGCTTATGTTGGCTCAGAAAAATAAAGGGTTCAGATATTCAATTAACAATGTTTTCGGTAAATACATATTATATTAATCATTTTGAATCATAATTTCTTCTACGAATAACAATAATATTACATAACCATTGAGGCTTTACAAAACAAATTTCCTAAAAGTATAACAAATGCAAATGTTTGTATTTTATTATCAAAAACAAATTGTTACATTACCATTACAAATTAATTTCATGGCGAGAAGCAACCATAGTAAAACTAAATTGTTAAACGATTAATTGCAACTGAATCCATAAAAAATTAGAATTCGCAAAACTGTAAAAAAAAAAATCGTGGATACCTGAAAACTTGAATGTCTTACTGATTAAGATAATTGGAAAGGGTACGCATAATTTTTTTTTTAAATAAGTAAGAACTTGTCTTTTTACATCTCACTTAAATTTAAGCACTGGATAAATGTATCGATTTTACAATATTTGAATATAGTTTAATATGTTTATATATTGTTTGTTTTTTCTTTTTCTTTATTATTGGGAACTCAGACACTTTTTCTAGTAAAACAAAAATGCTCCAATCATAAACTTTGAGGGTGGTTTTTGGTAGTAAAATGGATTTAGTAAGTACTGTTGGTGATCATGGTTTGCAAAAAATCTCCACACAGAATCGTTTTTCATTGTATACATTGATTTATAGTTGAATTTAAATTTAACGCATTCATTACAGTAGGTAACTAAATTACGATATACACTCAACATTAAGTATACAGCAGATCGTTTATTTACTTAACGGTATTTTTTCGATATATTATGATTGTAATTTGTTCTACGTCAAAAGGATTGATGATTTCAGCAGTTAAAAATATCGAAAAACATATTTATAATTTTCCTTTTTATAAGCTATTAAATATAAATAAATACAATATTATATCTAACAAATTCTTACTAATTAAAACGAGCCATGTGGTTTTTTTTGTTTTAAGAACGAATGCAGTTCAAGTAAGTACACATATTATGTATTTGTAAAGCATTGGTAGAAAAATAAATTGTTATCTTACAATGTACCTAATATAATTTAAAGAGAGGGGATTAATGATAAATCGACAAGTAAAACAATATGAACTTGTTCTTTTTTAAACAACAAATTTAAAAACTAATAAAATAATATTAAGTTAAGACGTGTAAGGACAATTTTTATTCAGAAAATTGGATCTTTAGGTTCCAATCCACCCTCTCTGCTAAACGAGGTGTATTCTGCATATCATATATTATACGAATTCGTATAGACTTTACAATAGTAAGAAAAAATCGCACCCAGCGCTTAATGTCTGAAAAATATAATGTCAATACTTACGAAGCTACATGAAATCAACATGGCAATACCGAAGAGCAATGATATGTAGAACGTTGACGAAATCATTTCGTAAGTTAATTGCGTTTGTGCGGACCGGAGAATATTATTGTCGTTATTATCACTGTGTCGGCACACCCCGTCGGAAAAAGACTGTGCACGTCGTTTTATTACAATATTATAGTAATACCTATACATTATATAGGTACAAATTGAACAACCGTCCAGACAGACTTTGGAGTTTGCGATTGTGTGAGTTGTGTATGTATAATATACAAAGGTTAACAATAAGCTATCTACGGGTCATTCGTTTAGTCTGTGTGTGCTGACCAAATATAATACATTATAATTGTTATATATTGGACGGAATGAAAAAAAAATATACGATATACCGTCTGTGAATAATAAATTGTTGTAAATTAAAAAAAAAAAAAAAAACATCACAGTTGTAACGTGAATTTGAATTTTTAATACACGAACAATGTTCCACAATAAATTATATAGATCATATTGTTATTATCAATAAAAATAAAAAAACACTTCGGACGATAAATCTAGATGTTCTTTTGTACCCGAAATCTATCAGCTGCTGATTGAAGGTGACGACGTCTAGAGTGGTAGAAACTCTAAAGTCTGAAAAAAAACAAAACATAAAAACACGTTAATAAATAATAATCGACATATTATTATATGGTAATTACGGACGACGGAAAAAGTGAGCATAAAAAATCGTTTTAAACAAGACAATGTGCCAAATATGCTGACCCCAAATTTTCCCTTTAGTTATCAATTTATTCGAATTCTGATTTATAGAATTGATATAATAATAATAAATTTAAATACTTATATTTATTTATCCTATATTTAAAGAGATGTGTTCTCTAAATTTATTTGTTCAAAGGAAAACCACCGTATTTTATTGTAAACTGTTTAGCAGATTGTTTAATTTTTTTAATTGTTGGTGTATAGGTACAAATAAATATTTGTACATATTGTTTCTGAATTATAGAATTTTATGTACTAAGTATAAAAGATCCTAATCATTTACGATAAAAGGTTTAAAAATATTATGAAAATTTGAAAATTACAACAGCAATATCTATTTTAGTCATTTTATAATAATTATTGTAAAAATATTCAAAATATAATAACTAGAATCTAGTAATAATACATATTATATTTTATATTTATTGTAAAACTATTATTAAGTTAATAACTCAAAAACTAATCGTTCAAACTTCAAATTTTTATTTTAGATTTAGATGCATATTACTTTCATATAAAAAAAAAAAATACGTACTTACAAAGTCTGTTCTACAACAATACATTATCTACTTAAATTACATAAAATATACCTTAGTATTTGAAAGTATTTTTTTTTTATTATATTTATTTGCAAATACTAAAAATCAGAATTTGATTAAATAATAAAACCCGAGGTAATTAAATATTATGTATATAATATAATATTATCTATATAGCGCGTGGAAACTACCGTCAATCTGATTTATCGTTTTATCACGACGATTCTTATTATAATAATGTACATTACGATTTTATCGAAAACACACGTGCCACAGATTAGCGTCAAAAACGTAAATAATAATGGTCATAACAATTTTGGCGAAAATCTTATAAGCACAACGTTTTACATCTTTACTGCGCGCCGTGCCTAATTGGCCGCGGGTATAGCGTTGATATTAATGGCCCAGAATGTGGCAACTATCATTAACCCGAGTCGCGCACAATATTAATCGACGTCAGGTGTTAAGACAAAAAATAGTCATGGAATTTCTACTGAATAAATCATGCTGCATGCTACACAGAATGATTCACCAAACATGTGCACCTATTTTTCCTTCAATAATGCAGTTATTCAAAAATCTAATTTTCGTAAATTATTGTAAATAATATACTTTAAGATCATAATATTTTAAAATTTTTGAAATATTTTGTAATGGGTATCTAGTGAGTTATCTGTAAAAATACCAACAAACATCTATTTATTTCAAATGCAAACCTGAAACCACCTTCTGTACACTATAAATTATAATATATTTGATAATTTTTTTATGAAAGTGTTATCGTATTTATTAAAATTAAATTTTTAATAAGTGTTGAGTAGTTTTTGAGTTATTTAACTTTGTGTATTAATCATAATATATCCATGATAATAGGTTCAGAAGATATTATGGGCTATGGTTATTAGAAAACTTAAGTAAATATAAATCAATGAACATTTATAATTTTTGTGCAAATAATTTTTAAGGACTACAATAAAATTCTTATCATATAAGTACATTTTAATAACTGAGAAACTATTTGTTTAAATCTTCAATAATATAGGTACATCAAAATTATGTATCACAAAAGAGAAAGAGTGTTCTCGTTTGAAAAAAAAAACAGAAGTTTATACAGGACACTCGTTCGGTATTATAGAAAATTTCAATTATTTTAAAATATGCGGTAAATTCAAAAATTCAAAAATTTAATAAATTCATTATTGAAGGAAAACATTGTGGCGATTATGCTTGTGTGAACCACCCTCTGATAAACTGACCAGTGACCAAAGATAAATGATTTGATATATCTATGTATCCAGTATACATATGGGTTATCATTTCTAGTTTTAGTTCTATACGTGATATTATGTATCTTCATAAAGTTATCTCGATCATGTTCTAATACATTATTTAGACGTATTCTGCAGCACTGGCGGGTTAAAAAGTATTGTGGTTTGTGGATCAAAAATATCTGTTGCGAATTTGTTACACGTTTTCCAGCGTACAAGTACATATATTATTAATTTAGTTGTGTTGATTCGTTTTTAATTCTAAAAAAAAATCGTTTAAAAAATAAATACTTGGTCACACGAATGTAATAATTTGTAATGATACTAATGGACGATTTCATAGAACAATAAAATAATGATTGATTTTCAATCACGCAAATGTCTCTGCGAATAAATAATATTGTAAAAATGTATTATTGATAATCATATTGCCGTGACTAATGAACCCCAAATTTCCGAGGATTTATAATTATTTAAAAACCAATAACTAACTTGGTGACTAGGTTATTTTTAAAAAGTGTCAATTAAAAATTTCATACGTTAAGTTGTAATTAATAGTATTTATTTTTCTTAAATCACAGTTGTACCCACAAATTGTTTTCAAAATCAAAATATATTTATCATAATCATTCAAAACACGATTTTAAGTGAATTATTCCGTCATAATATCAGAAAAATGTATGGTTTTTGTAGATAGTTATTAAAGGCCTGGTAACTAAATAAAAATCAAAACCAATTTTTATATTTTTAACTTTATAATAAATGTGTAGTTACCTAATACATTACAACTAGTAAGAAATAAGAAGAAATACTTTATTGCATATATTAAACAAAATAATTAATTATTATTTATAAAAAAATATAATGTTACATAATCGCTACACGCGTGACTCCAGTTGTAATCAAAATAAATTAATTGACTTAATTTTAATTATAAATGTTAAATGAATTAACTTAATATTTTCTCAGTATTAATATGAAAATTGTATTATTAAAATGCATAGGTATTGTTTGTTAATACATTTGACTAATTCAAGTTAAACTGTTCATCAACTTACTTATATTTGGTAGTTCGCTAATATGTTTAGAGAAACTATTGTGAAAATTAAAAATTACCACATCAAAGTACTATTATAATAATCACTTTTAAACTTAATTTTAGATCTTAACAGTTTACCCGAAAAATCGTGAACGATCAAAGTTTATAAAAAAAATTATTGTATTATAAGATCAAACTATGTCACTAAGATTCACTTAGTGTAAGCAAAATTTCGAAATTATATATTCAATTGTAGGCGTCAAATAATTTTTTTAAGTTATTGCTTATCAATATTATTATTTGACGTTAATAATTATTGATTCCAATCAGACGTCAATAAAATTAAATTTAGATAATATTGATAATTAATTAAATGATTAATAGTGTTAATTTTATTTTGTTTTTTAATTCAATGTAATTGAGATATTTCGTTGAAATTTATGAGTATGACTTTTACGTGACAACAGTTTGGTACGTCTAAATGTATCACAACAATAAAATATCACGGATATCAGTTAAAAACATTATATTATTGTAACTGAATAACATTATTAAATATTCGAATAAAAGTATATTAAGATGAATATTTTTCAAAACATTTTTATAATTCAATGTGACTATATATTATACTACCATTTACCAATAAATTATAATATAATTACAAAAATACTGTTCAATTGTTATACCTGAAATAATATCTTAACCAGATTTTAAAATATTTCTGTAAGCTTTTCTTTTCTTATTAAATTATTTAAAATAAGCACACTTATTATACTAATATGTATATTGTACAATGTACAAAAACAATATAATTTTATATAAATTGTACTATAATTATTATAGTCAAACACGTTAATTGTTAGTTAAGCAATTATTATTGTGTAATATTTTTTACTCACTTTGGGATCAACGCGGTACGCACACTTTACGAAGTTGTACGAAGACTGACAGATTTCTGTATCCTTGTCTAAAATCAAGCAAATTTGTTTAAAATTAGCTGTCAATTAATCGAAATAATAAGTAGATAGATCATTTTTATACGATTACCTGCACCGATACACTGGTCAATGGCTGGTAATAAAATTTCGAGTACATTTGGTGGTGCCAACATCGTCATCTTGTCTTTGAACATTTTTTTATCAAGTATTCCCTTTGGATTGACCTAAATTAATTAATTTAAATAATATGTTATTTTTATAATTAATTTTGTGGCTATTATAATAAATGTATTTATTTCTTGATACGATTACCTATTTTCAATTACGTTTTTTGAACAAATAATAGGTAATTTATCAAGCATTTACTGGTTTTGCAGTTTTCAAACATATTAATTAAAGTCCAACTTTTCAAATACTTGTATATTTTTTTAGTATCTAAGGATTATCCTTTGATGTAGAAAAATACACGCACTGATATCCTTCTATATATGAAATGACTGTAATTGCTATTTTATTTCAATGACATTACTCAACAAATACAACGAATTATCTTGACAATACTATTTTTTTTTCAAACAAAAATCACCTGTTTTTTATGTAAACTATTAGGTAGGTAGTTTTTTTTTATCTTGATTTTTCAATAATTATTAATTAAAATTTTTAAAACTAGCATTTGAGTTATTAAAATGTATATACCTATACTAAGAATAAATTCCTTAAAAATGGTTTTACAAAAGTATAAATTAGATGAAATATTTAATCTATATATACTACTTGTACCTATTAATAGTTGTACCTACTTATTTTCCGCAGACATTAAAAAAATGTATAACATTAATACTATCGTTTTTAAAGGGCGAATGTAAGTTCCTACACGAGAGTAGCAGGTAAAAAAAATACACACGTTAGTTCCTACACGGCGGAAAAAGGTACGTATGTAAGTTCTTACACGGTAAAAACCAGGTTCCTATGTTAGTTCCTACATGGCGGAAAAAGATACGCATGTAAGTTCCTACACGGTAATATCCAGATTCCAGGTACGTATGTTAGTTCCTACACTGTGGAAAAAAGGTGTAAATATGTATATACGAATAAATACATATATGATGATTATACAATATTATACAAATTGCATAATGCATTTTAATTTTTCATAATTGAATATAATATAATATAAAGAGTAAAAAATCAAAAAAAAAAAAAATCGCATAACACATCGTCACAAATAAATATAATATGATGAGTAAAAATATAATAAAAATCGTATAATGCATTTTAATTTTTCATAATTGAATATAATATTATATAAAAAGTAAAAAATAAAAAAAAATGAAAACGTATATATTTGTATTATATAATATATAATCATCATATATTTATTCGTAATATACATATTTACACATATAGGTACACTTACATATGTACCTTTTTCCGTCGTGTAGGAACTAACATAGGTACCTGGTTTTTACTGTGTAGGAACTTACATACGTACCTTTTTCCGCCGTGTAGGAACTAACATAGGTACCTGGTTTTTACCCTGTAGGAACTTACATATGCCCGTGTAGGAACTAACATATGTAATTGTTTACCTGCTACTCTCGTGTATGAACTTACTATTCCCCGTTTTTAAAATACTCGTTTAAATTTCGATTTATTATTGTTATTAGATACCCATTATTATTTATTTTTATATATTTTAAATGTATATATGCTTAATATTAAAGGTAGGTACAATGAAAATCGTTGTTTTTGTATTTTTTTAAAAATAAATTTATATCATAACATGACACAAGTCGGCCATTAATGATATGAGTTATCTTAAAATATTCTGTTCACTGAGTATTATACTAAAAGCATCCAAAAATCAGAATTTTTAATAATTTTATTATTGCAAGAAAATCTATGGACAAGCATAGGATGAACCGACAAGATCGGTGAATCACTCTGTATTATTGCAATGAAATGTTGTTAGTCTGCGAATTCAAAACTCGAGCACAAGAATGTTATATCTATCATTTGATTATGACCGCAGATAGCTAGTTGTAATACAGCATACATCATAATATTAAACAAAATAAACTAATTAAAACTACAGCGCCAAAGTCCATTCATTTTCTGACTTGGAACGCTACATTACATTATATAATATATGTATTAAACATGTATATCTTGTTGTATGGAATTTACTGCACATGTACTATATAACACTATTCTGTCTAACCATATATTATATGTTTAAAATTAGTAGGCAAAAGTTTGATAGAAAATGAGTGATTTCTTAGCTTTTAATTTTTGTCCTGTTGTATTATTACTTTCATTAATTATTATTATTATGGCCATAAATTAATACAAAGATTTTATAACTAAGACGATTTTTCAAAATAATAATAATTAAATATTATTATCATGACATGTGTTTTATCTTAGTATTTTTTAAATTATATATAATACTATAATACTATAATACGTATGTATATTGTATAATATAGTATTAGTTATAATTTATAAATTATGAAAATTGGAAAAAAGTAATTAAATAATCAATGATATTATACCTATTATATTTTTAGTAATATTCAGTTTTCGAAAGGTAAATCGTTGAATAAAACGATTATTTTATCGTCGTTATGGAACAAACAATATTATGTTTTCTGATCCAAGAAGATTAAATAATTCTTATTTATAGTATTCAAACAATAGAATTTATGTAATATAATAGAAACATTTAATAATAATGTTACAACAATCAAACAAATATTAAAATACGGACACGGGCATGTGTGGTTGTACAATAAAAATGTATATTAATACTTCATATTTACATTTACATGACAATATAATATAATGATATTGAAATTGAATGTATTCTAATCTGTATTGAAAAATTGATAAATATACTGAAAAAATGTAGCTCATAGGTATTGTTTTCTTAATGTATTTTGTAATATAATTATGTTTACAGAATCTGTATAGAGCTATTCAGTGACCAGTGTAAACAGTTGCCATAGAAAATACTTATACCTAGTCAAATATTATAAACAAAATAAGTGTGTAAATATTTTCTTAATCGAGTTTATGAGCTTATAATAATCCTTTGTATTTGTTTGAGTTATTTAATTGAAATAAAATAGCAATTATAGTAATTCCACAAGAGGATATCATAACGAATTTTTCTCCATCAAAACATAATAATATGTCGATGAATCGGTTTATTATTTCAATTGAGAATATGTGCAATTTCAGTATAAAATTACCTAACATAAAAATTTAAGTACTTATCTATAGATCTCACCTAGTCTCTAGATTCTAAAGTTTAAATTGTTTAAATCTTAATCTTAAATATCTACTGTACTAAAAGCTCAAGCTAAAACAATTGATAATAATTTAATGTCTCGTGCTAGATATTATTGTAATTTGTTATCGACATTTTTTGTAATTGTCAATAGGTCAATAATTATTCATTTTCTCTGAAATCATTCTCAACTCTTATTTGGACCAATAGGAATGAGCATGGTTTTACTGAATATAATTTAGTAACTGTGTAACAATCAAAAATAATATAGGACGCAGGACAATTTGAAGATCATTTTAATTGTATTTACAATCATTCAAATTTTGAATTCTTAATTTTTCGGAATAGTTATTAAAATTGCTTATATAAAAATCCTTGAAAAGAAATCCTTAAAAAAAAAAAATAGTACCAATCGATGCAATTTGTGCATCACGAATATGGAGAATTTACTAAATACTTCAATTAATATATTAGTTTTTTAGAAAAAAATAGTCATAAACTATATCTATTATAGTAGCATATAGATATACCAATATACAGTGTATTATAATACATATTATACTTATAATAATATAATAAACAGGTACTTACCATTTGCATAGTTTTGAAATTACAGGCAAAGTAACACTAAAACAATAATGATAATCATCAACATTATATTATTATTATTATTTTTATTATTACATAAAACACATTTAAATGTTAAATTAATGAGTTGTGAGTCGTTCTATAGGTACGTTAATACATTTTGAAGAAATTAAAAATATAGTTACTTTTATGTTGTTGTTTTCGGGAAATATTCCTTTCTTGATGTCAGTAAATACGTCTGTGAATTATTAACCATCACATGTAACATTAGATCAGTTTGAATACATTTAAAATTACATTCGAAATAATTGTAATTATAAAATATTATATCTTACCCTCTTCAATTGAATATTTCTTGGAGCATACGTTTTTCAACATCTGTTGTGTTTTTTTAATTGCCGCTTCGCTCAAGTACTATAAGAGTTAAAATATTGAAAAAAGATTAAGTACAATAATATTTTGATGATATTAACTGATACATTTAATGCTTACTTAAGTGTATAAATATATTATAAAAACACTAAATATAATATTTAAAGCACCTTCCTATATAGGAGGGCATAACGATTTATACTTGTAATATTGTATTTGTTTGCGGTGCAGATGTACAATATAATAACGAAACTCTGTATTATCCTGTATTACCGTTATAAACACACGAATATCGTAGATTACAATTTCTATCATCTTTTAGTCGACAATTGTACGTGAGTTACAACGATGAAAATAATAATAATAATAACAATAATCAGGCGCACGGGGTAGAGCGATCATTTTACATTTGGTCTTACGATGGATAGGTATTATTATTTTAACGAATACACAAAATACGAAATTGTTTTTTCCGGTTCACGTCCCCACAAAGCTAACGTATTATATTTAGATTGATAACGTTTATTTCGTCGAATCATCGTGCAATAACCGAACAGTTGAATTATTGTATACCAAAGCATTACTATTTTATTCAGGTGTTATAGATAATAATTATTTTACCGTAGTTATTACCTATAGCTATACGGTATGGACTATACCAAATCGGCAGTGGCCGAATGGCCGGGCGAATGTAAGTTCCTACACGAGAGTAGCAGGTAAAAAAAATACACACGTTAGTTCCTACACGGCGGAAAAAGGTACGTATGTAAGTTCCTACACGGTAAAAACCAGGTACCTATGTTAGTTCCTACATGGCGGAAAAAGATATGCATGTAAGTTCCTACACGGTAATATCCAGGTACGTATGTTAGTTCCTACACTGTGGAAAAAATGTGTAAATATGTATATATGATGTATATAAGAATAAATACATATATGATGATTATACAATATAATACAAATTGCATAATGCATTTTAATTTTTCATAATTGAATATAATATAATATAAAGAGTAAAAAATCAAAAAAAAAAATCGCGTAACGCATCGTCACAAATAAATATAATATGATGAGTAAAAAATATAATAACAATCGTATTTTAATTTTTCATAATTGAATATAATATATTATAAAAAGTAAAAAATAAAAATAAAATAAAAACTTATATATTTGTATTATATAATATATAATCATCATATATTTATTCGTATATACATATTTACACATATATACACATATAGGTACACTTACATATGTACCTTTTTCCGCCGTGTAGGAACTAACATAGGTACCTGGTTTTTACTGTTTAGGAACTTACATACGTACCTTTTTACACCGTGTAGGAACTAACATAGGTACCTGGTTTTTACCCTGTAGGAACTTACATATGCCCGTGTAGGAACTAACATATGTAATTGTTTACCTGCTACTCTCGTGTAGGAACTTACTATTCCCCGAATGGCCCATCGAAGTGGGCCAAACAACCGATAATTTTTCTGGTTGCCTGCGAGTTTAAGTAAATAATGGCTGGTCGTTCGGTTCTATGTAAAGAAAGTATTTTTTCGCCAATAAAAATTAAAAATTATAATTAATATGGATTATAATATCAAACAGCAAAATAAAAAATAAAGTTACTATAAAAAAACTGTATAACAAACCGTTGAAGTACATGGATAATCTTAAAAATAATGTTATTGAACTAATTATTGTTATTATTTATTATAGTTTATTATTTTCGTATTAAAACATTTATCATAACATATTTTATAACCATAATATTGAGAAGTGAAATTCCGAAATAAAGTATTGTGAAAATACTGATTTTTCAACAAATTCGATTTTTGACATATTTTCTTCTAAAACTAATAAAAGAACTGAAACCCAATAAATATGATTTATAATGAATTAAAGTAATTTAAAAAAAAAAATTCATATTCATTTTTAATAAGTGTATAAACCCTATTTTTCGACATTTATTTAGATTTACATCAATAATAATTATCCTATTTTTTGTATTTTGTGAAAATATGATGTTTTGAAAATATTTAAGCGCATTCCCAAATAAACTTTTTTTAAATAAAAATATTAGTTTATAAACTTTATTCCTTTTACCGTGTTTCTTAAGCACATAAATATTATACATAATCATAATATTTTACAATTACGGATTTCGACAGTATCTAGTTATTTTATTCATATTTCATTGAAAAATATTAATATTATAAAATATGAAGAGTGTAAAACTATACAAATATTCAAAATAAATTAAACAAATTGCATTTTATTTTAGAAAAATAAATGACCATGTTCTAAATAAAAATATAACAATGGCGTGGTTGTCGCAGTAAAAAATTCATTATTTTTTCAATAAAAAGAAACCATTAATTTTGAAATCGACAAATAATTTTGAATTTGTAATGATTTACAAGGTACTAGGTATTTAATAATAAGATACGCCTGTTCACACAATAGACGTATTTAACTACCACCAAGTACCAACGACTTTATCGTAAATATTGTCGACAACGAGTTTATAAAAATAAATAAAATATGATGTTGAATATTATAAAATATACGATGATATTATATTATAACATCTCGAAATGAAAACATGTAATTTTAAACGATGAAATGTGCATCGAAACGTTTCAAAAACGCATACAATATAATTCGTGTATAATAATATACCTATGTAATCATCATAATATTATTGTTATATTATATTCACGACAGAATGCTCCAACAATTTCCGTATTCCGGTGTTTGAATTTTTTTTAAAATGTCGCGAACCGCAACGGTCGAAGGCTAGCGTGAAAATCTTTTAAAACTCGTGATGTTAGGCGATATAAATTTAAATGCGAAAATAACGAAACGTATTATGTCATACTCACAGCGTCGCTATCCTTCAAAACGGTTGCTGCTACGACGGCGAGCAAAACAGTCGCTGATAACATATTCATTTTTTTTTTCGGAGTGACCACTTCAGCTGTGTTCCTTTTCTATTTGAACTGCACCTGCGTGTAAACTATTATAAATATCGTGGTTTATTGGAATTTATAGAGTAATATCCGCGACCTTCAGCCGGTCCGTATAATAGATATATTATAATGTATACATATATATCAGTTATTACAAAAACTACAAGCTATGTATTATGTTATTAATAACTATAATATTAATATATGAACTGCACGATTACTATTATACGAGTACATTATGCGGAGCACCCGAATATAATGACGAGTTATACGATCAAATGACACGTTTTATGTCAGATAGTTTGGTCACTCGACCGCACAATACGCATATAATTATTAGTTAGTACCCACTTTACATTAAGCATTATAATATAATTATCTAATACAGCAATATACTGACCGTATATAACTGATTTTATAATCGAAACTTATACACGAAAGTATTGAAGATGGCAAAAGACATAGATAGATCACACACGTAAAATCTGTTTAAACAAAAACGTTCATCTGGCAATATGATACACCTAAACAGTTATATTAGTTCGACGATCGATCGCATAAAAATCGGGAGTCCGAGTGGTTCAACATTGTATATTATTATGCATCATGGTTCACACACTAAAAACTGAGACGGACTAGTTGATGATTGATGAATAATATTTTAACTTTGATAACAGGAAAATGAATAACACTAATTATTAGTTGACTCCCTAATTCCTGTTTAAACTCATTTAATTAAAGTATTAACAGTTTTAATGACAAACTTATCCCATTATCATTATATGGTTTATTATTACTGTGCTAATTTGTACAGATTGTGTATTTCAAATAAAAGAAAAATAATTCCAAAGTTTAGAATGAATCATCGTGTTTTGGAGATTTCTACATTATCTTCAATATTTAACATTGAAAGTTTTTCTTCTCGTACAACTTTATTTCATATTTGGTATTTGAATGGTTCAAATGTTGTCCTAGTACTTTTCAGTAATATTAACGCAACACCAGTTTATAACAAAATCAATTTTGTTTTTGTATGTAGGTATGCTAAATTTCATTTTAAAACTTTTCAACCAGCCTAAAAATGTTATCAAAAATTAAATATTACAAACGTCTATACAAAGCTTAAAATTAGTTTAGTTGACAATTTCTTAGAAAATTATGATGCATTTAAGTCATAATGGAATGTCTTAAGTTTCTACGATTAAAATTGTTAATTAACCAAATAACAAAAATCATTTGAGGAGAAATCATTATTTTACGAATATACCAACAATGTTGTGAGCATTTTTAAAATAACTCATACAGAATTTGACTTAAAAACTTATGTGAAATCTTATGATAAAAAATTAAACATTACAGGAATTAAAATTAAAAATAAATCATGTTTTTTAACCACAAAATAATTTGCAAATTATTATTTATATTTTAACAAAATCTCCAACATAAGATAATATTAAGGCTATTTTGTTATATAGTTAAAAATAATACAATAAAATTATAAAATTTCATAAAACCTAATCAGCCAATATTAACGATATACTATTGTATAATATCATATACCTACTATAATAATGTTTAAATTGTAGTTCTAGTGCCCGATACAATATTATATAATATTATGGTATTAATTTATTTATAAAATCTTTACCTAAACAATTAATTTCAAACTATAGAAGTTATAATTGTCTTACCTAATTTCTTACTGCAACGGATCACCAACATATTTTTTGACTCAATTCATTACTTGAGAATAGAACTGAGTTGGACAATACGTTTGCGTTAACCGTGTTAAACTGAAAATAAATCACAGATGCGTTTTAATGATGTTACTCATTATCTAAAAATTGTTATCTTGCATGTGTCTTAATTTATATGTGACGTTAGATGATAATTGTTTAATTATATTTCTATCTTTTTAAATGTTGGCCATTGAAATATATTATTTTCATAAATGTATAATATAACGCATAGGTAATATTATTATAATTCAGTTAGACAACATTTAATTCTAAAATAAATATTATGCTTTTCTAAATCATAATATTATTTTAATTATTATTGATATAGTTAAAAAAAAAATTAAAATTAAAAACAACCATTCGAAATATATTAGTCATTATTGATTAGTAATATTGAGATTCTTATATTAATCTTATATTAATCAATTAACCACTATAATATTATTATAACGTTGAATTATTATATCACTAGGCCATTGAATAGGGTGAATAATAATAATAGGCAAACTAAATTTTATTAAAATACTGCATATATGTATTCGTCGTATAATATGTATTTCCATTGAGACATTGGAAATTTCTGAAAGATTTCACGTTTATTCTAAATAATGTATTCTACATATCTAAAAAAGTCTAAATTGTATGAATTATTGTAACCTATTTCAATCAAAAATTTACACGAATTATTATTCATTAAAATTACATAATGTAATAGTCTTATAGGTACAATTTTATGTAACAACTGACAGCAAATTCAATAATTAGATTAGTCATAAATATTTGTATTAAATGGTTCACATTACATAATGTTTGATATAATTTATATACAATCGTGTGCCTATATTATGTATAATTATTGTCTATTGAATAATAATTAATAAAATAATTGGTTCTTGATGACAACAGCCATCATGATTTGTAATGGTTATGTTAATGTGTTCGAACTAAATAGCAAATAATAGGTACTTAAATATCTTATGTTCAATGTTATAATTGAGGCAAATTTGAAGCAACTCAACGCATACTATAATAATAATATGAAAGAGCTAGTAATGGATCAATGTCACTGCGAAAATTGTTTTGAAAATCAATTCAATGAAGATTTAAGCCTGTAATGTATAAATAATAAGTGTGCATTTTGCATTATGCTCTCAATAGTCTAAGGCTTCAATTTAATGCTGAAAAAAAGGATTAAAAATTTAAAAAAACTGTGAGTAGTATGAAAAGGTATGTTCTGGAGCATAGGTACCTAACCTTTAAATTTTACATGTAATATGTGTGTGTGTGTGTGTGTGTGTGTGTGTGTGCATATGTGTGTCTGACTTGGGTTAGAACTTAGAGATTTATATAATATTAGGTAAATGTGTGTATGGGTTAAGTTAAATGGATGGATGTGTGTCGTATGATGGTGAAGGATCCTAATGAATACTAATATGTACATTTGCGGTTGTGTGTACGTGGTAATGCTTTAATAATTTAGGAATAATATATTATATAATAATTGGAGTTGTATTTTTAACAATAATCGGTTATTCTTATAAACTGATTTGTTTAGGCGATGAAGGGACTGGTGGTGAGTCCGGCGACGGCGAATCGGTGTCGGCTGAGGACTAAGGTGTAGAGGCGGGGAGATGAGGATGTAGGTCAGAATATATTATATTGTAGTCGTATGTGATTGTTGTCACTAAGATCACTGGTAACGAAAAAAAAATTTTGAAATAATATTTATTTGATAACATATGTGATAGATAACGCTGGGTTTTTCGACGGCGGCGGGTCATTTGACGAGTTAATATGTGTGGCAGATTGTCTATATTATATAATTAATACAAATTTCGGAGGTGTTTGGGAGGTGCATGTACTGCGAATTGCCTATACAGCGGTGCCTATGCTATTACATGTAAAATTTAAGGGTTAGGTACCTATGCTCCAGAACATACCTTTCCATACTACCTACCTACTACTGTGAACTTAGAATAATTGTGTTTGATAATATAATGTAATCATTATTAAATAAATATTAATATTATTGTATATTATACTAAACAAGGTGATTCTTTTATCATAAAACACTCATTATTTCAAAAAGTATTCATGTTTTTAAAAACATTTTTTTACATAATTATTTCAAGTTGTTAAAAATACTAAGTTTTTATTAAAAAATTATATTCTTTTCATCCTTATTCTTTTTAAATTTTTACTTTTTTGAATGACCAAATAGAGTTTTAATTTTATATTCCACAGCAGAATAATTTTCTGAGTATTTTTATATAATATAAAAATCGAGTTTAGGCGAGTAGTTTATGAGTTATAGTAGTTATACGTATTTAAAGTTTAGTCAAGTGGAGTAGTGGACAAACATTTTTCAGAGTAACCCCGTACCACTCCACTCCGCTAAAAATTTAAAAATATAAATTTTTAATAAAAAACTTATTATTTTGAACAACTTGAAACTATATAAAAAAATGTTTTAAAAAAAAACATGAATACTTTTTGAAATAATGTGTGTTTTATGATAAAAGAATCATTCTATATAATATAAAAAACTATTTATTAAACATAAAATATAATATTATAATATATAATTATTTACCTAAATATACTTTTTGTTTTTAATTTTTTAATATAAAAACAATAAAACATATTGATCTGAATTAATAAAATTGACATCCATTTATTAATATGATAAACACTAAAAGTATTATTTTAAAACCAGATTACGAGACACGACATATAATGTTGCCATAGTAAACAAATAAAAAATACCTAGTTCTATATCTTAACAACTATAAAGCAATATTTTTAGTTATTGTTAAAAACATTATTTAAAAACTGAAAAATTCTTAAAGACTATGTACTTGAAACAGTTTAAATATATTAAAATTATAACATGGAAAACATCATATCAGGCAATCAAAAAAAAAATAAAAAATAAAAATAAAATATGTGAAATATTCATTAAATGTGTGCTACTTATAAAAAGTATTTTTAAAACTACCCACATGTATAAAAAAATGTTATCCCATGATATAATTATGTAGACAAATTAAATAAAAGTTTATTTTTTTTCTCTCATAGCCATAATAAATCATTATATTATGCTAAATTTCTTTATCTATATATAGTTAAGTTCGAAAAAGTTAATTTAGTGTAAAGTAAATTACGTGGATGTAACAATATAATAGTACTCTGCGAATCATTAATTATAAGACATCTAACGAAACTTTACTTATTGTGAATTAGTTTTCGGCAAAGGTGATTATATTTTGAAAAGAGCCATTTTAATTGGTGATTTCCGATTGCGGCCAATGCACACATTATAATAAAAATAAAATGTTCATATAAAATAAATGAAAGGCACAGATTAAAAAAAAAATTGTTAAAGTTGATTCTTAATAACTCAAAGTAAGATATTTTTTATTTACAATCTTGGAGTTAATCGGTTTTCATTCTTTAATGAACTAGAAAGCACAATTCGCGCCAATTATTGTTAACTCGTGTGAATGCACTGTATAATATTATTTACATTAGTAGGTAGGTATACTATGTAAGACACGATCGTAATATTGATTTAGTTTTAAATGTTTTAATAATCATTGAAAACAGTATTTTCTATTTGCTATTTATTTGCTATTACGGTCCGCAATCAGTGTAATATGAAAAAAGTTAAAAATTAGTATGTCGATGTAATGGTTTGGCATTTCATTAATTAGTTTTTCTAATCGCCATAAATTATTTGCAATAATACAATGCAGGTCTTGATTTTGAACGCGTCTGTAAATACTTACATTTGATTTTTGTTTTTTAGGTATTTACTATTTACAGATGTTATTATTTTTTGGTACTTCTTATACTCTTTAATAATGTTAAAGTTTAATAATTATTTAACACAAAATCAATAAATTATCCGTATCTAAGTTTGAACGATTGATAATATTTATAATACTATTGGTCAAATAACTATAGAAGACTAAATATGTGACCACATATATACATGGAAATAATATGTAAGTCTTCTTTATTATGTATCATTATCATTATTATACTGAAGAACTATACACATTTGGACTGGATAATTAAGTGTAATTTAAGAAATATTAAATATTTTAATTTCAAGCATTAATTCAAAGTAACTTTTAAGTGGTCTCATATTTTATATCAATATCATTGTTGATTATTAACTAATACTCATACTTAATAACGGCGGAATATACTCGTATGCTGCATGTAAAGAAAAACGATTTTGCTAGTTCTTAGAGTCTTGATTTTTTTTTTTCAATGATATTATTGCTTAGAATTCCGTTGTTTTGATATTTTTTCAAACTTGAATATCAATCGTATAATATGATATTATAAAAAATAAACTTTCACAACACAGAAAATATAATCTTCTATATCGTGTTTTTATTCGGTTTTTCGACTATGACTGTAGTCTAAATGATTATTTTTAGTTTAATTTTAGTTTTCACGAACAATTTATGAGTGTTTTATGTACAGCTGCCTTTTAATGTGGCAGAGAAAAATTTTCGTTCGATATCTACCAATATTTCAAGTATAATATTGTCATGAAGGATAGCTGGATACTATGAAAAATGTTAAAAATAAGTGAACAATAATTTTCTGTTCAAAATGACATTATGTAGTTTTATTAAATTTGCTCAAATGAATACCACACTTGGGTTTCTTAATAATTACCGTAAAAGTGGGTGAATAGAAACTGATGGGTGAATAGAAACAAAATTTCGAAATAAGTTTCATTGACCAATAACTACGGTCTAAGTATAACTATTTTTATAAGTTGTTGATGTATTACATTGGTTATGTTATAAAGAATCGAATTCAATTGATACATTTTTACCTCCATAATAATTGTCGATAAAAAAATTAATAAGAGTAAAAATTATTTTACCTACAAAAAATGTGTATCAACTTTGTTATCATGGTTCTCATAAACGAATTATTGTGATAACTCCAAAAATTTTTTTTTCACTTTTCAGCGTAGAGAATTAATTAACGTAAGTATCAATCCTGTTTAATGACTTGCTGATTTTTTATAATTTTTTTAATCAAAACATTTTGTTTTCCGGGTGAATAGAAACATGCCAAACGTATATAAGCCATATATGTTTAAAATGTTGTTTTTCATAAAATAAAGGCTATAATTAAGTTATTTGAACGCTTTTTTTTTTTAAAATTCAAAATTATGTTTCTATTTACCCTCAATACAGTTGAATAACAAATTCTATGAAAACTAAGCAGCTGTTTTTCACCCACACCTGCGGGTGAATAGAAACAGCGTACTTAAAAAAATTTATAAAATCAAATTTTATAGTTGGATAACCATTGAAAATTCTATCATGTAGTAAACGGTGAGACCCAAATTTCGATGTAATTCACAGCATTGTACATATTTTAGATCCAGAGATATAACACCTGAAAGGTGTAAACCTGTTTCTATTCACCCACTTTTACGGTATTACTCAATTACTCATGTAGGTATAATTTACATCAATTATTGACATAATATTTTATACATATTTTTATACCCCAAAATTATTGTAATGGTAGGTTTTACATTCCTATAATAGTTATTACGATTGATTTTATAAATATTAATTGTATGTGAATATAATTAATAAGCACGTAGGTATATATACGTAGGTGCCATATTTCATAAGTTCCTTACACTATCACGCCAATCGTTCATTTATTTACCTATATAAATAATTTAATGTATAGGTAATGATAATAAAAATGAAAGTAATAAGTTAATGAGAAACTATGATATTATAAATGTTTTATGTTGCAAAATATGATACTTCATATTTCATGTTTGTGAACTGAGGATGTAATATCTATTAATGAATTTACAATAATCGGTAACACTCATTTGTAACTTAGGTTTCAGATTCTAAACAATAAAATACAAATAATTATGTCAATTTCTTAATATTACAAAATTATTGAGCTCGGAAATTGTTGGTGTAGTTGCATGAATATAAATATTAGAAAACAGATATTTTATATAAAAAACAAGTTTATTTACAAAATAAAATTGGTGAATTAAAATATCAATAAAAATTCTTAAAAAATATACGCAATCTGTACAATAAAGTATAACTAAAATGTATCACCATCAACAGTTGTTATTCAACCAAAATATAAGAGTTTATATCACCTACTTGTTTAGTACATTTTAAATGAGGGAATTAAGAAAGGTTAGTTAACCAGTTAAAAAGTTAATATTTTTAAACTTGGTTCATTAATTTTCTAATTAATTTAATACAATACAATTGCAGGTTACACTATTGGTTATAATATATTTTTCTGGTTTATTTGAATAATAATAAGTACGTTTCCTAAGAATCACTGTAAATATATAAATATTCTTTGATTTAATAATTTATTTGACATAAACGCTTACTGTATCAACTCCTAAGCTAGCATGAAATAAGAAGGAATAATAGAGTACCTACAATTTTAATATTTTTAATTCTTAGTCCTATATTTGTAATTACCTATTTAAAATAATTTAAAGTAGTACATTTACATTTTTATCTCGGAATCTCAGATAGTAATTAAAAAAGGACCTTTCTCTTATCTTAGTTAATTTAATAGTTTTGTCTATATTAACTACATTTAAACATTTATGGAGAAATACATAATTTGTAAACCATTAATTTGTCACTGAATTATATTATTAAGATTTAAGTTTTGTCTCAGCACCTAAACAATTTTTGTCTTAGTTTTTAAAATGAATTGACATGTTTGATATTAAAAATAAAACCAAAGTCTACGATGGAAGAACATTATCTGTGTTTGTACGTTAGATTGTTGTTGTACTTACATTTTTAACCGAGTTATGAGTGTGTAATATATTACAATTAAAAAATGCTAATTAATACAAATATCATAAAAAATTAACTTGTATATACATAAGTAATATTCTTAACTTAATTTTGATGATAATATTTAGTTCTATTCAATCTAATATATAATTTAGACGATTATAATTATGTTTAACGCAAATTTACTATGTTTTCAATTTGAAAATTGAGACAAAATATTTGGGCGTATTTACCTTTCAAAGTTTACCTAACTCTAATACTTAAGTAAAGTTTTGTCATTAACTTAGTCAACTTTGATTAATTTAATGACAATGTAAAAATAATAATATAATATTATATCAATAATAATGATTATTGTTTATGATTACCATGATATAGTCACTAAACTTTTTAATTTCTACATTACCTATAGGTACTATTACCTATATAATATTAATGAGTATTATTACATCGTTAGTATAAATTGTAGTTAATGTAGTTTTTAAAGGTCGAATTCTATCGATATAGTTACTTTCCTGTACACATACCTATGCTATTTTTCAATTTTCCACTCTTTTTAAAACACTGGCATGCGTCTAATTTTATATTTTTATAATCAAATAGCGAGTACGCTCCTGTCAATTCATTTATTATTTTATTATATAATTTCTTTAGCGCTACGAGTAAACATACAGTCGTGGGTTTTATTTATTACTTTTTGACTAAAAACATAGGGCAATGGATTACTATATTATAATATTTAATTCAAATTTCTCGATGGCACTAAATTATAGGTAGGTATAACACTTGTTTTAATTATTTAGTAAGATAAAAATATTAAATTTTACTTCTTAACACTGATAGGTACTATTATTATGTACTCACTAAGCTAAAAATCAAATAAAACAGTTTATAAATTTTGGTTTTCATTCGTTATAATAATATGAGATAAACTCTATTTTATGATTAGATAAAATTAAATTAAAGGAAAATATTTGTAATAATAATTTGTAGCCCTGATAAGGACCGTTTTAAACAAAAAAATAATACATCAATACAATACATGCATACTATCTGAGTAGTACCAATTGATATTTTTTAGACTTTCTTTTCAGTTTTTTTTGGTAGAAGTACGGCTTGGATGTTGGGCAGCACACCACCTTGGGCGATTGTAACACCGGACAACAATTTGTTCAATTCCTCGTCGTTTCTGATGGCCAATTGCAAATGTCTGGGGATGATACGAGATTTCTTGTTGTCACGGGCAGCATTACCGGCCAATTCCAACACTTCAGCAGCCAAATATTCCATGACGGCGGCCAAGTAAACCGGTGCTCCGGCCCCGACACGTTCGGCGTAGTTTCCTTTTCTCAGCAGACGATGGATACGACCGACCGGGAACTGGAGTCCGGCACGGGACGACCTGGTTTTGGATTTACCGCCTTTCGATTTTCCTGCTTTTCCTCTTCCGCTCATTTTGATGATTATACAAATTTTCGACTGGGTAGTAGTAATTGAATGGAATGACGTGACTTAAATAATATTCAGTTCTAATATATCCGGGTCTTATATAGGGAAATCTCCCCTAAATTTAAATGCATTCGACGTATAAAACAACGTTTTAACAACGTAACATAACATGTATGACATGTAAAAGTCTATAAAAAGGATGATGTTTTACACGAGCCAAATATAGGGGGGTCAGAGCAGATGTTTTCAGTTCCGGAGGGTTGTAACACTGAAAGTGGGGTGGCGGCTACCAATGTGCGCACGTTTTAAGATCCTAAAAATGGTATAAATACGGTAACAGTACTATACAAGGGTGTCATTCGATTGAATCCTACCGTACTATACAGTTTTACACTTCAACAGGAAACACGATCAAACTAAAACATGGCTCCAGGAGGTAAATCTGCAGGAAAGGCAATGAAAAAATCGTCGGGCAAAGCGCAGAAGAACATCGTCAAGTCCGACAAGAAACGCAAGCCTAAGAGGAAAGAATCATACGCTATTTACATCTACAAAGTACTGAAACAAGTACACCCCGACACCGGTGTCTCCTCGAAGGCAATGAGTATCATGAATAGTTTCGTCAACGATCTGTTCGAGCGCATAGCCACCGAATCTAGTCGTTTGGCGCACTACAACAAGCGTTCGACCATCACCAGTCGGGAAATCCAAACTGCTGTACGACTATTGTTGCCCGGTGAATTGGCCAAGCACGCCGTAAGCGAAGGTACAAAAGCCGTCACTAAATATACAAGCTCCAAGTAAAATACGTTATTTATGATATCCTGACACCTACTGCGATAGGTTCAAACTTAAAAAGGCTCTTTTAAGGGCCACTAATTACTATAATATTATTTACTGTTGTCTTTTTCGTAGCTACCTATTTAATCTTGTAATATAAAACTCAGTTATTAAGTATTATAATAAGTTGTAATTTATTGTTTATTAGGTACCGAAAAATATTTTACATTTTCAACACAGCTTATAGGTACCTATGTACAAATTAATTATATGGTTCCTTATAATTATATTGAAAATATTAATAGTAAATTTGATGAAATGATATACAAAATTATTAATTTGTCCTTGTGTAATTATGTGTACAAAAAAATTATTAACTACGCGACATATCTAAATTGGTCGCATGTCTTCCGGTATGTATAATTGTTTACTTATCAAAACATAAAAGACATCTTATTATCTTATTAATTGGAAATGCATGTAATTAAACGAAAAACAAAATTACAATATTTTGAATTAATAAAACTGTATAAAGATCTATAATCATATGGTGATTATAAACACGGCATACAATGTATAATGTAAATAATAGTAAGTGTATAATAGAGTCGACGTTAATTAACAAAAATAATGACCACGTAAAAATTACGAAAATATAAATTAGAAATTACATAGGTATTTTAAATCTTTGTCATTGCTAGTTGTCGTTAAGTTCAGAAAGTATCGATAGAAATATTTAATTAAAAATAAATGTATTATATTATATTAAACATGTTATTATAAAAAGGGTAGCAAGAGGGTACAGTTCTGCTGTACAGTAGGTGTGGTCTGGGTTAAATTTTTATTCAATATTTAGTCATCGCAACAGCAACACTATGTCAATAATCATTTATGAATTATGATACATTGAGGTCTATACTATAAGTGATTCATAACAATACAACGTTAAATAAATTAGCAATTTATCCAGCATTTATTGTCGTACATTGAAATAATTTAATCACTTTATAGCGTTAATAGAAAATAAATTTAAGATATACAACTATTTATATTGATTTAAAACAGTGGCGTATTTAGGATTTTGTCTAAGGGGGGGATATACGTTGACAAAAATATAATTTCTTTTATCTACCGGGGGGGGGGGGGGGTACACTTACCATCACTATCGTTTCTCAAAAATGTTGAAAATTTATATTATCATTATTTATAAAATGGAGAAAACCATAAGACCACATTAGTATCTAGTGCTTATTGATAAATAATAAATATACAAATTTATATATATGTATAGGACAAAAAATTAAAACAGTAAAAAATAATGCACCAGCCAGTGCTCTGAACTTAAGGGTCTCATGGTCTCAATACAGCTACTAAAGAAGGGCCCTTTTTGTTACTTGGCCGGAGGTCTGGACCCTTAGGAGGTAAAGAACTAAAGACCGCTAGGCAGTTGCCCAGTTTGCCTAGGTTGAAGTTCGGCACTGGCCCTAACGCGAGTGTTCGATTATAATGAATAGTGTATTATTATGCTGGATTAAAAATGAACTGATGCAATAATAAATATTATAAAAATAATAACTCGTATTTAGTGTTTAAGTTTTTTTATTGTTTGTATATCATTTAATAATTAGAACTTATTATTTATAACACCTATTTATATATACAATATACATTCGGCAATCGCTTTTCAATATGTTTTGAAATAGCAACCAAACGCTTATTATTAAAAGCATAATAATAGCTGGATCATACAATAATTGACGGAATTTAACGATTTACAACACGAATTTGTTAATTTTTTTTTTTTTGGTAGTGTTTGTAAAATTGTAACGTATAATAATAATTGTCTATTGTACAAGATCTTTTAGATTCTGAACGGAGTGATGAATGTATTGATTTTACAATGATGTGTGTTTATTTATTTATTTTTTTGTGTCTGTCATCACGTTTTGGAGTAGTAATAATGATTCGATTTTTTACTTCAGCCCCTCCTTGAATAGGAAAATTCATCTAGTAGTAATCAAAAGAGTCGGGAAAAACCATGAAAAAATAACAGAAAAACGGGAATTCTTACGCATAACTAATTGATTTTTTGATTTTGCTGTGATTTAAAAACGATTCATTGTAAATACTTGAAATTTTCATCAAATGTTTGTATTATGGTTATGTATTTACGATTAAATTTTCAAAATATTTTGACCCTTTTTTAAGCTACTTATAGACAATTGAAATTTTCAACTTTTCTAAGTTTTTTTTCTTAAAATGCCAATAAAAAAAATTTGGCTTTCCAAAAAATCTTTAAAATTTAACACAAGATTTATTATAAGTTCTACTTATTATTGTAGTAAAAAAAATCAAAAATCGTTAGTTACAATTTTTGTTTATAAGCATTTAAAGTTCAGATGTTTACAAAAAATATCAAAATCGCGAATATTTGCAAGGAATTTTGAAGTCGAAAATTCATAAAATGTTCGTGATTTATACTTAAGGTTTAAAAATCCAATACAAGGTTATTCATAAGTTTTCCTTCAAGTAACTGTAAATTTAAATTTCTAGCGTCAATATAGAAAACATTGTATGAGCGTATGAAATTTAATTTTTTACGAAATCGCGTAAAATAACGATAAATTACAATTTAAAGATAGGTAATAATATAATATATTTAACTAATTTTTGTTGACTGACAAATCATCTTCGTTCAGAATCATTTTTCGTGCACAATGATACCAGTCATTGCATTCAAATTTAACACATAGTATATATAGTGACTAGTGACTTACTCTCCATCTCTACTATACAACAGAGGGATACCCACTTGCCCACTTTTTTAGTAATACATATTATATTCACGTTCATTTAGTTAAGTTTATTATTTATAAACACTTAGTTATGAATATTTTTTTATAGATTTCCTATAAAATATGAGCAATTAACTCAATAACTGTGGTCATTCTATAAATGTGTGCTATGCCGAGAGTCTGAGAGCGTTACCTGCAATGTCGTCATAAGCCATCACCCGCAGGTTAATTTTGGTTACGTACAAAATACGAAAAAAGAGAAGCGAGGTTACTACCGTCTTAACAATTATTAGATATTATATGCTTTTAGAAATAACACTGGAAATCAACTGTAGTCTCTGATAGATATTATTACAACGAATATTTTTTATTTCAAAAAAATGGTTGACAATAGGAACATATTATTTTTAATGATTTATTATCATTTATTAGCCACACACAAAGAAAGTACATCAAATAATACGAAATACAAGGAAAATAATAATAATACAGAAAAGAAGAATATTATTATAGAATTTTAAAATTAAGTCTTACCATAATTGAAGTTATTTTTTATTCAAAATATATACACAAATAGTGATGTTTAAATTCGTTATCAAAATAAAAATTAAAAGCAAGACTGTTTATAATTTTTTTTTATTAATAATCAGTATAATAAGTGGTTTAAATTTAATAATGATTATGATGATTTTGATTATTAGCAGCTTTGAATGCATCAAATTTAACACACGATACACTATAGCAAAGCAAAAATATCTTTAGACACATAAAATAATAATAATATGCCAGCATAAAAGTCAAATGTTCCACAATATTAAAAACGATTAGGTACGTACCCCTACTTTAAAAATAATGAAAATCGTTATTCATAGTTTGATTTAAAATAATAACTTATGTCTTATTTCAAACTTTAGGTATCAGTCGACTATTGAATAATATAATAAAAAATTGGTGGCCCTGAAAAGGGCCGATTTAAAAAGTATTGTTTGTTAAAAATTGATGTTTAAGCACGTTCTCCGCGGATACGACGGGCTAGTTGGATATCCTTTGGCATGATCGTGACGCGTTTGGCGTGAATGGCGCACAAGTTGGTGTCTTCGAACAGACCGACCAAATAGGCTTCGCTGGCTTCTTGCAATGCCATGACGGCGGAACTCTGGAAACGCAAATCGGTCTTGAAGTCCTGAGCGATTTCACGCACCAGACGTTGGAATGGCAATTTACGGATTAACAGTTCGGTACTCTTCTGGTAACGACGGATTTCACGGAGAGCGACGGTTCCCGGACGGTAACGATGGGGTTTCTTAACTCCTCCGGTGGCTGGTGCGCTCTTACGGGCGGCTTTGGTGGCCAACTGTTTCCTGGGAGCCTTTCCTCCGGTAGACTTGCGGGCTGTCTGCTTGGTACGGGCCATGGTATTTGTATGACGCAAAAGAGATTATATTAAACCACGACTTATCTTCAGAAGAAATGTTTACACAATGAAACACGATGAGACAAACACCCTTTATTTATACGATTTTCAGAGGGTTGCTAACGTAGTCTCATTGGGCCGAGGGGTGTGGTTTCGCGCATTCTTCGGTGTAGGTTATCTGGATCGATTGCATAAATACCGCGTTGTCAAATGATAAGTTACCATTTATCTCAACAAACCTCGTCTTTGTTACAACCACTAACACTTCTACAGCAATAAGTTATCATGACTGGTCGCGGCAAAGGAGGAAAAGGCCTTGGAAAAGGAGGTGCCAAACGTCATCGTAAAGTGTTGCGCGATAACATCCAGGGAATCACCAAGCCCGCCATCCGTCGTTTGGCTCGTCGAGGAGGAGTGAAACGTATTTCTGGATTGATCTACGAAGAGACCCGCGGAGTGTTAAAAGTTTTTTTGGAAAATGTTATCCGTGATGCGGTCACTTATACTGAGCACGCAAAGAGGAAGACCGTTACCGCTATGGACGTCGTCTACGCTCTGAAACGCCAAGGTCGTACATTGTATGGATTTGGTGGTTAGGTTGAACAATTAATTAGCAATTTATTAGTCCAACTTCTTCTATTTTTAAAATTACATTAAATTAAAATTTTTCTTATTAAAACGGTCCTTCTCAGGGCCACTAAATCATATTATGTAAATAGCAGTGTATTGGTATCTAATACCAATTATTTTATTTATTATCTAAATAAAATAATGAAATATAAATATGAAAATAATAAAATAGTGGTAGTTATTAAATTATATTATTACTTTTTAATCTTAAAACCCAGCTGTATATTATACAAATTATTTATTCTGTTCTTATTTTAACTCATATTATGTATCAGTAGGTTTTATAATAACTAGGTACCTAGTACCTACTGTATACTACTAAATTATAAGCACAAACTAATTATAAGAAGTTAAAACCTTTATTCCTTAATTAATAATATAATATATAATATATAAATATGTACAATATATTCGAAAGACAATATTTTTTTTATGTTTGAAGAAACGTGTGATGAACGAAAGTATAGGAATATTATTATATATTATATTATTATCAAACTATTATTATTATTCGTAAAAATAGTTTAAAAATTATTGACTTGTTTTTACATTTATTATATTTTTTATACTATTATAATAAAAATGTATAATAATATTAATTATAATGTATAATGTTATGTTAATAAAACAAAATATAATAGCAATATATTAATCAATTTCACTGCTATCCATTCTTTTATTATCGGTGGTTAACAATAACAATTTTTATAATTTTAATTCAGCTAATACAATATACAAAATACAAATATTACTTATTAGTAGATACGTATCTACCTACTGTTTGACAATAGAGCGAGCGTATTAGGTTACCGAGTTATAATTGTAATTTCATTAACATTTTAAAAATTGTAATGAATACTATATTTGACGTCATAGAACTCTCAATTATAGCTAATGCATGTTTTTTTTTTTTTAAAGAATGTCTTAAAACATTATTTTTTATAGATATAAATTTGTTTCACCCTGAAGTAATTTGCGAAATTTTATTTTGATACATTTTACACAATATTATTTACGGTTCTTAGAGATAATTTTAGTAATAGTTTATCACAATATAAGAATGGAATCAAAAATATTTAGTTGAGTGTTTTTATGTTTGCTCATCGAGCAATATTATGGGCATTGGGCATAGACGCATAGTATTGTAATTTTTTCGGAAATGCTACTACCTACCTACATCTAAATGAATTAGTTTTTGGTAAAGGAACAGCTGGTATATCGGAGTTCCTTGTATCTCTTTAATTATACTATTATTATTAAAGCCATTATGCTATGATACATAAATAGATAATTACATTTATAATAAAAATAAATATTTTCAAGAATATAAAAATGAAATTTTTTTACATTTTAATTTGCATATATTTCTCAATTATTATTAGTGCTATTAGTAGCGTAGATTTTGACGTCTTTAAGTGTATGTTAAAACGAGTATTTAAAGCAAGACGATCCAAGTTTTACAGGGATCTAGTATTATTATTAAGTTTTAGTTGTAATATAATCTTTATTCTTTAAATAAATAAATTACAAAAATCATGTACGGCAACGCTCTCTAACGATGATATGAACAATGTTTCGATATACACTTACAGATTAGCTTAAAACGACGACAGTAGAAAGCGCTGCGGTTATCAAAAGTACGGATTGACCAAGTATTCATAAATAATACCATTGATTATCTATGAAACACGAATATTATTATAGGTATACTGTATAATCAATGAAAATACTAATACTATAAGTATTTAATATTTATAAGTTATAACCAATAATTATTATTTTTCAATAAATTATATTGTCATTGATTATAGCCAAAATTTCGATTAAACTAAAAAAAAAGAGTTCAGAAAAATGTTACTCTTGAAAAATGAGTGTTTTGGCAGTGCTTGATTAGGAAATAAACTAGAAGGGGGACTTAGTGGATGTTGGATGACCGAGCGTTCCACACAAAATTCAATATCACATTATTGTGCGGAGTAAAGCTTTCTACATCACCTTCAGCCACCCATAATCCCCAAAAATCATTAAATTTATTACATAAAAATATTTTAAAATAAAGAAACACTTATTTTTTTATTACACATCATCCAATTACATTATAATTTAAATTACGTTTTATAAAGACGTATAATAACATGTTTTTATAATAACTCATCAATACACCTACAAAAAACTAATCATGTATTATTACATAATATATACACCCATGTACATGAATACAGTATTGTGCGATACAAACGTCGTAGGGAAACGCTTTTATGGTATACAGCACAACCCGTGGTTGAAGATATATTAAGTATGGCGTAAAAGTTTAGCTGCCGTGAACAACAAAAATAATAATATGAATACATAATGCATTTTATTGAATAAATAAAAAAACAGTATTGAACATCGACAAATGGGCTTTGAATCAAACATATAATATATACGTGTACATTTAAGCAATAACAATAGAATAAATATCACGTAGGTACATCGATCGGTGTCTGCGATCCTATGTGCGAAAATAAAAAGAACGAAGAAAAACGTCCGAGGGACAGTCGTCGGCGGTCGTACTCGTTACCGCAATAGCTATCGCTATGAACGCAAACGGCGAAAAAATCGTATATTATACGCACGGCTTTCAATAGACGCAAACTACGCGATCACGAGAAGAACGGATTGGACAAAACTCTGGAAAAGTCTTAAAATCCCGTGAAAGGTTTGTACTTAATAAATAATTGTTGAATATTTTAACTTTTAATTTTTTGTCCGGGAGAATTTTTCCGTTCGGTATGGTGAGGGGGATGCAGGGATAAGGTTCTAGATTCTTCTTTTCCTTTTTATTATTCTTATTCCTAATCTTATTATTATTATAATATTATTTTATTTTTATAATAACATTTATTTAAATTGTGCGTTTATCGGCGATTGCACTGTTGGGGTTTCTACGGTTTCTTGTTATCTGTCACAGAACACCGGGTATAAAAGGCCCGGCGAAACGACCAGCATTCACATTTACTGACTGTCCTCCGTCGTAACAAGACCCATCCCGGGCAGACTTGCGCGATTAGGGAAGGCATCTGGTATCTATGTTTTTTGATCTTTAACATATTATGTTGCCTGTATATTATATTGCTTGCACTCGTATTATTAAATAGTGATTTTATTCATACCTATTCGTAGCATTAACATTTTCTTAGCTCAAGCTCTGGTATGCACTGATCGTCACATTTATATTAAAAATTTGCGTTAATAATGCATATTTTATTTTTTCTGTTTCCGTTTTTTATTATACGATAAACAGTCATTCGTAGGAATACGTTATTCGTAAGTGTTCAAGTATGTTTCCCAAACAGAACGTATATATTCGTAAAACCCCGTTTCCCTGTGCGTTATCGTCATTGTCTACACAATATGCGCAGAGCTACGGCGGGTTACGTACACAGAAATTACGAGTCGCGCGTACATCGGATCTAGCGACTATATGGCACAGTTTCAGTGACTCGTCAGAGTTCCGCGTTACGTGTGTATCGCTCTAGTTTGAGCTGCCCGTCTAGTGTGCCACTGTAATGATCTGATAACGCGTGCGATTTGATTCCGATCCGATTATTCGGTGGCTGTGACTTCGTTGAATGACATACGAATCTTTTCGAAATATTGTATACATTACGAAAACGTTATTTTTTTTTTTTTTGTAGTGTTTGTAAAATTGTAACGTATATAATAATTGTATATTATACAAGATCTTTTTTTCGTAATATATATATCCATGTTCTTTAAGTTACGTTTATTATTTATAAACACCTAGTTATGAATGTATAATTTTTTTTATAGATTTTCTATAAAAAATGAGCAATTATCTGAACTGTGGCCAATCCATGTTAAATATGAATTAGTGTAAAATTTGTTGAAAAAATATTCGTAGATATTTTGACATCATTTTCTTTTACTTATTATTATAATAAAAGTAAAAAATAGTCACGTTCGCAACATCTAGGATCGCAGCGGTCGCATAGAAAAATGTCTTAGTATGTTTGCCGCAGCCTAACGATTGATTATATTAATTACCCATTATTATTAACCAGTTTTTTTTTTCATATTCCATACAAATATACAAGTATTATGGCTATAAGTTATAGATTACATATAGGTATGTTTTTCATCAGAAACAACTGATGATTTACAAATTCACTACAGTAAATGCTGCGTTTCCAGCATTCCGTTTCAAATAAAAGGAAGGGGTATGCTAAAAAAAAAAAGGCGGACTCCGTCCCCCATGACCACCTTAAATTCAAGCACTGTGTTTTGGCAATAATTTCTACGTATTTGATCATCCATCTATCATAATATTTTATTCATCGATTTATTATTTTAATCTCAATAAAACAAGATATTAGGTACTGAATGACTGTAAATATTATTCTGTTGGGCCGTGTACATTAAAAAAACCGTGTACTGTTTTAACACAATATTAATTTTGTATAAAACCGGTCTTGTATATTATAAATTCACTTTTTTCTAAATTACTTCTATTGCAGTATAAATTAATTTAATACCATTTTTAGTGATGGAAATAACCAAATTATCTCGATTGTTTATAAAACGTTCGACTAATCAAAACATTCGAATGATAAAATTACTGACAACTTTAACCTTCATTTTCTGGTACTATAATTTAGTAATTACCGTCATTAATAGTTATTATTTTATTACTAAATACATTATATAAATGTTATTGAATTAATCACCTATAATAAAAGTTGATGAGTAATTTCATATTCTTTTGAGTGAATTGGTTCAAATTTATTTTAATGTGAGTTAAATTGTTAAAAACTTAAAACGAATTTATTTTTTAAATTATTGGTTCATTTTAAATAAAACACAACAGTGGTTTGTAAATTATAAAACAAAAAATAATAATATTATTCTTTTTATTAGTAAAACTATTTGATTGCTTATAAATTAACATTAATAATATATTTGCGATGAATTTGATTATCTTAAAAAATGTGATGGCCCTGAAAAGAGCCGTTTTATGAAGGACTATTTATTAAAAAATTTAAGTTTAAGCACGTTCTCCGCGGATACGACGGGCTAGTTGGATATCCTTTGGCATGATCGTGACGCGTTTGGCGTGAATGGCGCACAAGTTTGTGTCTTCGAACAGACCGACCAAATAGGCTTCGCTGGCTTCTTGCAACGCCATGACGGCGGAACTCTGGAAACGCAAGTCGGTCTTGAAGTCCTGAGCGATTTCACGCACCAAACGTTGGAATGGCAATTTACGGATTAACAGTTCGGTACTCTTCTGGTAACGACGGATTTCACGGAGAGCGACGGTTCCCGGGCGATAACGATGGGGTTTCTTAACTCCTCCGGTGGCTGGTGCGCTCTTACGGGCGGCTTTGGTGGCCAACTGTTTCCTGGGAGCCTTTCCTCCGGTAGACTTGCGGGCTGTCTGCTTGGTACGGGCCATGGTATTTGTATGACGCAAAAGAGATTATATTAATCCACGACTTATCTTCAGAAGAAATGTTTACACAATGAAACACGATGAGACAAACACCCTTTATTTATACGATTTTCAGAGGGTTGCTAACGTAGTCTCATTGGGCCGAGGGGTGTGGTCTCGCGCATTCTTCGGTGTAGGTTATGTGGATCGATTGCATAAATACCGTGTTGTCGAACGATAAGTTACCATTTATCTCAACTAACCTCGTCTTTGTTATAACCACTAATACGTCTACAGCAATAAGTTATCATGACTGGTCGCGGCAAAGGAGGAAAAGGCCTTGGAAAAGGAGGTGCCAAACGTCATCGTAAAGTGTTGCGTGATAACATCCAGGGAATCACCAAGCCCGCCATCCGTCGTTTGGCTCGCCGTGGCGGAGTGAAACGTATCTCCGGCTTGATTTACGAAGAAACACGTGGAGTGTTGAAGGTGTTTCTGGAAAACGTGATTCGTGATGCCGTAACATACACCGAACACGCAAAGAGGAAGACCGTTACCGCTATGGACGTCGTCTACGCTCTGAAACGCCAAGGTCGTACATTGTACGGATTTGGTGGTTAATCATTCAATTTACATAACATTTTATTAAAAAGGCTCTTTTTAGGGCCACTATATTTATTATATCAAAATATATTAATATGTTACTTTTCTCATCATACTTGTAATTATATTATAATATTGGAATATTTATGAATAATATTGACATGTCTTTGTTTATTTATAATTATTAAAAAAAAATGTCTAACCCTTACACAACATATTTTTTGAATTGAAAAAATATATTTTTTAAAATACTATGCATTGATGATTTAAAAGTACCCGTGTCTGAAGAATGCAATTTTTAATTCATAGTATGCATTAAAGCTTGGAAGCTTGTAAATCACCTAAAATTGTAATAATTTCGTTTACTTTAAAATATGCTGATAATTATTATTCTAGTTTACATATCGATATGTTGTTTGCGTTGTTGCTAAAAATTATAATTACAAAAATGTTTATCGTGTTTACAGTTTCATACCTACAATCATCACATTAACAAATATACAAAAACAGGAAAAAACATTAATAGACGTTTTTAGTCAAAAATATTCATTTTAAAAATACCGTATTGTAGATAACATGGTTGAAAATCAATTAGGTTAATATAACATAGTAACACGTTAACACTATTGAGTTAAAACAAAATTAATTTATTGAAAGAATGTTGTTTGTCTACAATAAAATGATACTAAATGAACTGATAGCGTGATAGTGATCATAATAATCACAACAGATCAATAAATAAATATTAATGTACCTATATAGTAATTTAGACGACATTTTGTTTTGCACGACGAACAGTATTTTATTAGTTGGTCCAATGTTTTATACCATAAACATACTGTATACTTAGCATTTTCAATTTAATGAATTATATAAATATATTAATATCCCATTTGGTAAAAAGTAATTTTAAAATGAATTTAAAAACATTTTTCAGAAAATAATGAATATTTTTTAAACATTGCTTAATGATCGACAAATATTTTAAAAATGATTAAAAAGTATACTTTGCCCCGAAAAAATAATATATTGCCATGGCCAACTTCACAAATGGGTGGTGTATAACAAAATAATAATTTATTACATTTTAGTATTTACTTATACATTTTCACAAACATAATTATAATGTTATACATTTTTTTTTATCTCTACAGGGTACAGTTTTCTTGTAGGTACCTATTATTTTCATTTACATTTTACGCGGATAAGGGTTATTTTAATTTTTTTTTTTTTGAAACATTATATGTTTATTATGTTTTATATGTATCGTATAATAAAAAAAATATATATAATATAAAGTTCATAAAAATCTGAGGCCCTCTAATAACGGAGGCCATAGGCAGTTGCCTATCCTGCCTAATGATAAATATGGCCCTGATATGCATGAAGTATACCATAAATTAATTTATGTAATTAATAATTTATTAATAATAAATAATATTACAATAGATACCTAGTTACCGATAATTGTTAATATCTCTGGGTTAATATTAAAATATTTTAGCTAGTACCTACCTATTTTCAGTTTAAAATCAAATTTCATTTTCACAGTTTAAAATAACGGAATATTATGATTAAAAACATATCTTTTATTTTATTTATCAACGTTTATCTATTGTTATTGTTACAATGATGTGTCTTATTATAATGTATTTTATAATCATTTCAAGTGAATCCATGCTAATTTTTGGTCTTGTGGAATCTTCAACATTGTTCGTATTATACGTGTACATTGGTTTTGGATAATATATAAACGCAAATATATAGGCTTGTCGATTTATAATTTTTAATCTTGACAGTGATGCTTATATTAACATAATATCTAATTAAAAGCTCCAAATAAGGTAGTATGGTTTTTTTACAACATCGGTTGTGTAATATTTTTATTTATATGATTTTTTACTTTTTTTATGAAAATTATTGATAAAAATGGTCGAAAATCGCTAAATATACGATAAAAACTTTTGATATTTTGTTCGTAATTTCTTGAAATGGGTATATAAATCACTAAGCAATAAATCAATTAGTAAAAAAAAATAAACATGTAAATGCAACAAGTCTTGAGCACTAGTAAAAACTTGTAATTTGTATAAATTATAAAAGAATGAGTTAAAATAAATTATTTGTGATACGCTTATTACACACTAGGTTTGGTATTAAAATATAATCGGTACGTGATGTCATACCTATTGTGTGGCGACTACTGTTGGTACAAAACATGCTTGGGCCAACAAAGGTTCGAGTTTGTGGTACTATTTACAAATCATAATATACGAGTAGAAGTAAATATCAACAAGTATAAAATATATTATATAATTTTATTATTATCAACAGATTTGACGAGTGTCGATCTGAAAATAGCACTGTATAATTATTATTGGAGATTCAAAGCGGGGGTCAACGTGATGACGTACGATAAAAATAAATGGGAATACGTCTTCTACTAACAAAAATAAGTAATTTTGAGGAGTATCAAGAAAATTTGTGGTCCTGAAAAGGACCTTTTTAAGGGTGTGAGAGAAACATACGATGATCACACGATTTACTTCTTTTTGGGTGCTGCTGTTTTCTTGATTGGAGTCTTTTTCGCTTTGGGTTTTACAGCCGCAGCAGGTTTTTTCGCTTTAGCCGGGGACTTCTTCGGTTTGGTAACTTTGGGTTTAGCGGCTACAGCTTTCTTGGTTTTTTTAGCAGCGGGTTCGCCGGACGCTGGCTTCACTTTCTTGGCAGACGTCGACTTCCTTTTAACGGCACCGGGGGCTTTGACTTTTTTAACGACCGGTTTCTTCTTGGCAGCAGCCACCTTCTTTTTTGGTTTAACCTCGGCAACCGAGAGTTTGAAATGTCCAGAAGCGCCGGTGCCCTTGGTCTGAACCACAGTACCGTTGGCGACGGCGGCTTTCAAAAACTTCCTGATGAAAGGCGCCAGCTTGGCGGGATCGACTTTGTAGTTGGCAGCCAAGTACTTCTTGATGGCCGGCAAAGAAGAACCTTTCTTCTCCTTCAGTTCTTTGATGGCAGACGTGACCATCACGGAAGTGGTCGGATGAGACGCAGCCGGCTTCTTTGCCTTAGCAGCAGCGGCGGCCTTCTTCTTGGCAGGAGACTTTTTCGCGGCTGGCGAAGCGGCCACTGGTGCCGGAGCGGAGAGAGCGACGGTATCTGTCATGATGCAGTTGTTGTCGAATGTTTTAGCGTATCTCGAAATAAGACTGTGGAATGTAATAATGAGCAACGAAATGGTTGGCACATATATACACTGTACCGTACCGACTAGTAAACCGTCTCGATTCGCGTCATCCACACGGCTACGGTTGTGCAAACATTTTCCGCGATATCTCGGCAATAAATAGTCGTACAACGCTGGTTTTGAATTTAACAGAAAGCCAACTAAATTTCAAAAGTTCTTATATATCTAAATCAACGATATCCGGTATCAAAAATCCACCACGGATCGTTATTCTCACGCTCCCAACCGGGTTTTCGTTGACCATGTTTGATGGTATACCGCACGATCGAAACCAATTTAAAACGTACAAAAACTTCTTAGACGCGTTCTATACGAGTTTCCCAAGACCGGAATGTTTGCATATTGCAAATCGATCGATGCGTCGATGAACGGTGGCTTTTCAAAATTGACGGTTTTAGGTTAGTGTTACGGGACGGTGTCATTCACGTTTATACCATTGAAATGTTTGCACAACGAACTTACCTATTAATCTAATCTTAATCGTATTCACATTAAATATTTTTTTATAAATAATCGTAGTATTTAACCGTTTAGGGGTTTTGGTCGAAACTCGATTATAAATAAATAAAATGTAACTCATTTTCTCATCATCGGTGGTACCTATCGTATCTGATACATTGTAGTGGGCCAATAGACAGTCGTCGTGCATTGGTGATGTAGCCGTGGGCTTGATAAAATACGATTTTTATGTGTTTATTTATTGATATTATTCTAAGTGTTTTAATTCGAATTAGCCGCTGTGAGTGTTTAGTGATGTCATCTGACGTGTCATTATGAAGTTTGCGAGCGTAGTAAACCGACGTCGCAGCTTACACTATACGCGATTATATTTTTCTGTTATTTATTAGCATTTGACGTGTTGTTGCCGAACCTTGATGATGATATACTGTTTTTATATAGGTAAATAGAGTATATTTTTATCATTTATTATCTAGGTATGAAGACAAGAATTGATAGTAGCCGCGACTACCGGGGGAGAACCTGAGACACCATCTAAAGCGGGAAAATATCAAATGACGTACCATTTCAATAGTCTAATTATAATAGTATAAGAACTGAAGTATTTCCTGCAACGATAGATTTTCTTCTTCTGTTGATCTACCGCCTAAAATCTCTACCGTCCAGCCGAGACTCGGCATATATAAATATATAATTGGTCTGAATAATATTATGTTGTACTAACAGAATTAGGCTAATTTCCCAAATTACATCATCAATCGTCTTGTAGCTGATAGATTTATAAAATATATTTCTTTTTGCCGTAGACAAATCAATTATAGTTTGGTGTAATGCAGCTAAAGCTTACAATATTATACTATTGCGTTATTATACAGTGATAAGAAGTTAATATTAACTATTGTAGTCCAATATTTGGCAATCTAAATTGTAGCTGGCTTAATTTAATGATTTGAAACAACATGTTTTGTAAAAATGTTCAAATTTCCTCGTTGTGGGTAAGGGGTCTGGTGCGCCTTGTTTTCTGGACTGATTTGATGAGTTGCTGGTTGAGGCGTGTAAATTCTAAAAACAATGGGACTCTTTAAATTGAATTCTGATTTTAAAATATTATCAGTTATCACAATGTAAATTTTAAATATACATTGTAACGTATGCACATTATACATACAATGTATGTGACACAGAGCGTATTTTATGGAAATGTGACATTTTTGAGGATTATAACTCGGGTATACCAAATAGGTATTGTAAACGGAATAAAAGTCTGTAGAAAAACAATTACCGAAATAAAATATTACTTGTCCTTCATATAATGTTGACGACTCTTTAAGAACTTTAAAAGTTATTGATGTGTATAAGACGTGTAATATTATATTCTGTAAATCCATTCATGTTTTAATTATTATCGATAGGTTTAATGAACGCTTATTAAAAAATATGTAAATAATTATGGTAGTAATTTTTTTGTGTCTTATTCCTTGTTTACCTAACTCGCAAAGTGTACCTTTCTAGTAGTACCTACAAAGCTTAACAATAACATGTGAATATGTGATTGAAATAGGTTAACAGCAAGTTTTCATGTTAATTTATCATTAGCCTATTATTTGAATGTATAAACCGAGTAGTAGCATTAAGTCACGATGAAGGGAAAACACAACTACAAATAGTAGTAGATTCAAAATGAGTGTGGTGGCCCTGAAAAGGGCCGTTTTAATGGAGTTGTTGTGGTATATAGACCGTTAAGAGATTAGGCACGTTCTCCGCGGATACGACGGGCTAGTTGGATATCCTTTGGCATGATCGTAACGCGTTTGGCGTGGATGGCGCACAAGTTGGTGTCTTCGAACAGACCGACCAAATAGGCTTCGCTGGCTTCCTGCAATGCCATGACGGCGGAGCTCTGGAAACGCAAGTCGGTCTTGAAGTCCTGAGCGATTTCACGCACCAGACGTTGGAATGGCAATTTACGGATTAACAGTTCGGTACTCTTCTGGTAACGACGGATTTCACGGAGAGCGACGGTTCCCGGGCGGTAACGATGGGGTTTCTTTACTCCTCCGGTGGCGGGTGCGCTCTTACGGGCGGCTTTGGTGGCCAGCTGCTTCCTGGGAGCCTTTCCTCCGGTAGACTTGCGGGCTGTCTGCTTGGTACGGGCCATTGTTGAGTTTGGTTGTGTAGACTATGTCAACTCTGCAAATCACAATAATATGCTTATTAACGGTCGTAGCGAAACTCACCAGTATTTATATACAAAACGTATTCGTATCTGCCGTTCTCATTGGTCGACGCGTTGTTCTTAATGGGGGAGTGGGAGAAAACAAATGGAGCATTTCGATTGGCCGTGCGTGCTCCGTGAAACGGATAAATACATTGACAATTGTGACCCGGTTATCAGTCGACGTTCAGCGTTCATCGCAGCAGCTCTTCAAGTAATCAGCTAGAAACTACATAAAATCAACATGACCGGACGCGGTAAAGGAGGAAAAGGTCTTGGAAAAGGAGGCGCCAAACGTCATCGTAAAGTACTCCGTGATAACATCCAGGGAATAACTAAGCCTGCCATTCGTCGGTTAGCCCGTCGTGGTGGTGTCAAACGTATTTCGGGTTTGATCTACGAAGAGACTCGCGGAGTGTTGAAAGTGTTCCTGGAAAACGTAATCCGTGATGCAGTAACGTACACGGAGCACGCCAAGAGAAAGACCGTCACCGCCATGGACGTCGTCTACGCTCTCAAACGCCAAGGTCGTACCCTGTACGGTTTCGGAGGTTAATGTGTTTTTACATATTATAATGCCGTTGCATACTTTATATAAAAAGGCCCTTTTCAGGGCCACCACTATTTGCCAATATTTATTCCTTATCATGTGAACAACAAACTTTTCTAACTGTTGTAATGGATTGAAATCACAATTTTATCACATGTTATGGTTGAAACTGTACGTAATTATTTTCTATTTTATTATTTTCTTAGATAATAATATATTAAAAATATTTACAGCAAAATGTTTTTCTCACATGGCAATTTTCTAGATTTGTATAATAAATTATATAATATAAATTTGTTACAACTATTAAATTTTTTGTTTATAAAACTTGCTTTTTTATTATTATTTGTCAAGTATGCATTTTAAATTACACTTGTTATTATTGTTATGAAACAAATACGCTAACTGCTAGAAGTCCCTAGTCCTAGTCCTCTTACTTAAAAGAATAATAAAATAGTTATGAACGAGACCTATCTCTTACTAAGTGAGCGCTTACTACCTATATCGAGTGTCCCAATGAAGAAAATAAACCCTGTGGGCACCCGTCTACACTTGCGAGATATTGGTGTGTATAATAGATAATATTATTGAAAATACATAGGTATAATTATTATTATTTCTATGAATTATTCAAAAGAACCAAATGACAGCATATAAAGTATTTACATTTGTGATGATTATAAATATTACTCATCAGTCTTCTTTATCAATGTATTTATTTTGTTGAATTATGCTATAATTGAGTATCTATATTCTAATTTTTTTGACACATGGATATTTACGTTTTAATCCTTGAACACTGTCAATCAGTATAATTTACAATATTTAGACATATTAAGCAACATCAATTATTTATTTTTGTAGATTATTACTAGTGATGGGAACAATCGAGAGAAATTACTCGAAATACTCGATTGTTAGATTTCATCGATTGTTTCGATTGTTTTGAAAACTCTCGAGTGATTCTCTCGGTATCGAAATCAGCTGAAATAATCGAATTATAAAATTACTCGGTGAGTGATTCATTCGAAATTAAATCGGCAATTAAAAATTAAATCGATAAAATTAGTAATTAATAGTATTACTACTTACTAGGTTATTAATTTTCATTTATTATAATAAAGTAAAATTTATATTTACTAATACCTATCTTATTCGATTAAATTTTGCGCACTTCTCGCTCACTTTTTAAATATTTACCATAGAATAATTCATAATCATCATTATTCATTAAGTACCATCAATTTATAATTGTTCTACTTTAGTACCTACATAAATATTTTAAATAAAAATAATAAATAAAATTTTATTAAAAATCGTGTTTTTTTTTTTATTACTTTATGAATTAAAAATAACATTATACGTTTTTACAATTATAATAATTATCTAATTAAGATTTATAAATTAAATTTATAATATTGAAAAACTAATTATACCCGTGTTGTAGTAAACGTTTTTATATTTATTTAATAAAAATAAAATATGTCAAATAGGTAATAGTATTACTAGTATTAATTAGTAATTAATTATAAATTGTAATAGTTAATAGTCTAACGAGTAGTAAGTATTAAATAACGTGAATTGTATCGATTGTCGAGTAACTGATTACTAAGTAGTGAGTGTAATGAAATGAAATAGTAAATACTAAATTGACCGAGAGATTTTTTCGAGTGAATCTCTCGATTGTTATAACCTCTCGATTACTAACTTCTCGATTATAGAAATCACTCGATTTTTCCCATCACTAATTATTACGATTAATAAATAACGGCACGCAACACACAGAGTTGTTAGCAGTTACTAAGCCCATCTTATCCATCCGGTATATACGACAACCAATTGTTGTCAGCTTTTAGACAATCACCTAAAGTAATCTAAGTCTAAAAAAAAGAGGTTGACTTAGAGATTGAATTTATAACTCTCTAAGCTCATCACGACCAACTCCATACATTCAAATTAGTAGTAATTTACCACCACAAATAATACATTGAAAATACTAGATACATTTGGTGGCCCTGAAAAGGGCCGTTTTAGTAGAAGACTAGTAAATGTTACAAGTTATTAGACTTTTTTCTCGGTCTTTTTGGGTAAAAGAACAGCTTGGATGTTGGGTAACACACCACCTTGAGCGATTGTTACACCGGACAACAATTTGTTCAATTCTTCGTCGTTCCTGATTGCCAATTGCAAATGTCTGGGGATGATACGAGATTTTTTGTTGTCACGGGCGGCGTTACCGGCCAATTCCAAAACTTCAGCGGCCAAGTATTCCATAACGGCGGCCAAATACACGGGTGCTCCGGCTCCGACACGTTCGGCGTAGTTTCCTTTTCTCAACAGACGATGGATACGTCCGACAGGGAATTGGAGTCCTGCACGAGACGACCTGGTCTTGGATTTGCCTCCTTTCGACTTCCCTGCTTTGCCTCTTCCGCTCATGATTATAATATGTGTGCTTGACGACTGCTTCGTAAGTATTTCGAACACTGAATGATAACAATACCATCAGTAGGCACCATTATATAGCCAACATTTAGAAAACAGTGCTGCCATTGGACAATTTGAAACGTTATAGCGATATTACTAGACATCGTTTAATATGCAAATACTACAAAACGATGTTGTTTTTCATCATCATAATAATAATATTTTTTTGCTGAGAAGCTACTATTTTTATGAAACACGTAACCGTTGTAGATCCTGTTTGTTTCGTCATACCTATTAGAATTTCGCCAATGGCCGTATGATGTGCCTCCTTGCGTTAGTAATATATACGGTCGTTTTCGGTGATTGGACACCATTCGTGTTAGAAGTGTTTGATCGTTAACAACCATCAATAATTTAACAATTATCAACCATGGCTCCAGGAGGTAAATCCGCAGGAAAAGCAATGAAAAAATCGTCCGGCAAGGCCCAAAAGAACATCGCCAAGTCCGACAAGAAACGCAAGCCAAAGAGGAAAGAATCGTACGCCATCTACATCTACAAAGTGTTGAAACAAGTACACCCCGACACCGGTGTCTCCTCTAAGGCAATGAGCATTATGAACAGTTTTGTCAACGATTTATTCGAGCGTATCGCCGCCGAATCCAGTCGTCTGGCCCACTACAACAAGCGATCGACCATCACCAGCCGGGAAATCCAAACCGCCGTCCGACTTTTGTTGCCCGGTGAATTGGCCAAGCACGCTGTCAGTGAAGGAACCAAAGCCGTCACAAAATACACCAGCTCCAAATAATTTACAATTCCTTGTAGTTCCAAAATTAAAACGGCCCTTTTCAGGGCCACCACATTTCTAAAAAAACAATTACCTAATCTCCCGGCGGCCAGACACCACTCCTTGATCGATCATAATTTCTCGACTCAAAGACTAAAATATTTCCAACATGATAACTAATTAACTTTGTATCTCGTTTAAAAGTACCTAGGTATGCTCTTTTATACCTAATACTAACATCCTGATTATACTAAAAATTTGAATTTGAAAAAAGATTGATGAGAACTTGGCATTTCTTGATATAATATACTTCTACATTATTTTTGAATTTTTCTAAATATTTATAATAAATACAATTTTTAATTAATACTATATTATTATTTCACTGGTCAGTGATCAATTATTTCATTGGTATAATGCATAGTCGTAAATAGAGAGGGCTTGGTTGGGCTTGCCCACCCTTTAACCTCTCAAGTACCACTAAAATGAAATAGGAATTGAAAACAAATAATTTGTTGAAATTTTTTTTTTTGTGTGTTTTATCGACGGCGGCGGGCGTAGATATGAATTGTTCCAAGCAGTAAAACTCGACAATCTATCTATATACTATCTTCTATCTTCATAATATATTTTTATATACATAGAAATCATGTGTCATAATGATTATCCGAGATGAACACCAAAACTATTGGACCAATCTTGATGACATTTTTTACATTGTGTGTAATTTGGTCCTAATTAAAACATAGGATAGTTTACCCCGATTAAGGCCCTCAATTGTTGTTATCTTTGTATGCATTTCTCAAATTTGAATATCCATTAATCTGTAGAAACTTTATGTTATTAAAAAAATGTATAAACAAATATAAGTATAAACAAAGTTGATAAAACCAAATATTTAAGCGTTACATTTGATCAACACTGTAAATATGAATTATTTGTATGTATATTATTATGTATTAATATTGTTATGTAATTTAAATAAATGTTACCTAGCTTTTGATAGAAAAATATTTATAAATTTTTAACTACCAAATAGTGAAAAATATTCATGATTTTGACAAATTTTTGTCAATATTTGAACTTCAAATGCTAATAAAAAAAAATTGTGCCTATGTATTTTTATAATTTTTGAATGAGAGTTAGAACAAGTTATGTGGACCCTTCAATTAAATTTTCAAGTAATTTGTCTATTTTGTGTCCACATAACTTGTTCTAACTCTGATTCAAAAATTATAAAAATACATAGGCACAATTTTAGATTCTGAACGGAGTGATGAATGTATTGATTTTACAATGATGTGTGTTTTTTTTTTTTTTTTGTGTCTGTGTACAGCATAACTAGTCGAAATAATGCTTCAATTTCAAACTTTGGGGGTGGTTTCCGATGGCAAAGTGGATATCCTTGGTGCATTATAGAGGTGAAAAGTAAACATTTTCCAACAGTTTTCAAAAAAATCGAGAAAAACAAAAAAAAAATGACAGAAAAACGGGAATTTTTACGCAAAACCAGTTTTCGACAAAAACGAATTATTTATTTTGCTATAACTCAAAAACTAATAGATGTAAACACTTGAAATTTTCACATAATATTTATATTAGCGTTCTCCATACACAATTAAATTTTCAAAGAATTTTGACTTTTTTTGAGCTATTTATAGACAGTTGAAATTTTCAATTTTTTTAAGTATTTTTTTTTAAAATAACGATAAAAATTTTTTGGCCGGCTAGAAAATGTTGAAAATTTAATACAAGGTTTCTTATAAGTTGTTCTTAAAGTTATAAAAAAAAATCCGAAATCGTTAGTCACAATTTTTTTTTATAAGTGCTTAAAGTTCGAATTTATACGAAATATGTCAAAATTGCGAAAATTGGCAAGTAATTTTGTGGTTAAAAAATCGTAAAAATTTTTTCTTTTATAACTAAGATTTGAAAATTTGGTACAAGGTTCTCCATAAAATTTTCTTCAACTATCTGCAAAAAAACTCTACCGGACTAAAACAAAAAATTTTTATGAGTGATTGAAATTTAAATTTTTACAAAACCGCGTTAAATAACGGTTTAGCCTCAAACGATTTTTGATATTTGTTGTTATTCAAACAGTATAAGTCGTAAATACTTGAAAATTTTACCAGTTATTTAGATTGCCATTTTCTTTACGTGATTTGATTTTCAAAACATTTTGACTTTTTTTGAGCTATTTATAGACAATTGAAATTTTCAATTTTTTTTTATTTTTTTTTTATAAATGTTGATAAAAAAAATTTAGCTGGGACAAATTACTTGAAAATTTAATTGAAGGGTCCCCATAACTTGTTCTAACTCTCATTCAAAAATTATAAAAATACATAGGCACAATTTTTTTTTATTAGCATTTGAAGTTCAAATATTGACAAAAATTCGTCAAAAACATGAATATTTTTCACTATTTGGTAGTTAAAAATGTATAAATATTTTTCTATCAAAAGCTAAGAATTGAAAATTTAATACTATGCTGTCCATAAGTTAAGCTTAGAATAATTATAAAAAAGTTTGAGGATTGTTCAATTTAAAAAATTTACGAGTGTTTAAAGTTTTAATTTTAATTTGAAATCAAAAATACACGTGTAAAATAACTTTTTACTAATAAATAATTTTCGATTTTTGTTATTTTTAAAAAATTACTAAACGTAAGATCTTGAAACTTTTACTTAAATGTTTGAATTAGTTTCAAAGTAGAATATATTACAATATTTAAGTATAATATATCCTAGACCAGTGGTGGGCAAACTTTTTTAATAGAGGGCCACAAAGTTTAAGAAATTCTAGAGGAGGGCCATAATTATAGAAAAAATGCATTTTGGGTTAAAGCTTTGAATCATATAATATTATAAAAACATGACACTTTTATACTATACAAGCCATATACTATCCATGTCGAATGTCGATGGACCCTCGGCGGGCCGGATTAAATACTTTCGCGGGCCCGCTGGCCGTACTTTGCCCACCACTGTCCTAGACTGACAAATCATCTCCGTTCAGAATCGTTTTTCGTATACAATGATACCTATCATTGCATTCAAATTTAACCTACCCTAGTCCGAGGTCCATCCCACCCCTAAATCCTAATGTACAGCAGAGCGATACTCACTTACCCGCTTTTTTTTTATTAGCATTTGAAGTTCAAATATTGACAAAAATTTGTCAAAATCATGAATATTTTTCACTATTTGGTAGTTAAAAATTTATAAATATTTTTCCTCCTGGAGCCATGGTTGATAATTGCTAAATTATTGATGGTTGTTAACGATCAAACACTTCTAACACGAATGGTGTCCAATCATTGCATTGCATTGCACGATAGGAGGGACTTATTGTCCTTTGTCTGAGTTTCGGGGGGTCTAGCCCCATGACTCAGAGTTTGAGGTGATTTGGTTGAGATATTTTTATGTGTGCCTGGTCAGTTTACCGGGCCTGTTTCTGTTTAACTCGGGTGGTCCGGACGTTTTGCCTATGTTTTGTAGGTGGCTGTATTTTGTACTGCTTCCAGGCGTCTCCAGTTTGCATTTGATATAGTGCGGTTAAGTGCCTAAGTGCGGCCCATGCTGGACCAGCATAGGTGATTATTGTTCTGACGTACATCTGGTATATGCTGAGCTTCGTTCGAACTGGGATTGGACTCAGCCGGTTGAGCACGGGGTACAGTGCAGCTCGGGTGCGTCTTGCTTTTTGAGCGGTTTCCGTGACGTGCCTATTGAATCGAAGTCTACTGTCGAGGTAAACTCCGAGGTATTTTACTGCAGGTTTCCAGCTGATCTCCTGGTTGTAAATTTTTAATGGTGTCGATTTTTTAAGTCCTCTTCTCCCGAACTTTATTGCCAGGGTTTTGTCGGTGTTCAGAGTCAACTTCCACTTTTGGAGCCAAGGGAGGGTGACGTCAATTTGTGCCTGAAGTTTGTCCACTGCATGTTGCATGCCCATGCTGGTTGCCATAAACATGGTATCGTCAGCAAAGAGGTTTGTCAGGGTTCCAGGTGTAGAAGGCATGTCGTTTATGTATGCTATAAACAGAATTGGCGAGAGACAAGATCCTTGGGGGACGCCTGCTAGCGGTGTTCGTGGTGTTGAGAAGTCGGAGCCGACTCGGACTGAATATGCTCTGTCGGAAATAAATGATTGCACCAGTCTGACGAGCGAAGGTGGTACGTGAAGCTGGAGTAGTTTGTGCAGTAGTCCGTCGTGCCACACTTTGTCGAACGCCTTCTCGAAGTCCAGGAATGCTGCCGCTGTTCGCTCTTCTCGGTTTGTTGTGTTGGCCAGGTGGTCGATTACGAGATGGAGATGATAAGAAGTGAATAATGTGATTGACTGACAAACATAACAACTCTAAATAAATATTTAAAAATTAGGTAACATTTATTTAAATTACATAACAATATTAATACATAATAATATACATACAAATAATTCATATTTACAGTGTTGATCAAATGTAACGCTTAAATATTTGGTTTTATCAACTTTGTTTATACTTATATTTGTTTATACATTTTTTTAATAACATAAAGTTTCTACAGATTAATGGATATTCAAATTTGAGAAATGCATACAAAGATAACAACAATTGAGGGCCTTAATCGGGGTAAACTATCCTATGTTTTAATTAGGACCAAATTACACACAATGTAAAAAATGTCATCAAGATTGGTCCAATAGTTTTGGTGTTCATCTCGGATAATCATTATGACACATGATTTCTATGTATATAAAAATATATTATGAAGATAGAAGATAGTATATAGATAGATTGTCGAGTTTTACTGCTTGGAACAATTCATATCTACGCCCGCCGCCGTCGATAAAACACACAAAAAAAAAAATTTCAACAAATTATTTGTTTTCAATTCCTATTTCATTTTAGTGGTACTTGAGAGGTTAAAGGGTGGGCAAGCCCAACCAAGCCCTCTCTATTTACGACTATGCATTATACCAATGAAATAATTGATCACTGACCAGTGAAATAATAATATAGTATTAATTAAAAATTGTATTTATTATAAATATTTAGAAAAATTCAAAAATAATGTAGAAGTATATTATATCAAGAAATGCCAAGTTCTCATCAATCTTTTTTCAAATTCAAATTTTTAGTATAATCAGGATGTTAGTATTAGGTATAAAAGAGCATACCTAGGTACTTTTAAACGAGATACAAAGTTAATTAGTTATCATGTTGGAAATATTTTAGTCTTTGAGTCGAGAAATTATGATCGATCAAGGAGTGGTGTCTGGCCGCCGGGAGATTAGGTAATTGTTTTTTTAGAAATGTGGTGGCCCTGAAAAGGGCCGTTTTAATTTTGGAACTACAAGGAATTGTAAATTATTTGGAGCTGGTGTATTTTGTGACGGCTTTGGTTCCTTCACTGACAGCGTGCTTGGCCAATTCACCGGGCAACAAAAGTCGGACGGCGGTTTGGATTTCCCGGCTGGTGATGGTCGATCGCTTGTTGTAGTGGGCCAGACGACTGGATTCGGCGGCGATACGCTCGAATAAATCGTTGACAAAACTGTTCATAATGCTCATTGCCTTAGAGGAGACACCGGTGTCGGGGTGTACTTGTTTCAACACTTTGTAGATGTAGATGGCGTACGATTCTTTCCTCTTTGGCTTGCGTTTCTTGTCGGACTTGGCGATGTTCTTTTGGGCCTTGCCGGACGATTTTTTCATTGCTTTTCCTGCGGATTTACCTCCTGGAGCCATGGTTGATAATTGTTAAATTATTGATGGTTGTTAACGATCAAACACTTCTAACACGAATGGTGTCCAATCATGCATTGCATTGCACGATAGGAGGGACTTATTGTCCTTTGTCTGAGTTTCGGGGGGTCTAGCCCCATGACTCAGAGTTTGAGGTGATTTGGTTGAGATGTTTTTATGTGTGCCTGGTCAGTTTACCGGGCCTGTTTCTGTTTAACTCGGGTGGTCCGGACGTTTTGCCTATGTTTTGTAGGTGGCTGTATTTAGATTGTTGGAGCTTGCCAAACATTTTCTTTGAATTTAGAGTTATGGTTGATTGGATTGATGGAATATTGCTAGATTTTGAGATAACGGTGTTCCGGACAAACCAGGGCGAACCGGTGATTGTTCGGAGGGCAATGTTTTGTACTGCTTCCAGGCGTCTCCAGTTTGCATTTGATATAAGTGCGGCCCATGCTGGACCAGCATAGGTGATTATTGTTCTGACGTACATCTGGTATATGCTGAGCTTCGTTCGAACTGGGATTGGACTCAGCCGGTTGAGCACGGGGTACAGTGCGGCTCGGGTGCGTCTTGCTTTTTGAGCGGTTTCCGTGACGTGCCTATTGAATCGAAGTCTACTGTCGAGGTAAACTCCGAGGTATTTTACTGCAGGTTTCCAGCTGATCTCCTGGTTGTAAATTTTTAATGGTGTCGATTTTTTAAGTCCTCTTCTCCCGAACTTTATTGCCAGGGTTTTGTCGGTGTTCAGAGTCAACTTCCACTTTTGGAGCCAAGGGAGGGTGACGTCAATTTGTGCCTGAAGTTTGTCCACTGCATGTTGCATGCCCATGCTGGTTGCCATAAACATGGTATCGTCAGCAAAGAGGTTTGTCAGGGTTCCAGGTGTAGAAGGCATGTCGTTTATGTATGCTATAAACAGAATTGGCGAGAGACAAGATCCTTGGGGGACGCCTGCTAGCGGTGTTCGTGGTGTTGAGAAGTCGGAGCCGACTCGGACTGAATATGCTCTGTCGGAAATAAATGATTGCACCAGTCTGACGAGCGAAGGTGGTACGTGAAGCTGGAGTAGTTTGTGCAGTAGTCCGTCGTGCCACACTTTGTCGAACGCCTTCTCGAAGTCCAGGAATGCTGCCGCTGTTCGCTCTTCTCGGTTTGTTGTGTTGGCCAGGTGGTCGATTACTTTCGTGAGTTGGTTGGTCGTTGAGTGTTGTGATCTGAAGGCATATTGGTCAGGTCGAATTGAAGTAGATATGACTTTTTTCAAATTAATCAGGATTATTATTTCTAGGACCTTGGCCATTGAATTAATGAGTGCTATAGGTCGGTGGCTGCTTGGATTTTTGAGATCTTTTCCTGATTTTGGTATCATTATCACTGTGGCTGCTTTCCAAGGAGTAGGGAAGTGTTGGTATCTTAGGCAGCAGTTAAACATTTTGGTCAGTGCCAAGATGGTTTTGTCAGAGAAGTGACGGAGAGCCGTGTTGGAAATGCCGTCGGGTCCCGGCGCTTTGTTGCGTGGTAGTCGTTTAATGATGTCTTTAACTACTCCTGGAGAGACCGGCTGAATTGGTGGTTTTGGTGATGTGTTTAGAATTTGGATTGAGTTGGCGACTAGTAAGTTAGTGGCTGGAGTTCCATCCGGGCAATTGAATTGCGAGGCTAAGTTAGCAGCGAAGAGTTCAGCTTTCCCTAGGGAATCGAAGACGGGTCCTTGTTGGCCGTTTAATGGGTGGTTTGGAGGTTTTCTGTTAATTAGAGATTTGTTGATTTTGAATATTTTTGAGTCTCCAGGTCTTAGTTTTCCAAGGAATGAGTCCCATTCGGCGGCTCTATGAAGTTGTATGAGCCTCTTGACTTTTGATGTCTGGTTATTGAACCTGTGTTTGGCCTCTGGGTTCCGGGTGTTTTGCCAGGCCCTCCGTAGTCTTCTCTTTTTAGTGATTTCGAGCTGGATAATGTCTGGAATGCGTGTTTGGTTTGGTTGGTTGATAAGGATAGAAGTATTTTTGGATAGGATGTCCTGGACAGTAGTGGTAAAGTTCTCAATCACTTGATTGAGTTCCGATGTTGAGTTGATGGTTGGATTCGGACTTGGGATGGCAAAATGCAGATCGACTGCGAATTTTGGCCAGTTTGTAACATGTCTCTGTTGGTTTGGTGGATCGGACGATGGCTTGCCTCGGAGGGTTAGGATGACCGGACTGTGGTCAGACGAGAGTTCGTCTGAGAAGTTGCAGAGTTCATATTGTAGGTGGTTGTTCTTCAGTATTACTATATCTAGGACGTCAGGTTGATGATAGCGCTGGTCTGGATGGTGGGTCGGGGTATCTGGTGCAACAATGAGGTAGTCGTTCTCCTCCATGTGGTTAAGAAGTGTCAGGCCCGCAGCATTTGTTCTTTGGCTGTTCCAGAACGGGTGTTTGGCGTTCCAATCACCCGCGAGAATTGTCGGAAGGTCGGTGTCTAGGAGGATATCCACGTCCGATGGCATAAGTGGGTTTATAGGCCTTTTGTATATTGCCGAGATTCTGGTCTCTCGGTTGTTTAATTGAATGTGGATGGTAGTGTTTTCCAGAGAGTTTGTCTGAATGGGGACTTCGTAGTGAATGAGCTTGTTGGCTACTAAGATCGCTGTGCCTCCGGCGCTTCTTGACTGGCCGGGAGGAGTGGGTCGATCGTTTCTATAAATGTGGTAGTTTGGGAGTTTGAATGATGTTGTGGGTTTGAGGTATGTTTCGCTGAGTAGGATGATGTGGATTTTATGTTGTCGAATGAAATGGAGGAGTTCTGATTTTTTGTTGCCCAGACCTTGGCAATTCCAGTAGAGAATTTTAAGTTGTTCGTCCATCTTGGTTTATAAGTGAGACTATGGCCGAGATTGCTAACAGGATGGTGTCTTTGAAATTTGATGCAGTAGATATCTGGTATATGGCGTGATTCAGGATATCAATTAGATTTGTGTTAATCTCGTTTAGCGGTTGGATTGGTGCAACTAGTTGAGATTTGGGCGGCGATAGAGCCTGTGCATAGGTGAGTTGCGTGGAGTTTGTGGGCGGAATAGATGTTGGTTGAGTAGCTGGTGGCGGAGTGATGTCATGAGGTTTGGATTTCTTTGCAGAGGTAGCTTTGATGTAGGCGGGGCATTGACGGTAGTTAGCCGTGTGTTCGCCATTGCAGTTGCAACATTTTGGCGGCTGGTCGGGAGTTTTGATACACGTCTTGGTTGCATGGTCTTTGCCGCATTTCACGCATTTTGGCTGGTGCTTGCAATTAGCTGAAGAGTGTCCGAAGCCTTGACAAGTGAAGCATTGGGATGGTCCTGATGTTTTGTATGCCTCTACGCGGATGATTAGGTAAAATAGACTGGATAGGTTGAAGATGGTCTTGCTTGATTGGGTGTTGGGGAGACACACCATGTACATCGGCAGCTTCCTTCCGTCTTTCAGGAATTGGCGCACGTGCAAGATGGTGTATCCTAGGGATTCGAGCTCGGATTTTACGGAATCCTCGGTGTTGTAGCTTGGGACGCCCCTGAGCAGTACTTTGAGTTGGCGTTCTGCCGGCAGTGAGAAGGTATGGAAGGGTATGTTGGCGTTTTCCAAAACGGCTTGTACTGAGCGGAAGGTGCTTGTGTCTACAGCTTGGAGCTTGATGTTGTTCTGACTGAACTTGGCTGTGAGTTTGTCTTGGGTGAATGAAGGCATGATCATGGGTGCAGCCGAAGCCCAGTGGGTCGGGTCCACAATTATTGGTGGGATGCGTTCCTTTTGGATGGTTTGGGGTGGAGGAGTGGGTGACATGGAGCGTGAACTTTGGCTCGAAGCGGAGCTGGTTTCAAATGATTCGCTGGAGATAGAGTCAGATTCGGACGGTACAGGGGAAGGAGGTGCACTACGTTGACGACCTTGTTGTTTTTGTTTCTTGTGATCTGTGGGAGTCGGCGAGGGGTTTGGCCTCTTCGCATGCTTGCGTCCACCGCGGTGGGCGCCCATGTTGGATAGGAGTTGCCGGTTTTCGGCTGGTTTATCGCCGTGCCGAGTAATAACGAGCCGCTGTATTTTGCGGGCAGTTGAAAAGTGTCGGCGGTTGCGGGAGGGTGGTGTATGTTGTTGACAGACGTAGCGAAATACGGACTGTCACGAACAGACACAGATTATGATGATGATTATTGATGTGTGTAATATATTCTACTTTGAAACTAATTCAAACATTTAAGTAAAAGTTTCAAGATCTTACGTTTAGTAATTTTTTAAAAATAACAAAAATCGAAAATTATTTATTAGTAAAAAGTTATTTTACACGTGTATTTTTGATTTCAAATTAAAATTAAAACTTTAAACACTCGTAAATTTTTTAAATTGAACAATCCTCAAACTTTTTTATAATTATTCTAAGCTTAACTTATGGACAGCATAGTATTAAATTTTCAATTCTTAGCTTTTGATAGAAAAATATTTATACATTTTTAACTACCAAATAGTGAAAAATATTCATGTTTTTGACGAATTTTTGTCAATATTTGAACTTCAAATGCTAATAAAAAAAAATTGTGCCTATGTATTTTTATAATTTTTGAATGAGAGTTAGAACAAGTTATGGGGACCCTTCAATTAAATTTTCAAGTAATTTGTCCCAGCTAAATTTTTTTTATCAACATTTATAAAAAAAAAATAAAAAAAAATTGAAAATTTCAATTGTCTATAAATAGCTCAAAAAAAGTCAAAATGTTTTGAAAATCAAATCACGTAAAGAAAATGGCAATCTAAATAACTGGTAAAATTTTCAAGTATTTACGACTTATACTGTTTGAATAACAACAAATATCAAAAATCGTTTGAGGCTAAACCGTTATTTAACGCGGTTTTGTAAAAATTTAAATTTCAATCACTCATAAAAATTTTTTGTTTTAGTCCGGTAGAGTTTTTTTGCAGATAGTTGAAGAAAATTTTATGGAGAACCTTGTACCAAATTTTCAAATCTTAGTTATAAAAGAAAAAATTTTTACGATTTTTTAACCACAAAATTACTTGCCAATTTTCGCAATTTTGACATATTTCGTATAAATTCGAACTTTAAGCACTTATAAAAAAAAATTGTGACTAACGATTTCGGATTTTTTTTTATAACTTTAAGAACAACTTATAAGAAACCTTGTATTAAATTTTCAACATTTTCTAGCCGGCCAAAAAATTTTTATCGTTATTTTAAAAAAAAATACTTAAAAAAATTGAAAATTTCAACTGTCTATAAATAGCTCAAAAAAAGTCAAAATTCTTTGAAAATTTAATTGTGTATGGAGAACGCTAATATAAATATTATGTGAAAATTTCAAGTGTTTACATCTATTAGTTTTTGAGTTATAGCAAAATAAATAATTCGTTTTTGTCGAAAACTGGTTTTGCGTAAAAATTCCCGTTTTTCTGTCATTTTTTTTTTGTTTTTCTCGATTTTTTTGAAAACTGTTGGAAAATGTTTACTTTTCACCTCTATAATGCACCAAGGATATCCACTTTGCCATCGGAAACCACCCCCAAAGTTTGAAATTGAAGCATTATTTCGACTAGTTATGCTGTACACAGACACAAAAAAAAAAAAAAAACACACATCATTGTAAAATCAATACATTCATCACTCCGTTCAGAATCTAAAATTGTGCCTATGTATTTTTATAATTTTTGAATCAGAGTTAGAACAAGTTATGTGGACACAAAATAGACAAATTACTTGAAAATTTAATTGAAGGGTCCACATAACTTGTTCTAACTCTCATTCAAAAATTATAAAAATACATAGGCACAATTTTTTTTTATTAGCATTTGAAGTTCAAATATTGACAAAAATTTGTCAAAATCATGAATATTTTTCACTATTTGGTAGTTAAAAATTTATAAATATTTTTCTATCAAAAGCTAGGTAACATTTATTTAAATTACATAACAATATTAATACATAATAATATACATACAAATAATTCATATTTACAGTGTTGATCAAATGTAACGCTTAAATATTTGGTTTTATCAACTTTGTTTATACTTATATTTGTTTATACATTTTTTTAATAACATAAAGTTTCTACAGATTAATGGATATTCAAATTTGAGAAATGCATACAAAGATAACAACAATTGAGGGCCTTAATCGGGGTAAACTATCCTATGTTTTAATTAGGACCAAATTACACACAATGTAAAAAATGTCATCAAGATTGGTCCAATAGTTTTGGTGTTCATCTCGGATAATCATTATGACACATGATTTCTATGTATATAAAAATATATTATGAAGATAGAAGATAGTATATAGATAGATTGTCGAGTTTTACTGCTTGGAACAATTCATATCTACGCCCGCCGCCGTCGATAAAACACACAAAAAAAAAAATTTCAACAAATTATTTGTTTTCAATTCCTATTTCATTTTAGTGGTACTTGAGAGGTTAAAGGGTGGGCAAGCCCAACCAAGCCCTCTCTATTTACGACTATGCATTATACCAATGAAATAATTGATCACTGACCAGTGAAATAATAATATAGTATTAATTAAAAATTGTATTTATTATAAATATTTAGAAAAATTCAAAAATAATGTAGAAGTATATTATATCAAGAAATGCCAAGTTCTCATCAATCTTTTTTCAAATTCAAATTTTTAGTATAATCAGGATGTTAGTATTAGGTATAAAAGAGCATACCTAGGTACTTTTAAACGAGATACAAAGTTAATTAGTTATCATGTTGGAAATATTTTAGTCTTTGAGTCGAGAAATTATGATCGATCAAGGAGTGGTGTCTGGCCGCCGGGAGATTAGGTAATTGTTTTTTTAGAAATGTGGTGGCCCTGAAAAGGGCCGTTTTAATTTTGGAACTACAAGGAATTGTAAATTATTTGGAGCTGGTGTATTTTGTGACGGCTTTGGTTCCTTCACTGACAGCGTGCTTGGCCAATTCACCGGGCAACAAAAGTCGGACGGCGGTTTGGATTTCCCGGCTGGTGATGGTCGATCGCTTGTTGTAGTGGGCCAGACGACTGGATTCGGCGGCGATACGCTCGAATAAATCGTTGACAAAACTGTTCATAATGCTCATTGCCTTAGAGGAGACACCGGTGTCGGGGTGTACTTGTTTCAACACTTTGTAGATGTAGATGGCGTACGATTCTTTCCTCTTTGGCTTGCGTTTCTTGTCGGACTTGGCGATGTTCTTTTGGGCCTTGCCGGACGATTTTTTCATTGCTTTTCCTGCGGATTTACCTCCTGGAGCCATGGTTGATAATTGTTAAATTATTGATGGTTGTTAACGATCAAACACTTCTAACACGAATGGTGTCCAATCACCGAAAACGACCGTATATATTACTAACGCAAGGAGGCACATCATACGGCCATTGGCGAAATTCTAATAGGTATGACGAAACAAACAGGATCTACAACGGTTACGTGTTTCATAAAAATAGTAGCTTCTCAGCAAAAAAATATTATTATTATGATGATGAAAAACAACATCGTTTTGTAGTATTTGCATATTAAACGATGTCTAGTAATATCGCTATAACGTTTCAAATTGTCCAATGGCAGCACTGTTTTCTAAATGTTGGCTATATAATGGTGCCTACTGATGGTATTGTTATCATTCAGTGTTCGAAATACTTACGAAGCAGTCGTCAAGCACACATATTATAATCATGAGCGGAAGAGGCAAAGCAGGGAAGTCGAAAGGAGGCAAATCCAAGACCAGGTCGTCTCGTGCAGGACTCCAATTCCCTGTCGGACGTATCCATCGTCTGTTGAGAAAAGGAAACTACGCCGAACGTGTCGGAGCCGGAGCACCCGTGTATTTGGCCGCCGTTATGGAATACTTGGCCGCTGAAGTTTTGGAATTGGCCGGTAACGCCGCCCGTGACAACAAAAAATCTCGTATCATCCCCAGACATTTGCAATTGGCAATCAGGAACGACGAAGAATTGAACAAATTGTTGTCCGGTGTAACAATCGCTCAAGGTGGTGTGTTACCCAACATCCAAGCTGTTCTTTTACCCAAAAAGACCGAGAAAAAAGTCTAATAACTTGTAACATTTACTAGTCTTCTACTAAAACGGCCCTTTTCAGGGCCACCAAATGTATCTAGTATTTTCAATGTATTATTTGTGGTGGTAAATTACTACTAATTTGAATGTATGGAGTTGGTCGTGATGAGCTTAGAGAGTTATAAATTCAATCTCTAAGTCAACCTCTTTTTTTTAGACTTAGATTACTTTAGGTGATTGTCTAAAAGCTGACAACAATTGGTTGTCGTATATACCGGATGGATAAGATGGGCTTAGTAACTGCTAACAACTCTGTGTGTTGCGTGCCGTTATTTATTAATCGTAATAATTAGTGATGGGAAAAATCGAGTGATTTCTATAATCGAGAAGTTAGTAATCGAGAGGTTATAACAATCGAGAGATTCACTCGAAAAAATCTCTCGGTCAATTTAGTATTTACTATTTCATTTCATTACACTCACTACTTAGTAATCAGTTACTCGACAATCGATACAATTCACGTTATTTAATACTTACTACTCGTTAGACTATTAACTATTACAATTTATAATTAATTACTAATTAATACTAGTAATACTATTACCTATTTGACATATTTTATTTTTATTAAATAAATATAAAAACGTTTACTACAACACGGGTATAATTAGTTTTTCAATATTATAAATTTAATTTATAAATCTTAATTAGATAATTATTATAATTGTAAAAACGTATAATGTTATTTTTAATTCATAAAGTAATAAAAAAAAAAACACGATTTTTAATAAAATTTTATTTATTATTTTTATTTAAAATATTTATGTAGGTACTAAAGTAGAACAATTATAAATTGATGGTACTTAATGAATAATGATGATTATGAATTATTCTATGGTAAATATTTAAAAAGTGAGCGAGAAGTGCGCAAAATTTAATCGAATAAGATAGGTATTAGTAAATATAAATTTTACTTTATTATAATAAATGAAAATTAATAACCTAGTAAGTAGTAATACTATTAATTACTAATTTTATCGATTTAATTTTTAATTGCCGATTTAATTTCGAATGAATCACTCACCGAGTAATTTTATAATTCGATTATTTCAGCTGATTTCGATACCGAGAGAATCACTCGAGAGTTTTCAAAACAATCGAAACAATCGATGAAATCTAACAATCGAGTATTTCGAGTAATTTCTCTCGATTGTTCCCATCACTAGTAATAATCTACAAAAATAAATAATTGATGTTGCTTAATATGTCTAAATATTGTAAATTATACTGATTGACAGTGTTCAAGGATTAAAACGTAAATATCCATGTGTCAAAAAAATTAGAATATAGATACTCAATTATAGCATAATTCAACAAAATAAATACATTGATAAAGAAGACTGATGAGTAATATTTATAATCATCACAAATGTAAATACTTTATATGCTGTCATTTGGTTCTTTTGAATAATTCATAGAAATAATAATAATTATACCTATGTATTTTCAATAATATTATCTATTATACACACCAATATCTCGCAAGTGTAGACGGGTGCCCACAGGGTTTATTTTCTTCATTGGGACACTCGATATAGGTAGTAAGCGCTCACTTAGTAAGAGATAGGTCTCGTTCATAACTATTTTATTCTTTTAAGTAAGAGGACTAGGACTAGGGACTTCTAGCAGTTAGCGTATTTGTTTCATAACAATAATAACAAGTGTAATTTAAAATGCATACTTGACAAATAATAATAAAAGAGCAAGTTTTATAAACAAAAAATTTAATAGTTGTACCAAATTTATATTATATAATTTATTATACAAATCTAGAAAATTGCCATGTGAGAAAAACATTTTGCTGTAAATATTTTTAATATATTATCTAAGAAAATAATAAAATAGAAAATAATTACGTACAGTTCCAACCATATTAACATGTGATAAAATTGTGATTTCAATCCATTACTACAACAGTTAGAAAAGTTTGTTGTTTACATGATAAGGAATAAATATTGGCAAATAGTGGTGGCCCTGAAAAGGGCCTTTTTATATGAAGTATGCAACGGCATTATAATATGTAAAAACACATTAACCTCCGAAACCGTACAGGGTACGACCTTGGCGTTTGAGAGCGTAGACGACGTCCATGGCGGTGACGGTCTTTCTCTTGGCGTGCTCCGTGTACGTTACGGCATCACGGATTACGTTTTCCAGGAACACTTTCAACACTCCGCGAGTCTCTTCGTAGATCAAACCCGAAATACGTTTGACACCACCACGACGGGCTAACCGACGAATGGCAGGCTTGGTTATTCCCTGGATGTTATCACGGAGTACTTTACGATGACGTTTGGCGCCTCCTTTTCCAAGACCTTTTCCTCCTTTACCGCGTCCGGTCATGTTGATTTTATGTAGTTTCTAGCTGATTACTTGAAGAGCTGCTGCGATGAACGCTGAACGTCGACTGATAACCGGGTCACAATTGTCAATGTATTTATCCGTTTCACGGAGCACGCACGGCCAATCGAAATGCTCCATTTGTTTTCTCCCACTCCCCCATTAAGAACAACGCGTCGACCAATGAGAACGGCAGATACGAATACGTTTTGTATATAAATACTGATGAGTTTCGCTACGACCGTTAATAAGCATATTATTGTGTTTTGCAGAGTTGACATAGTCTACACAACCAAACTCAACAATGGCCCGTACCAAGCAGACAGCCCGCAAGTCTACCGGAGGAAAGGCTCCCAGGAAACAGTTGGCCACCAAAGCCGCCCGTAAGAGCGCACCCGCCACCGGAGGAGTAAAGAAACCCCATCGTTACCGTCCGGGAACCGTCGCTCTCCGTGAAATCCGTCGTTACCAGAAGAGTACCGAACTGTTAATCCGTAAATTGCCATTCCAACGTCTGGTGCGTGAAATCGCTCAGGACTTCAAGACCGACTTGCGTTTCCAGAGTTCCGCCGTCATGGCGTTGCAAGAAGCCAGCGAAGCCTATTTGGTCGGTCTGTTCGAAGACACCAACTTGTGCGCCATTCACGCCAAACGCGTCACGATCATGCCAAAGGATATCCAACTAGCCCGTCGTATCCGCGGAGAACGTGCCTAATCTCTTAACGGTCTATATACCACAACAACTCCATTAAAACGGCCCTTTTCAGGGCCACCACACTCATTTTGAATCTACTACTATTTTGTAGTTGTGTTTTCCCTTCATCGTGACTTAATGCTACTACTCGTTTTATACATTCAAATAATAGGCTAATAATAAATTAACATGAAAACTTGCTGTTAACCTATTTCAATCACATATTCACATGTTATTGTTAAGCTTTGTAGGTACACTTTGCGAGTTAGGTAAACAAGGAATAAGACACAAAAAAATTACTACCATAATTATTTACATATTTTTTAATAAGCGTTCATTAAACCTATCGATAATAATTAAAACATGAATGGATTTACAGAATATAATATTACACGTCTTATACACATCAATAACTTTTAAAGTTCTTAAAGAGTCGTCAACATTATATGAAGGACAAGTAATATTTTATTTCGGTAATTGTTTTTCTACAGACTTTTATTCCGTTTACAATACCTATTTGGTATACCCGAGTTATAATCCTCAAAAATGTCACATTTCCATAAAATACGCTCTGTGTCACATACATTGTATGTATAATGTGCATACGTTACAATGTATATTTAAAATTTACATTGTGATAACTGATAATATTTTAAAATCAGAATTCAATTTAAAGAGTCCCATTGTTTTTAGAATTTACACGCCTCAACCAGCAACTCATCAAATCAGTCCAGAAAACAAGGCGAACCAGACCCCTTACCCAACAACGAGGAAATTTGAACATTTACAAAACGTGTTGTTTCAAATCATTAAATTAAACCAGCTACAATTTAGATTGCCAAATATTGGACTACAATAGTTAATATTAACTTCTTATCACTGTATAATAACGCAATAGTATAATATTGTAAGCTTTAGCTGCATTATACCAAACTATAATTGATTTGTCTACGGCAAAAATAAATATATTTTATAAATCTATCAGTTATGTAATTTGGGAAATTAGCCTAATTCTGTTAGTACAACATAATATTATTCAGACCAATTATATATTTATATATGCCGAGTCTCGGCTGGACGGATACACGGTAGAGATTTTAGGCGGTAGATCAACAGAAGAAGAAAATCTATCGTTGCAGGAAATACTTCAGTTCTTATACTATTATAATTAGACTATTGAAATGGTACGTCATTTGATATTTGCCCGCTTTAGATGGTGTCTCAGGTTCTCCCCCGGTAGTCGCGGCTACTATCAATTCTTGTCTTCATACCTAGATAATAAATAATAAAAATATACTCTATTTACCTATATAAAAACAGTATATCATCATCAAGTTTCGGCAACAACACGTAAAATGCTAATAAATAACAGAAAAATATAATCGCGTATAGTGTAAGCTGCGACGTCGGTTTACTACGCTCGCAAACTTCATAATGACACGTCAGTTGACATCACTAAACACTCACAACGGCTAATTCGAATTAAAACACATAGAATAATATCAATAAATAAACACTTAAAAATCGTATTTTATCAAGCCCACGGCTACATCACCAATGCACGACGACTGTCTATTGGCCCACTACAATGTATCAGATACGATAGGTACCACCGATGATGAGAAAATGAGTTAAATTTTATTTATTTATAATCGAGTTTCGACCAAAACCCCTAAACGGTTAAATACTACGATTATTTATAAAAAAATATTTAATGTGAATACGATTAAGATTAGATTAATAGGTAAGTTCGTTATGCAAACATTTCAATGGTATAAACGTGAATGACACCGTCCCGTAACACTAACCTAAAACCGTCAATTTTGAAAAGCCACCGTTCATCGACGCATCGATCGATTTGCACTATGCAAACATTCCGGTCTTGGGAAACTCGTATAGAACGCGTCTAAGAAGTTTTTGTGCGTTTTAAATTGGTTTCGATCGTGCGGTATACCATCAAACATGGTCAACGAAAACCCGGTTGGGAGCGTGAGAATAACGATCCGTGGTGGATTTTTGATACCGGATATCGTTGATTTAGATATATAAGAACTTTTGAAATTTAGTTGGCTTTCTGTTAAATTCAAAACCAGCGTTGTACGACTATTTATTGCCGAGATATCGCGGAAAATGTTTGCACAACCGTAGCCGTGTGGATGACGCGAATCGAGACGGTTTACTAGTCGGTACGGTACAGTATATATATCTGCCAACCATTTCGTTGCTCATTATTACATTCCACAGTCTTATTTCGAGATACGCTAAAACATTCGACAACAACTGCATCATGACAGATACCGTCGCTCTCTCCGCTCCGGCACCAGTGGCCGCTTCGCCAGCCGCGAAAAAGTCTCCTGCCAAGAAGAAGGCCGCCGTTGCTGCTAAGGCAAAGAAGCCGGCTGCGTCTCATCCGACCACTTCCGTGATGGTCACATCTGCCATCAAAGAACTGAAGGAGAAAAAAGGTTCTTCTTTGCCGGCCATCAAGAAGTACTTGGCTGCCAACTACAAAGTCGATCCCGCCAAGCTGGCGCCTTTCATCAGGAAGTTTTTGAAAGCCGCCGTCGCCAACGGTACTGTGGTTCAGACCAAGGGCACCGGCGCTTCTGGACATTTCAAACTCTCGGTTGCCGAGGTTAAACCAAAAAAGAAGAAGGTGGCTGCTGCCAAGAAGAAACCGGTCGTTAAAAAAGTCAAAGCCCCCGGTGCCGTTAAGAGGAAGTCGACGTCTGCCAAGAAAGTGAAGCCAGCGTCCGGCGAACCCGCTGCTAAAAAAACCAAGAAAGCTGTAGCCGCTAAACCTAAAGTTACCAAACCGAAGAAGTCCCCGGCTAAAGCGAAAAAACCTGCTGCGGCTGTAAAACCCAAAGCGAAAAAGACTCCAACCAAGAAAACAGCAGCTCCCAAAAAGAAGTAAACCGTGTGATCATCGTGTATGCTTCTCTCACACCCTTAAAAAGGTCCTTTTCAGGACCACAAATTTTCTTGATACTCCTCAAAATTACTAAACTTATTTTTGTTAGTAGAAGACGTATTCCCATTTATTTTTATCGTACGTGTCATCACGTTGACCCCCGCTTTGAATCTCCAATAATAATTATACAGTGCTATTTTCAGATCGACACTCGTCAAATCTGTTGATAATAATTATATAATATATTTTATACTTGTTGATATTTACTTCTACTCGTATATTATGATTTGTAAATAGTACCACAAACTCGAACCTTTGTTGGCCCAAGCATGTTTTGTACCAACAGTAGTCGCCACACAATAGGTATGACATCACGTACCGATTATATTTTAATACCAAACCTAGTGTGTAATAAGCGTATCACAAATAATTTATTTTAACTCTCATTCTTTTATAATTTATACAAATTACAAGTTTTTACTAGTGCTCAAGACTTGTTGCATTTACATGTTTATTTTTTTTTACTAATTGATTTATTGCTTAGTGATTTATATACCCATTTCAAGAAATTACGAACAAAATATCAAAAGTTTTTATCGTATATTTAGCGATTTTCGACCATTTTTATCAATAATTTTCATAAAAAAAGTAAAAAATCATATAAATAAAAATATTACACAACCGATGTTGTAAAAAAACCATACTACCTTATTTGGTGCTTTTAATTAGATATTATGTTAATATAAGCATCACTGTCAAGATTAAAAATTATAAATCGACAAGCCTATATATTTGCGTTTATATATTATCCAAAACCAATGTACATGTATAATACGAACAATGTTGAAGATTCCACAAGACCAAAAATTAGCATGGATTCACTTGAAATGATTATAAAATACATTATAATAAGACACATCATTGTAACAATAACAATAGATAAACGTTGATAAATAAAATAAAAGATATGTTTTTAATCATAATATTCCGTTATTTTAAACTGTGAAAATGAAATTTGATTTTAAACTGAAAATAGGTAGGTACTAGCTAAAATATTTTAATATTAACCCAGAGATATTAACAATTATCGGTAACTAGGTATCTATTGTAATATTATTTATTATTAATAAATTATTAATTACATAAATTAATTTATGGTATACTTCATGCATATCAGGGCCATATTTATCATTAGGCAGGATAGGCAACTGCCTATGGCCTCCGTTATTAGAGGGCCTCAGATTTTTATGAACTTTATATTATATATATTTTTTTTATTATACGATACATATAAAACATAATAAACATATAATGTTTCAAAAAAAAAAAAATTAAAATAACCCTTATCCGCGTAAAATGTAAATGAAAATAATAGGTACCTACAAGAAATCTGTACCCTGTAGAGATAAAAAAAAATGTATAACATTATAATTATGTTTGTGAAAATGTATAAGTAAATACTAAAATGTAATAAATTATTATTTTGTTATACACCACCCATTTGTGAAGTTGGCCATGGCAATATATTATTTTTTCGAGGCAAAGTATACTTTTTAATCATTTTTAAAATATTTGTCGATCATTAAGCAATGTTTAAAAAATATTCATTATTTTCTGAAAAATGTTTTTAAATTCATTTTAAAATTACTTTTTACCAAATGGGATATTAATATATTTATATAATTCATTAAATTGAAAATGCTAAGTATACAGTATGTTTATGGTATAAAACATTGGACCAACTAATAAAATACTGTTCGTCGTGCAAAACAAAATGTCGTCTAAATTACTATATAGGTACATTAATATTTATTTATTGATCTGTTGTGATTATTATGATCACTATCACGCTATCAGTTCATTTAGTATCATTTTATTGTAGACAAACAACATTCTTTCAATAAATTAATTTTGTTTTAACTCAATAGTGTTAACGTGTTACTATGTTATATTAACCTAATTGATTTTCAACCATGTTATCTACAATACGGTATTTTTAAAATGAATATTTTTGACTAAAAACGTCTATTAATGTTTTTTCCTGTTTTTGTATATTTGTTAATGTGATGATTGTAGGTATGAAACTGTAAACACGATAAACATTTTTGTAATTATAATTTTTAGCAACAACGCAAACAACATATCGATATGTAAACTAGAATAATAATTATCAGCATATTTTAAAGTAAACGAAATTATTACAATTTTAGGTGATTTACAAGCTTCCAAGCTTTAATGCATACTATATGAATTAAAAATTGCATTCTTCAGACACGGGTACTTTTAAATCATCAATGCATAGTATTTTAAAAAATATATTTTTTCAATTCAAAAAATATGTTGTGTAAGGGTTAGACATTTTTTTTTAATAATTATAAATAAACAAAGACATGTCAATATTATTCATAAATATTCCAATATTATAATATAATTACAAGTATGATGAGAAAAGTAACATATTAATATATTTTGATATAATAAATATAGTGGCCCTAAAAAGAGCCTTTTTAATAAAATGTTATGTAAATTGAATGATTAACCACCAAATCCGTACAATGTACGACCTTGGCGTTTCAGAGCGTAGACGACGTCCATAGCGGTAACGGTCTTCCTCTTTGCGTGTTCGGTGTATGTTACGGCATCACGAATCACGTTTTCCAGAAACACCTTCAACACTCCACGTGTTTCTTCGTAAATCAAGCCGGAGATACGTTTCACTCCGCCACGGCGAGCCAAACGACGGATGGCGGGCTTGGTGATTCCCTGGATGTTATCGCGCAACACTTTACGATGACGTTTGGCACCTCCTTTTCCAAGACCTTTTCCTCCTTTGCCGCGACCAGTCATGATAACTTATTGCTGTAGACGTATTAGTGGTTGTAACAAAGACGAGGTTTGTTGAGATAAATGGTAACTTATCGTTCGACAACGCGGTATTTATGCAATCGATCCACATAACCTACACCGAAGAATGCGCGAGACCACACCCCTCGGCCCAATGACACTACGTTAGCAACCCTCTGAAAATCGTATAAATAAAGGGTGTTTGTCTCATCGTGTTTCATTGTGTAAACATTTCTTCTGAAGATAAGTCGTGGTTTAATATAATCTCTTTTGCGTCATACAAATACCATGGCCCGTACCAAGCAGACAGCCCGCAAGTCTACCGGAGGAAAGGCTCCCAGGAAACAGTTGGCCACCAAAGCCGCCCGTAAGAGCGCACCAGCCACCGGAGGAGTTAAGAAACCCCATCGTTATCGCCCGGGAACCGTCGCTCTCC